>OZ020308.1:28525227-28710306 GCA_963971305.1 Arcuatula senhousia | reverse complement strand
TTATTATTCTTCTGATTCTTAATCATGAAGATGTCCTCCCTAATACAAGAAAACGGTTCAAGGAAATTGAATAACACTTATTGGATTGGATAGTGGGTCACCTAAAGGCGTGCAATCAAGTTTTGAAATTTTCAAGATGGCCGCCGTTTCAAAATGGCGGCCGTCGAAAAAAGTGGGCGGAAAAATTTTTTTCGTCGGATCGTCTTGAAAATTTGTCATCTGGGTAAAGCGGGTATGCTGAGTTCAAATCTGCGACCGGATTTGAAATCCGACTTCCGGTTTTAAAATGGCGGCCATTTTACTACACCCGCCCCCCCCCTTAAAAATGTGAACTTTGTCCGATTTCAATGAAAGGACAAGGTATGATAAGGGCTATTTTTGGCCCCTTTTTCAAAAGTGAAATTTTATGCTAAAATGTTGATTTATAGGATATTAAGTAATGAAAGTTCATTAATTTAATTGTTTTGAACAAATAAAAGATCAAATCTGATCGTAGCACTTGATCAAACTTGATGGAAAAGGGGCTTTTTCTCAAAATTACTAAAATTTCGGTAGATTTTTGTTAGTTTATGGCTAAAATAACTATGAGCGGACAAGCGGCCCACAAAAATATTTTAACTGTGGATTTGGCATACAAAAGCTAATGTTTACAGAAATTATCTTTGTGGGCCGCAGGTCCGCTCATATTTAAATCTCATAAAAACTGTTGTCATTTTAACAATTTTAAGCCAATTTTGCCACATTTCATAGTTCTGTCATTTTGTGCACATGCGTAATTATGCAATATGTCAAATTTTCAAGAAATTTTTGCCGGTTCCAAAAAATATAGCATCTGAATCACAAAATCACACAGTTATAAATCAAAATTCCAATTTTGGAAAAATTGTCCAATTTAGGGGGCCAATTTGTGCTCTTATCCTATCTTGTCCTTTGATTTCTATGCATATTTTATTGTACTGAATGGAAAGAAATAGTATCCAAGGCGATTTTGGGCGACTTGTGTGTTGGCATCCCAACACAAATTATAGCTAGTTATTATTATTTTTCTCGGTATTCTGGACCGTGAACTTGTCCACCTCATTTTTTCGACATCTTTTAAGGTAGGAAGCTGAATCTTTATATATCAAGAGTATGGAATGGGAGATTGTGCTTTTTGTATTTTTCGTCGAAATCGAACGACCCCTTATAGGTCAAAAAAGGGCCTCAAAATGGCTCCTCGAAACCGAAGGTGAATTTTTACCTGGCATTTCTGATCCGGCAGAGGTAGGACAAATTCCTTTATGGGGTAAGTGTGGACTTTCAATACCTTTCATTTAAAAAAAAAATTTTGAAAATCGGACTTACGGTTTTCAAAATTTTGCAAAAAATCGAAATTTAATTTTTTTGTCATATTGAGTTATCTTTCTTTGTACCTTGTATTTTGTAATAGTAATGTATAAATTCTCAATTTTGTTATTTCTTAATGAAAATTGGTTTACAAGGTAATAGTGGTATGCCGAGTTCATTTTTGGTATCGAAAATTTTTTTTGGCGGCCATTTTCAAAATGGCGGCTTAAATTTCCCGCCAAAATTTAAACTTGCTCCGATTTTGATGAAAATTGGTATATAAGGTAATAGTGGTATGGCGAGATGATTTTTGACATCAAAATTTTTTTATTGTCGGCCATTTTCAAAATGGCCGCCATTTCCCGCCAAAATAAAAGTTACTCAGATTTTGACGAAAATTGGTATATAAGGTAATAGTGGTATGGCGAGATGATTTTTGACATCGATTTTTTTTTATAGTCGGCCATTTTCAAAATGGCCAACGTTTCCCGCCAAAATTAAAGTTACACCAATTTTGATGAAAATCGGTATTTGAGGTAATAGTGGTACGCTGAGTTGATTTTCGGAATGAATTTTTTTATCGTCGGCCATTTTCTAAATGGCCGCCGTTTCCCGCCAAAATTAAAGTTACTCTGATTTTCATGAAAACTCGTATATAAGGTAACAGTGGTATGGCGAGTTGATTTTTGACATTGAAATTTATTTATGGTCGGCCATTTTCAAAATGGCAACTGTTTCCCGCCAAAATTAAACTTACTCCGATTTTAATGAAAATTAATATACAGGGTAATTGTGGTATGGGGAGTTCATTTTTAGCATCAAATTTTGTTTATGGTCCGATGCATCAGCTTTTGGATGCGACTGTGTGATTCTTCTCGACTATATGAGATTAAGGGAGAATAATATCTCATATGGATGTCAACCAAAAGCTTCTCCGTAACGTTATTAGCATTTTATTGAAGAGTGGCTCCATTGTAGAGGACGAGAGCGGTAGTTATGCTCGCTAGTCACTACAATAGTTTACAAGTACGCTACCAATGCTTGTAAAAAGGGTGCTTCAATGGAATGATAAGGGCGTCATTGCTTAAACAGGGTTCCAACAAAAGCCAGAAAAATTGTCAAAGAGGGGTACGTGAGGGGACATGTATGTGACTCGCTTGCGATCACAATTAGAACTAGTTATTATTATTATGTCCCCGAACACGAAGTGTCGGGGACATATTGTTTTTGCTCGGTTTCTTATTATTATTTTTTTTTTTTTTTTTTTATTATTATTATTCTTAGTATTCTTTAGTGTGAACTTGTCCGCTCGATTTAAAGAACATCTTTAAAGGTAGGAAGCTGAAACTTCATATATCAAGAGTATGGAGTGTGAAATTGTGTAATCAGGTTTTTTCGTCAAAATCAAACGACCCCTTATAGGGTAAATAGGGGCCTGAAAATGGCTCCTCAAAATCAAAGTTGAATTTTTACTGGCATTTCCAAACCGGCTGGATTAGGGAAAATTCCTTTCACTATGTAGTAGGTATATATAAGAGGTATCATACAAAAAAAGAATTTTTAAAATCGGACTTACCGTTTTCAAAATTTTGCAAAAAAACGAAAAAAAAGTTTTAAAGGGGAGATAATCCAAATTGAATTTTTGGAAAAATTTTAAACTTCATTATTTTTAAATGAAAATTTGTATTTAAGGTAATTGGGGTATGCCGAGTTTATTTTTGGTATCCAATTTTTTTTTTCGTCGGCCATTTTCAAAATGGCCGCCATTTCCGATTAAAATTAAACTTGGTCCGATTTTAATGAAAATTGGTAGTAAAGGTAATTGGGGTATGCCAAGTTCATTTCTGGTATCGGATTATTTTTATCGGCCGCCATTTTCAAAATGGCCGCCACTTCCGGTAAAAATTGAACTTGCTCTGATTTTAACGAAAATTGATATCTAAGGGTTTTGAAGGATGGCGAATTGATGCGCGTTGTCGAAAATGTCGAAAAATTCAAAATGGCCGCCACTTCCGGTAAAAATTGAACTTGCTCTGATTTTAACGAAAATTGATATCTTAGGGTTTTGAAGGATGGCGAATTGATGCGCGTTGTCGGATATGTCGAAAAATTCAAAATGGCCGCCGATTCCGGTAAAGATTTAACTTGTTCAGATTTAAACGAAAATTGATATCTAGGGGTTTCGAATGATAACGAATTGAGGCGCGTTGTCGAAAAATTCAAAATGGCCGCCAATTCCGGTAAAGATTTAACTTGTTCAGATTTAAACGAAAATTGATATTCTAGCATTATAATGGATGGTGAACAGAAAAATGTGTTCAAAGAAGCCAGATATTAACAAAGAGGGGTACGTGAGGGGACATCTGTGACTCGCTTTGCGATCACAATTATACCTAGTTATATCTCCCAAACACTATGTTTGGGAGATATATTGTTTTTACTCTGTTTCTTACTATTATTCTTTTTTTTTCTTCCGGACATGAACTTGTCCGGAACGTTTCTCGGAAACTACTCAATGGATCTTCATGAAATTTTATATGTTGTTAGAGTTGGTCCCAAAGGTGTGCATGCACTTATCGGAATTTTCAAAATGGCTGCCGTTTCCATGGAAATGAGATAAGGTCATAATATAGGACATTGCCATATCTCGGTTACCTAGGTGCCCAGGGTTCTGAAATTTTGCAGGGTGATAGAGCAAAAGGAGCTCTTTAATAATACGAAAAAAAATTTTGAAGCGATATTTACGGTTTTCGAGTTATTCACGAAAATGCGATTTTTCGTTCCAAAAAATGGGAAAACTGTAAAAATGCTACGATTTCGACAAAAGTTGGTATCTAGGGGTTTCAAATGATGAAGAGTTAGGATGCGATGTCAAAATTTATACAAGAGTGACAATATGCGTACGTTTGGGAGATATTTTTGTGTTGGGCATCCCCAACACAGTCAGCACTAGTTATTATTATTTTTCTCGGTATTCTGGATCGTGAACTTGTCCACCTCATTTTTTCGACATCTTTTAAGGTAGGAAGCTGAAAATTCATAAATCAAGAGTATGGAATGGGAGATTGTGCTTTTTGTATTTTTCGCCGAAATCGAACGACCCCATATAGGTAAAAAAAGGGCCTCAAAATGGCTCCTCTAAACCGAAGTTGAATTTTTCCTGGCATTTCTGATCCGGCAGGGGTAGGAAAAATTCCCTTATAGGTTAAGTGCGGATATACAATACCTTTCATTTAAAAAAAAAATTTTGAAAATCGGACCTACCGTTTTCAAAATTTTGCAAAAAATCGAAAATTATTTTTTTTTGTAAGATTGAGTTATCTTTCTTTGTACCATATATTTTGTGATATTAATGAAAAAAATTCTCAACTTAGTTATTTCTTAATGAAAATTGGTTTACAAGGTAATAGTGGTATGCCGAGTTCAATTTTGGAATCGAAATTTTTTTTTGGGCCGCCATTTTCAAAATGGCCGCCATTTCCCGCCAAAATTAAAATTACTCCGATTTTAATGAAAATTGGTATATGAGGTAATAGTGGTATGGCAAGTTGATTTTTGACATCAAAATTTTTTTTATCGTCGGCCATTTTCAAAATGGCCGCCGTTTCCCGCCAAAATTAAATTTACTCAGATTTTAACGAAAATTGGTATATAAGGTAATATATGTATGGTGAGTTGATTTTTGACATCGAAATATTTTTATTGTCGGTCATTTTAAAAATAGCCGCCGTTTCCCGCCAAAATTAAACTTACTCATATTTTGATGAAAATTGGATAAATTAAGTTATCTCAAATGCCAAGAGACATTGACAAAGAGGGGTACGTGAGGGGACATTTTTGTGACTCGCTTGCGATCACAATTAGAACTAGTTATTATTATACTTTTTTCTTTTTCTTCCGTTAACCTGATGCACGAACTTGTCCGACTATCTCCTCGGACATAGGTGGACCGATCGATTTGAAACTTGGAGGGGTGATAGGTCCCAAGGTCCTACAGTGTTTTTGCGATTTATAATTTCAAAATGGCCGCCATTTCCAAGATGGCCACCAAAAACCGAAAAACTATTACCTTATTGTTCTTGGAAACCACACGATGAAATTCAACGAAACTTGGTATACATGTTCAGAAACGTAATTGGAAACTTTTTGGGCAAAAAAAAAAAATTCGCGATTTTAATGAAAATTGGTATACTGATAGATTATGATATTCCGAGTAATATTTTATAACCAAAATTAAAATTCGACGATGGCGGCCATTTTGAATCCAAGATGGCCGCCAAAATTTCAAAGTTGTCTGATTGTGATGAAAATTCGTATACTGATAGATAATGATATTGCGAGTAATATCTTATAACTAAAATTAGAATTCGACGATGGCAGCCATTTTGAATCCAAGATGGCCGCCAAAATTTCAAAGTGGTCTGATAATGTTGAAAATTGGTATACTGATAGATTATGATATTGCGAGTAATATTTTATAACTAAGATAAAAATTCGACGATGGCGGCCATTTTGAAAAAAAAAAATTCGCGATTTTAATGAAAATTGGTATACTGATAGATTATGATATTCCGAGTAATATTTTATAACCAAAATTAAAATTCGACGATGGCGGCCATTTTGAATCCAAGATGGCCGCCAAAATTTCAAAGTTGTCTGATTGTGATGAAAATTCGTATACTGATAGATAATGATATTGCGAGTAATATCTTATAACTAAAATTAGAATTCGACGATGGCAGCCATTTTGAATCCAAGATGGCCGCCAAAATTTCAAAGTGGTCTGATAATGTTGAAAATTGGTATACTGATAGATTATGATATTGCGAGTAATATTTTATAACTAAGATAAAAATTCGACGATGGCGGCCATTTTGAATCCAAGATGGCCGCCAAAATTTCAAAGTGGTCTAATTATGATGAACATTGGTATACTGATAGATTATGATGTTGCGAGTAACATTCTAAAACTGAAATCAAAATTTGACAATGGCGGCCATTTTTGAATCCAAGATGGCCGCCAAAATTTCAAAGTGGTCTGATTATGATGAAAACTGGTATACTGATAGATTATGATATTGGGAGTAATATTTTTTTAACTAAATTAAAATTCGACGATGGCGGCCATTTTGAATCCAAGATGGCCGCCAAAATTTCAAAGTGCTCAGATTTACATGAAAATCAATATTTAGGTTTTTTTTTACATGCTGAAGAGATAAGTGGCAATGGGAGTTTGTTTGGGAGACATTCTGTGTTGGCATCCCAACACAATCATACCTAGTTATTATTATTATTATGTCCCCGACCACGAAGTTTCGTCGGGGACATATTGTTTTTACTCCGTTTCTTATTTTTCTTCTTCTTATTATTATTATTATGTCCCCGACCACGAAGTGTCGTCGGGGACATATTGTTTTTACTCCGTTTCTTATTTTTCTTATTATGTCCCCGAACACGAAGTGTCGGGGACATATTGTTTTTGCTCGGTTTCTTATTATTATTTTTTTTATTATTATTAAGTCCCCCAAACAAAGTTTGGGGACTTATTGTTTTTGCACCGTTTATTATTAAGTCCCCCAAACAACGTTTGGGGACTTATTGTTTTTGCACCGTTTCTTCTTCTTCTTCTTCTTCTTCTTCTTCTTCTTCTTCTTCTTCTTCTTCTTCTTCTTCTTCTTCTTCTTCTTCTTCTTCTTATTCTTCTTCTTCTTCTTCCACTTAGTCGTGAACTTGTCCGGAGATCCCAGAGAAAACGACTCCACATATCAATATGAAACTTGGCAGGATAATAGATTGTAAAAAAAGAAAGCTTTGTGGACAATCGGAATTTTCAAAATGGCCGCCGTTTCCATGGAAACAGGAAAATGGACTAGATATTGGACACTGCACTATCTCGGTAACCTAGGTGCGCAGGGTTCTGAAATTTTGTAGGTTGATAGAGCAAAACATTCTCATCAATAATATGAAAAAAAATTTTGAAGCGATATTTACGGTTTTCGAGATATAAATAAAAAAATGTATTTTCAAGGGAGATAATCGGGTCAAAATTTTCAAAGTGCTCCGATTTACATGAAAATTGATATTTAGGGTTTTTTGACATGCTGAAGAGAATAGTGGCAAATACGGGTCGTTTGGGGGACTTTGTGACTTGCTTGCAATCACAGTTAATACTTGTTATGTCTCCCAAACGAAAGTTTGGAGACATATTGTTTTTACTCCGTTTCTTATTCTTTTTATTATTATTTTTTTTCTTCTTTCTTCCCATGAACGTGTCCGGTAGTGTTCTTGGAAAGGATTTTCACGAAACATTGTAGGATGGTAGATGGGTTACTGAAGTTGTGCACGGACATTTTGAAATTTTCAAAATGGCCACCGTTTCCGTGTAATTAGCGAAAGTTCATAATATAGGACATTGCTATATCTCGGTAACCTAGGTGCGTAGGAGGCTGAAATTTCGTAGGTGAATAGAGCAAAAGAAGCTATTCAATAATACGAAAAAAAATTTGAAGCGATATTTATGGTTTTCGAGTTATTTGCGAAAATGTGATTTTTCGGGCCTGAAAATGCGAAAATCGTCAAAATGTTTCGATTTCGACAAAATTTTGTATCTAGAGGTTTTAAAAGATGGCGAATAATAATACGAAGTCAAAAATTTCAAAATGGCCGCCGTTTCCATGTAATTGGCGAAAGTTCATAATATAGGACATTGCAATATCTCAGTAACCTAGGTGCGTAGGATGCTGAAATTTTGTAGGTGAATAGAGCAAAAGGATATCTTTAATAATACGAAGATAAAATTTGAAGCGATATTGATGGTTTTAAGTCAATTGCGAAAATGTGATTTTTAAGGCCGGAAAATGCGAAAATCGTCAAAATGTTTTGATTTCGACAAAATTTTGTATCTAGAAGTTATAAAAGATGGCGAATCATAATACGAGGTCAAAAATGGGTTCGTTTGGGAGACATTTTTGTGTTGGGCATCCCCAACACAGTCAGCACTTGTTATTATTATTCTTCTTCTTCTTCTTCCGATTCTTCCGCTTAGTCGTGAACTTGTCCGGAGATCCCAGAGAAAACGACTCCACATATCAATATGAAACTTGGCAGGATAAAAGATTGTAAAGAAAGGAAGCTTCGTTGACAATCCGAATTTTCAAAATGGCCGCCGTTTCCATGGAAACAGGAAAATGGACTAAATATTGGACATTGCAATATCTCGGTAACCTAGGTGCGCAGGGTTCTGAAATTTTGTAAGTTGATAGAGCAAAACATTATCTTCAATAATATGAAAAAAATTTTGAAGCGATATTTACGGTTTTCGAGATATAAATAAAAATGTGATTTCAAGGGAGATAATCGGGTCAATATTTTCAAAGTGCTCCGATTTACATGAAAATTGATATTTAGGAGTTTTCTGACATGCTGAAGAGAATAGTGGCAAATATGGGTCGTTTGGGGGACTTTGTGACTTGCTTGCAATCACAGTTAATACTTGTTATTCTTAGTATTCTGTAGTGTGAACTTGTCCGCTCGATTTAAAGGACATCTTTGAAGGTAGGAAGCTGAAACTTCATATATCAAGAGCATGGAGTGTGAAATTGTGTAATCAGATTTTTTCGTCAAAATAAAACGCCCTCTTTTAGGGTAAATAGGGGCCTGAAAATGGCTCCTCAAAATCAAAGTTTTATTTTTAACGGCATTTATAAACCGGCTAAATTATTGAAAATGTGTTTATATATAAAATAGGTATGTACAAGAGGTATCTTTCAAAAAAAGAATTTTGAAAATCAGACTTACCGTTTTCAAAATTTTGCAAAAATTCGAAAAAAGGGGAGATAATTGAATACCACATTATATGAAATTGTATAAAATAATCAGTATATGTAAGCACCATTTTTCAAATCAAGTATCACCGAAGTCCTGTAAACAGGTATTGGTGTATACGCCAAGATGATTTCTTGGTCTTGAAAAAATTATTGGTCAGCCATTTTTAAAATGGCCGACTGTTTCCTACCAAAATTGAAACTTGCTCCGAATATGATGAAAATTTGTATTTAAGGTTTTTGGAGTATGCCGAGTTCATTTCAGGTATCGAAATTTTTTATTGGCCGCCATTTTCAAAATGGCCGCCACTTCCATGGATTTTGGGAAAAATTTGAAACTTTATTATTTTTAAATGAAAATTTGTATTTCAGGTAATTGGGGTATGCTGAGTTCATTTCTGGTATTGACATTTTTTTTCGGCTGCCATTTTCAAAATGGCCGCCACCTCCGGTAAAAATTCAACTTGCTCCGATTTTAACGAAAATTGATATCTAGGGGTTTTAAAGGATGGCGAATTTAGGCGTGAGGTCAAAAATGTCGAAAAATTCAAAATGGCCGCCACTTCCAGTAAAAATTCAACTTGCTCTGATTTAAACGAAAATTGATATTTAGGGATTTTTAAGAATGGCGAATTGAGGCGTGAAGGAGAAAATGTCAAAAAATTCAAAATGGCTGCCACTTCCGGTAAAAATTTAACTTACTCCGATTTTAAGGAAAATTGATATCTAGGTGTTTTAAAGGATGGCGAATTGAGGCGTGAAGTCGTAAATGTCGAAAAATTCAAAATGGCCGCTACTTTCGGTAACAATTCAACTTGCTCTGATTTAAACAAAAATTGATATCTAGGGATTTTTAAGAATGGCGAAATGAGGCGTGAAGGCGAAAATGTCAAAAAATTCAAAATGGCCGCCACTTCCGGTAAAAATTCAACTTGCAACGATTTTAACGAAAATTGATATCTACATGTATCACATCCTGAATTTTATGGTAATGTTTTTATAAAGCTCACAAATTTAAAAGCAATCCATTAGAAATGAAAAATTGACTTCAAAATTTATTACGGAAAGAATATGAATTGAATATCTTGGTTAAATCTTCGAATTTAGTGTTTTTTGGCAGAAATATTGATAACTTGATACTTGCTTTAAAACTTCCATAAACGTTTTAACTATTTTCATAAGCATTATAGCGATCAAGCGTGTCGGTTTTATGTGATGACTCTTCACTAAATCATTATTGTTTGAAGTGTTGTGTCGGATTTAAGATCGATACGTTTGATTTTTTTACATCAGTCGATTGATGATTCTCAGCTAGCTGCCAGTAACAGCGAGTGTTCTATAGAGAGTTCCTTTACCGTCCTTTTGTTTGTTCTTGTTTTTTGTCTTAGGTTCTCTCTAGTGGAATTGGACTTTGATCGATTTGATTTTTATTGTGCGTTTAGTGTTTGTGCTTTGTCTAGGAATATTGATAGGGGGAAGGTTGGACACAAAAAAAACTAGTTTAACCCCGCCACATATTACATGTGCCTGTCCTAAGCCAGGAATCTTTGACAAAGTTTTCGTTTGTACTTGTCTTTTTGATGTTTCCTGTTCCTTGTTTAGGAAGGGGTCTATCTGTGACTATTTCAGGGCTAGATTTTAAATATATGCATTTAATTTAGACCATGGGCCAATTGCAGAACCGCAAGCAGTGCCAAATGGCCTCGTTGAAGGCTGCTGGTGGTGGTCCATTGTGGTTTTTCTAAATTGCCGTTTAATTGTGGGCTGTGTCGCGTACACTTATTCCACATCTCATTATTTTCTAAGATTTCTGTTCGGTTGATTTTGTGTTTTGTGTTTCTTTGTGCTGTTCTTGTTCGTGTTTGCCGGTTTTGTCGTTGCCCTTTCAGACTATCGACACTCGAATGCCACATTGGTGCCTCTTAGCTCCTTTCTTATACGCCATCGGATTACCATAATGCGATGCTCATATCGTGTCATTTTTATCGTCAATGTTATTACTTTCCGACAAATATCAAGGTAAGGAAATAATCTCTTAACAAATAAAAGCCTATCCTTACGTTCCGACCAAATTCATCGCTCGTTCCCGGTAATATAAGTGCAGACAGTATCACAGCCTGTTTGCGCATGAATATCAAAGTGCGTGTGCAATTTGTTTTACAATGTCTCTTAATTCTTTTTTACACAAGCTAAGAAATATCTGTCTTATTGTCCCATCATTCACAATTTCTTACTGATTAATGTTTCAGTGTTGTTGTCTAACTAATCATACTGTTTTTTATTTCCAAATCTTAAGACTTAACCTTCCAATTCGTTTGCATTGCTCTGCAAGAATTTTCTGTTGGTTCACATATAATACACACTTTTAATAATACACGAGCTTTTGTATAGAAGAAATGATTTGAAGCATTATCATGAAATGTCTTAAAACTTGATTTATAAGATTTAAAAGGTGTTTTAATAATAAGAACATAATCAGATTTAAGACAGCGGTTTGAGATATCACCATTTTGAAGTTCAAATACCACAAACAAATGATGGCGTGTTTCAGGTTCATGGCTGAAATATCGACCATTTAACTTTATCAATTGGGCCACACAGAATTAATTTCTTGTTCTTTGGATTTTGACTTTTAAAAAAAGGAGCGAGCGAGCGAAATTATTTTTATTAATTTTTTTTCTGAAAATCTGATTTTTAGGAGCGACTGATTTTTTTATAGGCGAGCGACTTGTTCTTAAATTTAAAAAAAAAAATTCTGGTTTTTAATGTAAAAGTGAGGCGAGCGAGCGATTATTTTTATTTTTGAAGAAAATAAGTGAAATATAAAAAAACTTCTATTTAAAGTATAACAAATGCTTGTTCTCAGTGGTTAATGGCTTTTCAAATTGATTAATATATTATTTAAGCAGGAAATAGTTGTCTTTAGTTGTTTTTTTGCTCTGAAGAGTTGCTGTCTTGGCTTTCTATCAATAGCCACAAGCAGACCAAGAGCAAGTCAATTACACCAAACAGGTATGACTATGTCCCAAAATCTTGCTGGCAAGGCATAATTTTAAGATAAAATATTAAAAAGAAAAACAACTTCTTATCTTTATTCACAAAAAAACCCATAAAACAACAATAACAATTTGTAAATATTTTTTATTAAAAAAATATTACAAAACAATCCTTGGTCAATCACTAAATTATAGTGAATTGGATGCTCATAGATGGTGTCATTAATATCCCATTATTGTCTTTACACATAAGTTAGGGATTTTCCTCAATGTTTTTAATTTGAACCATGTTGTTTTTACATGTAAACATTTTGTAACTGAGGTCATCCGAGGAAAAATACCACAGAACTTGAATCTATCAATAAAAAGGGTCGACTATCCATCGTATATGGCATTCTTTGGATGTTATGAATGTATTTAAATAAATCAATGTAAGAGTCTTCCGTTTGACATGCAATTGCCGTATTTTGTAACAATACTTTTCTTTGGTAGCAACAGATTTCATTGTTTTCATCGGAGTGTTTTGTTTGAGGGGAATGAAACGTAGTTTCAACCGTTTAAGTTTAACGTCTTTTATCCTGAATGTATCAGTGTATCTCCAATATTGGGGCACTAAACTTAACTAACAAGCGATTAGACAAAACAGAGTCAAGTTTATAAGAGTACATGGTTGAAAATCGACAATTTTTTGGTTGTTTACTTTAGCGAAAGACAAATATTTTTCTAACGCGGAGAAAAAAAAAAAAAATTGAACACAACTTCCGGCTCCGGACGCGGGCGGGTTTCCGGTAAATGCGGGCGGAAGAAATTTATATTTTTTTCTATAGGAAACAATTTCACATGCGGGCGGTCCGACGAACAAGTAATTAATTCGACTTGGCCTTGGAGAGGATTGAAGGAATATTACGTTCAAAATTCTACACTTTTTATGGTTTTATATGCTCTTCTAGTGAAAAATACAAAATAGTAGATTGTCGTTTTCTTAATGACATTCGTAGGTTGACACTAGAGATGATCAGGTGAAAGAAATAAAAAGAATTTTTGGTATTTAAAACCACATTGAATTAAAAGGAGCACATCATGAGACGACAGCATCATGCTGACCCCTGTAAGCAGTACGGCCAATCTGGAATCCCTATAATGTTGTATCAATGCATGATACATAAAAAAATATTGACACATTTTTGTCTCTTATCACCATTGGCTTGAAAATGGCGAGATAACGGAGAGATTATCCGAAGGATTCAATAGATATAATTGTAATATCTTTGGCAATGCTTGCGCTGGCAATTATATTTGTGATGTTGTCTCCTTGTTCTAGAGAAAGGGAAAAAACTAAGCAGGCGCTAAACTTGACTTACTTGACTTAATCCACTTCGTCCCATGGGGGACATTGGGCGACCACTGCTGCTTTCCATTTCTTCCTGTCTTTGGCTGTTGTTTTTGCCTCTCCCCATGTTTTACCAATCTTCTGAAGGTCTGGGTGCCGTTTCATAAAACGATCGTTAGCTAACGTTCAAACGTTAAGTAGTCGCATCGCTAAAAACCTGTTTCATAAAACAATCGCAATTAACGACGAACGTAATTAACGTGCAAATCGCGATCGTTATTAGCGTGTACTTGATCTTGTCGCTAATTAAACGTTTAATTCAAAATGGCAACCTATCTTCAAATTGCGATCGCAAATAATCGGCGATCATTAAGACGGCAGAGAGTTTTTCGGGATAGGACTAATGTTATGGATAGTCTGGATGATGTTGAGATAGTTCAGCGGTATCGCCTAACTAGAGGGTCGATAGACGATCTTCCAAAAGTGCCATTCCGGAACGTTCCGGATGTTAGAATATGGGTCATGAGAGGTCAATGGGGGTAAAATGGCGGCTTTTTTAGAAGAGAGTACAGGGACTGAGTTATTCTGTCAATCTATTAAACGTGTTTTCTATTGGAAAACAATCAAACATGAAATGAATTAATTTGTTTCACTCGGAGGGTCCTTTCAAACCAATTCATTTACACTTAAATAATGAAATTTAAAAATTCCCTTTTACGCGCAATTGACGTCGGCAACCAGTTATCCAGTAATTTGAGGTAAGATTTCGACAATTACCAAAAAAATCGAAATTGGAAGATCATCTATATTCGACATAGTGGACATGGTAGGGCCTAGGTTGGAGAGGCCAACCCTGAGGAACCAAGCAATACCCCCTCTTCTACAGGTTTTGACTACTTTGAGGTTTTATTCAAAGGGAGGATTTTTGTCAGAGATCGGTGACATTCATGGAATTAGTAGGTCGTCAGTTTCGAGAGTTATTGCAAAAGCGTAACAGATGTATTGGTCCAGACATTGGTGGGGAGGATCCAGTTTTCTTTTGACCAGAGAGGTTTGAGGCAGGCAAAAGAAAAGTTCCATGAAATTGCAAATTTGTAAATATATACACATACGTTTTGTCACTCAGTCTGAATAAACCTTGACGTATGTTTATTTTCTTTGTGTTTATTCAATTGTCTATAATGCCTCAAAAGCCCTAATTTTTATCAATTATACAAATTATTACCGGGCACCTGCTCGATCTAATTTTGTGTGCAAGGCACGGAACAATGGGCTTTTTGGGCCAGGCTTAGGATTTTACCTTGAATCGGGCCAGATTATTATTTTTTTACATTTTGAGATTATTTAAAATACATAAAGATTACAGTACTATATTTTCTGTGCGAGATCAGTTCGAAATGATCTATTCCTATATACAATTAATTTGTCTGCAATCTGGTTTTCCACATTAGCATAGATCTGTATAATAATCAATATTTATGTCAGTAGCGTAACGACCACGCATCTCCCAATGGTAGGGCTACCCCATTATGTGGAGGGGTTGTTGTTTAGTTGTATTTTCCTCCAATCTCTGGAAACGCAAGATTCCTACGATCTGCACAAATCTGGCCCACTACTATTTACAAATAAATTGAGTTATACGGCCTCACCGTTCACGTCTACTGACCAGCACACATTTAATGATAAAATTGAAAGAATCATGGCCTTTATCCCTGCAATTCTGACCAAAGGCGTGCCAAGTTACATAAATTTAATTACAACAAGAGGCTCCCAGGAGACTGAAGCCTATGAAGACTTTTGCAGAGCTATATGAACTAAATATTTAGCAAACAGCAGCTTTTCTCTATCTGCAATTTAATTTACCTATAATAAGCAGAAATGGTAAAACACATTAATTAAATGCGTGACGACTAGCCTCTAGAGGCTCCGCGTCCCCGCATGCCGAAACGCTGCCAAAAGAAAAAAAAATAGTCGGCGTAACATGTCGTGACACATCTACATCTACATGGTACGTGCTGCCGTCATCATTGACTATTACTGCACGGGGGTGCGCACAAAAATTTTGAATTTAATAAATTAGTATTAACCTTCGACCCTATGAAGATGTTTAATGTCATTTCTTGAATTAGAACAAGGTGATTCTTTATATAATATAAGTAAGTGTCTATATGATCTGAGATAACTATATCCAGTTTTCATTTTTGCTGGATTTCACAGAGTGAAAAATCTGGGTTATAAAATGGTGAATGTCGGGCGGCGGCGGCGTGGAAGAAATTTGTGTAACAGTTTTCTCATTAACTACTTATCACAGCCACTTGATATTTGGTATACAGCATCAGGGTGTGGTCCCATAAGTGGGACTCGATTTCAGGTCTGTCGCTCACCTACTTCCTGTTTAACGAAATCCGACTTTGACAGATTTTCTCATACATAATATAGTAATAATGATATTTTATATTTAAAGGTTTACAAATGTAGTAGCAAAATGGCCAGGTAGCACCCATGATAGTTTAATCTGGAATAGCTGTGAGTTAAATGATGAGTTTCAAAGGCAGAATGTAGAAGGGTGGCCCCTTGGAGATTCCGGGTATCCATTAAAACCATGGCTTTTAACACCATTTCTGACACCATCGTCACCAGCAGAAGATAAATACAACAAGGTTCATGCTAAAACAAGGGGTACAGTTGAACGGGCATTTGGTTTTCTGAAGTCCAGATTTAGGTATAGTATACAATAAACATAGGTAATCTATTTTTCTAAGGTGGTCATCTATGCAGAAAATATAGGTCACAGCCAGCATCCAAAGCATGCATTGTGTTAGAATCACTAGGTGCACCTACCATGCCGATATAATTGGTGTTAATAAACATGAGTTAAATACAAATAAGTTATGTGTCTATGCATACCAAGTTCCATTAAAATCTTCAGCAAAAAATTAATAATTGTGAATGCTGCCAAAAATCAAAAGTTAACTGTTTTTAACACAAGTACTCAAAACCCAAAAGTTCCAACAGGAACCGTGAATATTGACCATGTGCAGAAAAGAAACCTTGTGTTTTTATCAATTTTGAAACTTTATCCCAGAAATTTCAATATAAAAATATTAGAAATTAGAAATTGATTGATTTATTCATGACCAAGCTTATGACTACCTTTAGGGACAAACAGTTTTACTGATAACTGACTTTTTGTTCTTTCAGATGTCTGCACAAGACTGCAGGATGTTTGAATTTTAGCCCCCTTAAAAGCAGCAAGATCACGCTGGCATGCTTCATCCTACACAATCTATGTATTGAGAGAGCAATACCTCAGCTCGATGAGGTACTGGACCTTGATGACAATGACAATGACAACCCTCAAGTAGTTCAACATGATCTTCAATTAGATGGACAGACAGGGATCAATGCAAGAGCCAACTTAGTACGACTAAGATTTTCATGACTGAAAAATATGAATTAAAAACTGCAGAATATTGAACAATTGCATTATTTTATTTTTACTTATAGGTTAGTGAGAACACCAGTCATGTAAGATGAGATGATTCCTGTGAAAATTAAATAATTACAAAGAAGTACCGGTATACGAAAGTTTAAGTTGGTGACCCCTTTTTATTGTTTTATTTCAAAATATAGTATGAAACATTAACTTTGAGAAAGTAAAATTAAAATTTAATTCATAGATTTTTCTGAGACAAGATTTTATGCTTATTGTAGGTCTTTCCTATAACCTATTGTAAATTTAGGGAACTTTAATCTTGCATTTTTAAAAAAAAAAAGCCTGTAAAGGTGGTACAATATCTATACACAAGAGAGTGCATATACAAAATATTGATATATAAAAAACGCTATTTAGAATTTACAATTTACAATTAAGAATTATTTTTAGGTCAAGTGTCCTCACTAATCTTAACATTCAGGTTTAAGTTTATCTGCAATAATTTGCAGAAGTTGGGTTTGTCTCTCCATCACTTCAAGTTTTCTTCTTTTCAAAGGCAGTTTTTCTTCTTCAATCTCAATTAGTCTTTTAGTGTCTGTAACTGGTACTTGCACTTTAGGTTTTCCTACAAAAACAAATAACTGTATTAACATCAAATTCCTAT
Source organism: Arcuatula senhousia (assembly GCA_963971305.1). NCBI lineage: Eukaryota > Metazoa > Mollusca > Bivalvia > Mytilida > Mytilidae > Arcuatula > Arcuatula senhousia. Next base: position 28,692,731 of record OZ020308.1, on the reverse strand, counting down.
AAAATAATGTCACACTTAGCTTGACATCCTTGTATAAATCATGTAAGATGAAGAATAAGTGTATGCATTTTTTTACGAGAAATCATTAAACTTCATTGCCACTTATACATATAAATTACTAATGATTGGTGGAAATTGTTGCCCATTCATTTTTAACTGGTTTTGTTTTAAAACTCTGGGGTTTAAGACAAAAAATTAAAACAAGTGTCTTACACTTACTTGCAGAGATCACTTCTTTATTGATTGAGTTGACTGAAAAAAAAAACAAAGAAAACATAATGCATATAATATGGAGTAGGCATTGCAAGCAAAGCTAAAAAGGTATAACTTGCAGACGTTTTTTTGTTTGTTTATTTGGGGACGAGATACAGTATGGGGCCATAAAACTTTGGGACATGTAGTTTCGTATGCGCATTTAATTAGAAAACACGAAAGTTTATTTTGATTTATTATGTTTTAGAAAAATGTTACCTTGTTGAAAAGCCTTGTATTATTTTTTTAAATAATGATTTTGTTTATTGATTCACTTTAAACTACATTACACTTCCAGTACAAGCAAAATCTTTTTCAGCATAATAGCAAATTTCTCATGGGAACAAATACCATAGAGCTCATGATGAAGCTGAACGCCAAGTGATGACAATGATATTCGGATGTGGTGGAAAAACTCACATGCTTTGGGATGTACATATCCTGGAGTTTCCTTTCTTGCATCCCCACTTGCACACATTACTTTGCCTGTGCTACTTGAATAACCATCATTTACTGAAAAATAGAAAAAATCAACAATATCAACTGAATATAATGTTGATTCCTTGAAGAAACTTATAACTTATAACTTATTACATACTCAATTTTAAAGATTCAAATTTGATGGAAATCAAGTCTTTTGGTTTGTCTGGTAAATCCTAGTCATTCATAAAACATAGATTCATAACTATTATATTCATTTATATGTTTGTTTTGCTTGTCTTATTGAAAAAAGTTTCAGAGACAAACCTGAGATGGAATGTCATGGTATGCATTATTTATGTTGTGCTATTAAAGTAATTGCAAAGAAACTAACTAGAATACTGACAAAGTCAGAGAGGGCCCTGCGGCAAAAATCTAAGTGTTTTTGAAATCATACGAAATTTGATTATAACCAGTAAGGCATTCTCCGTAGAAATGTGTATGAAACTTCATCTGGAGCTGTATTTTCATACCATTTGAGTTTTAATGTTCACAAAGTCCAATTCTCAAAATCTGTGATTTTCAATCAAAAATGAAGTTTTTTCCAAAAATATTTGACATATTTGCACGAAAATTAAATATGCAAATCATGACATGCTATTAAGCAACTGTACAAGATTTCAGAACTGTGTTGTTAATAGTTTTTGAGTTTTAGTGTTCACAAGAATTGTTGATAGATGGACAGACGGACAAAGTGAGAACTATAGGGCGTCCGCATCTTCAATGTGGGGCCCTAATAAAAATATTTTCACAATGTGAAATCCAACAAATAATTTCCAGAATGCTTACTTGTGATTTCTCTGCCTGTACATAGGTCTATCAGCACATCTGATGCATCCACAAACACATCTTGACCAGATTCAGCTAAAAAAAATCCTAACTTATAATTCTGCAAAATGATTTTTACTACTTAATTCTACATGAAGTAAATCACATTACATTACATGTATTTATCAGAAAAAAATTCCTTTTGTCAGAAACACCCACCAATTTTGAAAGATCCGATGAAATATATTAACAAGAGTTAATACTAATGTATGTTTCTCCTGTCGGCACCATCAGAAACAAAAAGTCTTTGATTATTTCAAATATATTTTTCTAGTGTTTGAGATTAAAAGGTGTTCCTCAAACCTTAAAACTGCTATCAAATGTATTGAAAATTGTCAAAGTCACTCAACCAGAAAATCAAGGGTGCTGTCAAAAGATGAGGATGCAAATATGCTAAGCTACTACTGGGGCATATGCATACCATGATGCATTAACCTGGGACTTATAGTTCTTGGATCCAATATGGAGGTGCTCATAAAACCTTAACAAAAAAGTTAACACCAATGTGACCAATGCCAGTAAAGTAACACCTTATTCTGCTCTGCTTCAAAGGCAAGGCAAAAACCTTCCTAATAGTGGCTAAAACATTATAACAAAATTATATAACAATTGGTTGTATAAAAAAGTTGTTCCTTTGCATTGCTTTATTTGATAATATATGAAATATTATGTCATGCCTGTATAAACGAATAGAATCATTTGGTAATGATCGATGTTTAAATACTTACATAAAGATTCATTTGATTGCATTTCTGGTGTACTCAAATCCAAGATGGAACTAGAACATGTAGAAGCTATATGAAAATGATAAGAATTTCTTTTTTAAATGTTTAAAAAGGTATTGATTTTCATTTAAAAAAATCATATAATACATGTAGCAAGACACATTTTTATATAATTTCTGCAAAAATGCTGAGAAAAATACCTTATTGTCAGGCTGATACATATTTCAAAACAAAACATTTTTTTTATAGACTAATAATATTTTTTACATTTTCTGCTTCAAATCAAGTGTATGAAAACATTCCCTTCAAGGTCAACACCATGCTTACCTTCAGATGCTGATTCTGTCAGACTCAGTTTACAAGTACTTGCTAAAATTTAAAAAAACATTTCATTAAAAACATGTACCTGGTATATTTAAACATATTTCTTGGCCATAGTAGACTAATGATGTATGTTTTAAACTAGAAAGGGGTCTTTCTTTGACCATTTCAGGGCTGTATTTGAATTGTTTGCATCATTTTGTGACCTTGGGCTAAGCACAAAACAGCGAGCAGCGCCCACAGGCTTTGTTGAAGGCTGCTGGCTCTTTTTCATTGTGGTTTCTAAATTTCCGCTTATTATGTAGGTTGTGTCGTGTACACTTATTCCACACATCTCATTATTTTCTAGAATACTGACAAAGTCAGAAAGGATCAAGCGGCACAAAATAATTACTTTTTTTATCATTTTGTAGTTTCGAGGGTTTTTTTTGTCTTTTCGTGTACTTATCCTCTAGAATACTAAATTTCTTAAGAGTGATTAAATTTTTGTAATCATTGTTTTAAATGACTTAAGTTTTAAAAAATATATAGACAAATCCATTGAATTAGAACTTACAACTGTATGTATCAATGCCACCTATTATCCCTTGCGTCAGTACTTTGGGAATGAAAGAAATGACCTAAAATATAAAAATATAGGTATAAAACTAAATATTTTCAAAACTAGGTCTGTATATCATTATATATAAGAAAAGTTTGAAAATGAACTTCATACTTGAACAAATGTATTTAAAAGACATCCATAGAATAAAACAGCACAAATAAATCACATTTCTTTTTCTAATAGTGAAATTGGATCCAGTGAGATCCCAAAAACTTGTCCCAGATGATACAGAAAACTACATTTACTAATTTTAGAAACCTTTTCCTCAATGCTGTTCAATAGTGGCGGAGCAGCACCACCGCCTGTTTGCCTGCTGGCCCTCAGGCGGTCTGACTCCTTCTTCTTTGTCTTTAATTGCAAGTCTTGCCATTTGTGTTTAACCTCAGCTACGGTTCTTAAACATGGGCTAACTGCATTTACCCTGAAAAATAAATATGAAGTCCAAATGGCTTATGGTTCTTTATAAAATAATCTTAAATATGGTACATGAAATATTAATAATATAAATGAAAAATTAAACAATCCTGTTATTTTAGAGCAATTTATGCAAATTAAGTGTTGCAGTTTGGGTACCGTTGCGTTATATATGAAACAAACTCTTTTATGGCTAGAAACACTTTTATCAAATTTCACAGCAACAGGTCAAATAGGAGCAAAGTTATGATTACTGGGGCAGTATTTTCACATTTAATAAGATGTACAATGCCATATTCCATATTCTTTCTTACAAATAATAAAACAAATAAAGGGACTTGAACTTGAAGCAAGTCTACCATGGACTGATAGTACTCCTATAACATAAGAGGTCTTGTTTTTGTACCTCAAATTGAGTATTGTACTGCGAGAATGGATGGCAACAATTCCAATCATAGCATGCCGTCCAACAAATGTCAAACCTTCAATGTTGTTGGAGTAGGAAAGAGGTCTTGTTTTCGTACCTCAATACTGTTAGGATGGCAACAAGTCCAAAAATAGCATGCCGTCCAATCTTCAATGTAGTGGTTAATTAAATTAAACCCACCATTTCGTTTGAAATGCCTGTACCAAGTCAGGACCATTGCGATCCACCAATTCTCCGGTATGACTGATTCGTTTTTGTCATTTTCTCTGGACTATGAGATTGACCATTCAAGTTCGGTAGTTTTGTTATTACCTTTATTTGACTTACCCATATTAAAAAAAATACTGAGTTCTGTTTAGATTGAGAATAAATGACATATTTTATTTAAGCAATAGATTATTGCTCGGGCTCAAGGGCCCGAGCATCTTCTAGGTTCATAGCAATTGCATGAAGATCACTGTACAAACAGCGCTTGTAAATTCAGTCATTGGATTCCGTCCATTTCAAAACATTCAAATGATCAATGTGTCAGAATTGAAGACGCTTCCGGGCAGCGGAAATGGCCGAATGATTCCGATTACTTATCGGAATCTTCCTAGTATGATTTCGTTTGGACCCGTATTCGTCTTCAATTTTCACAATTATTAAGTGTGGGTCTTAATTACCAAATTAATATCAAAGGTTGATTTCCGTGTTTGGATCCATTCTGTATGAACTTATGTACAATACACGAACACATGAGTCGACTTAGATCTACATTTTATTAGTTGATTAATTTATCAACGCAAAACATTTTCAAGTTAATATAAAGTTCAGATAGAAAATAAAGAGATGTGGAATAAGTGTAAAGATAAAGATAAAGATATTGTTATTTCCTAATCATAGGGATCCAAACAAGCATTTAATCAATATACACTTATCCTCTGTGGCTTCATTTAACTGGTTCAGTCCATTATTGGGCATAATTCTATCAATAAATTTTGATAAGTGTGCTCCACTCAACTATAAATAGAATATGTGTTCTGTCATGGTTACCAATTTAACTAACTTTTACAGACGATATATTTAACGGGTTCGAATGAGACCATGTAGTGAACTTGGTGAGCCCATTGTTATGAAATAAGTTTAGTTTAATTGTACATTCCGATATATATTAATAATATCTAAAAATTGGAAGTAAACAAAAAATATACATGTATGACTACGTTTTTTATACAACTAGTCAATGCATCTAGCAATTTGTGCGGATTCTATTGTTTTCTCCATTCTCCTTTTTACCATTTAAGTTGTTTAAGTAAAAGTGAAGAGGGTTACAGAATATAGAATTGTAGTGTACGTTTCAGTTATTTGCAATAAAAGTTGAAAAAAATGTTTAAAAAAATTAAAGCGTATGAGTATGTTAATTTGTTCGGAGCACTTCTGTGTAGTTTAATAAAATCTTAACCATATTAATAAAGTTCTTTCACTGATTTTGATGACATTTTCACTCTGTTATATCCTTACGGGAACACTGATTCTAGGAAGTCTGCTTCATATTTCCGTGTTAGCAATTGTGTCCAACGTGACGCTCTGCGAAGGAAATCGATGTAATTTCAACAAGCTAGATCTCGAAATTGAAAAAAAAGCTCTATGACAACATTTCATCTGCTCCAGCTTATGGAGTTTTCGTGTCACAATTGATTCGTTACTCCAGAGGGTTATGTTGCGCCTAGGTTGACTGTCTTCACTCAAGAAATTTTATGGTAGACACTATACAGTCGTTAATTAATAAGTATGGGGATTTCTATCTCAGAGGTTGCTTTGTCATAGAATTTTGTTTTGTCTTCCTTTACTGGATTTGACACACTGAGTCGGAAATCAGTAGCGCGACGTGCGTGCTATAGCAGGCGGGAACCGTTTACTCCCCCGGAGCACCAGAGTTCACTCTTGTTACGACTTGAGTTAGCGCTGTTGATTTCTGTTTAGTTAATTTTTAGTTTCCTCGTGCTTTTCTTGTTCGTGTTTATAATAACCACAGTTGACACATTGAATTGACAATTGACAGTGTGGCGGTTGTGCTATTGCAAACAGAAACTGCTTAATCTCCCGGAGCACAAGAGTTCACTCTCGTCACCACTTGAAGTTGCGGTTATAATTGCCATTCTGATTTTTGTATTTTTGTGTTTTATCCTGCCCAGTCCGTTTCTTCGTGCTGTCATTGGTTTTATCTTTGCCTTTTAGGAATTGTAACATTCGGATGCCCCATTTTACCTCTTCCTCTAACAAAAACTGCTCATAGACTTTTGATTAAGATATTCAGTTGCGGATTTTTTAGCTCACCAGGTGAGCTATTACCATCACTTGGCGTCCGTCGTCGTCGTCTGTCGTCGTCGTCTGTTAACAATTTTTCAAAAATCTTCTTCTCTGAAATTACTGAACAGAATTTAATGAAACTTGGTATGAATGATCCTTAGGGTGTCCTGCACCAAACTTGTGTTTTGATTTTTGATCCGTTAAAAAACATGGCCACCGTTACTAATCAAAGCGCTAAAGCGTTTAAAGGCAGAGCTAAATTTAGCTAAGCACTAAATATAAAGAACGATCTGTGTTTCATAAACTTGAAACATAGCACATCAGTTTTGTTTGTTTTCTCCGCACACTTACACATTTGTTAAGAAATCTGTAATTAAGCTCCGCCCACTTGATCAAAGGTCAAAGGTCAAAAATGCTTAAGTGTCGACGAGTATTAATACACGATATGTAGTCCACATTTATATCGCATTTATGCTGGGGATATAAATATGTACCTCCTATTTTAGACAATACGTATAACATTTAAAATACAATACACGAACAATGTTCTGTAATAGATCCTCTGGTAGCAATATTGACTGACCGATTTACCCTGTCTAGACGGAAAAAAAACGCAAAAATCAGATAGCTTTATGACGCTATAAGGCTCTGCCTAAAAATAGACCAGGGGTGTCAGACAACTGTTTTTGGCTTGTTTACAAATCAAAAAGTATAAGAGATAGATGAAATCTGATGCCACCCTACTGCTTCAGCATCAACAGTTCTACAAAAGTCTTCATTTGGTCAAAGTTGTCAGATGATCCCTTATAGGGGTTACAGCCCCTTAAAGGTGAAAAATAGCATTTTTGCATGTTTTTGGCCTATAGAATGAAAACTATTGTAGATAGAGAAAAGCTGTTGCTTGCTTTAATGTTCAGCTCATTTAGCTCTACAAAAGTCTCCATAGGGTCGAAGTTGTCAGATGACCCCTTATAGGGGTTACAGCCCCTTAAAGGCGAAAAATAGTGTTTTTGGCCTATAGAATGAAAACTATTGCAGATAGAGAAAAGCTGTTGCTTGCTTAAATGTTCGGCTCATTTAGCTCTACAAAAGTCTCCATAAGGTTAAAGTTGTCAGATGATCCCTTATCGGGGTTGCAGCCCCTCCTTTATAGTGAAAAATAGCGTTTTGCATGTTTTGGCCTATAGAATGAAAACTATTGTAGATAGAGAAAAGCTGTTGCTTGCTTAAATGTTCAGTTCATTTAGCTAGCTCTACAAAAGTCTCCATTTGGTCAAAGTTGTCAGATGACCCCTTATAGGGGTTACAGCCCCTTAAAGGCAAAAAATAGTGTTTTTGGCGTATAAAATGAAAACTATTGCAGATAGAGAAAAGCTGTTGCTTGCTAAAATGTTCAGCTCATTTAGCTGTACAAAAGTCTCCATGGGGTCAAAGTTGTCAGATGACCCTTTATAGGGGTTAAAGCCCTTAAAAGGCCAAACATACTGTCTTTGGCCTATAGAATGAAAACTATTGCAGATAGAGAAAAGCTGTTGCTTGCTTAAATGTTCAGCTCATATACCTCTACAAAATTCTTCATAGGGTTGAAGTTGTCTGATAACCCCTTATAGAGGTTACAGCCCCTTAAAAGTTGAATAATAGTGTTTTTTGATTATTTAGAATGAAAACCATTGCAGATAGAGAAAAATTTTTTCATGCTTAAACATTCAGCTCATTTAGCTATACAAAAGTCTTCATAGGGTTGACATCAAGACCAGGTGAGCGATTCCTGGGAGCCTCTTGTTTAATTGTGACTTAAATGTGTTTTCGTTAATAGTAAAAAACATCTGCAAAAAAAAACAAATGCCGGGCCCGAGCAAGCTTTTTGGAAAGCTTATAGTCTAGAGATCAGCTGATCTTCGGCTACATCTTGACTTCTTGTTGATTGTTTACATAACAAACCGGACATAGCTACTTTCAGTTTCACAAATAATACTTGTAGAATCAAACACTGAAAGAGAGTGCCTGGATCCGGCTCGTATACAATTTAAACATATTGATTCCATTGCAAAGTGTTTGGTTTTTGTTTTGTTTTGTTGATTCGCGATACTACAGTATATCGTACGATAGTCCACAGGGACTTGCTCCCCTCTATCAATATTTTGTTAGAGTCAATGTGCGGTTTTTTTCCTACCGCACATTGACTCTAACAAAATATTGATAGAGGGGAGCAAGTCCCTGTGGATAGTCATGCATACTTTACTACTATCGATTCCCACAAACTTTTTTTTGTGTCTGATCTAGACTGCTGCTGAATGCTCCAAACAGCTTTTCATAATGTGTTTGGACCTCATGAACAATAATTTCCACTTCAGAAGAAGTAAAATGGGGCTTTCGAATCTTTTTATCCATCGTCTGCTAAATAATAATATACTTACTGTCACTCCAACATCAAAGAGCTATAGGGAATTCCTACGTCTAAAAATAGAACGACCAACAGCGATTGACTTGCGACTGATTAGCGTTTGGATTTAAGCGTTTCCTTAGCGATTGTTTTATGAAACGCACGTATTGTCAGTCGTAAGGTACACGTAAACCACACGTTAAATTTAACGATAATCGTTAGTAACGATCGTTTTATGAAACGGCACCCTGATGTTAGATCCCTCCGCTAGGTGTTCTTTGGTCTTCCTCTTTTACGATGTCCTTGGGGTTTCCATTCTAGTGCTTGTTTGGCCACGTTGTTGTTGTTTTTTCTCAGTGTGTGACCAATCCATTTCCACCGCCTTTCTGTTATTGTTCTTTCAATTAGCTCTTGTTTTGTATGCTTCCAAAGATCTTCATTTCTGATTTTATTTGGCCACTTTATTCCAATGATGTTTCGGAGACACCTGTTTAAAAAGACCTGTAGTGTCTTTTTTGTTGTTGCATTTAGTCTCCAAGTTTCTGACCCATAGAGTAGGATGGACTTCACATTTGTATTAAAGATTCTCAATTTTGTGCATGTTCTTAAGGCTTTGCTTTTCCAAATTGGTCTCAGTATAGCAAAAGCCTGTTGTGCTTTCTTTTTTCTTGCTACGATATCTTCATCAGTGCCACCTGTTGTACTGATGACTCTTCCCAGGTAGGTGAATTCCTAGATGTCGTCGATTTCTGCGCCTCTAACTTTTGTTTTGTTTTGTTGATGTGCATTTATTCTCATGGATTTTGTTTTATCAGGGTTGATGTAGAGTCCTACTTGTTTCGCTGCTGACTCAAGGTTGGAAGCTTGATTTTGTGAGTCTCGATGGCGATGAGATAGCTGAAAAATTTCATCTACAAAGTCTAAGTCTTCAAGGCATGACTGTAATGTCCATTTGATTCCCATTGGGGTATTGTATGCTTTTCGGCTCACCCAGTCAATTACAATGAGAAAGAGAAGAGAAGAGAGTAAACAATCGTGTCTGACGCCAGTTGACACAGGAAAAGGTTCTGTAAGGTTTCCTGCATGGATGACTTGACAGGTAAATCCATTATAAAGTTGTTGGATAATTGATACTATCTTCTCTGGTATTCCATAGTTTCTAAGGATGTTCCACAATACTTGATGGTCAATACTGTCAAATGCCTTCTCAAAATCTATGAAGGTCAGGTAAAGAGAGGTCTACTATTCAATGCTCTGTTCAATTATTATTCTTAGAGTGGCGATTTGGTCAATGCATGATCTTTCTTGCCGAAAACCAGCTTGCTCATCTCTTAGCATTTTGTCCACTTCTTTTTTCATTCTCTGAAGGATGATATGGCATAATACTTTGCTTGGTATAGAATGCAAAGTTATTCCTCTCCAATTGTTGCAGACTGACTTGTCTCCCTTTTTTGTAGTTTTACCAATATTCCCTTACTCCAGTCTGCTGGTAAACATTCATTTTCCCATATTTTATTTAAAAGATTTTTGAATTTTTCAATGCAAATGTTATTCATTGCCTTCATAGCTTCTGGTGGGATGTTGTCAATTCCTCCAGCTTTTCCATTCTTAAAAATGGAAAAGCAGGCGCTAAAGGATCCAACCTAACTTTCAAAAATCGGAGTGAGTGGTTGTTTGAGTTTAACAGCTTCATCAACGCACATGAGGTAAATCGTACATATAATGTTCAGTTGTGATTTAACGTGGAACGTGGGGTAACTAGGTTTCCCCTTATTTAGAACTCGTACGGAAATCTTGTATATGTGATCTCGTGTATTTTGATCATTGTACCATCATTCTAAATATTTCAAACAAAAAATTGCATTATAAGCATTTTAGCGCCATTTTGAAACCAGAAGTTGTATTAATGTGCCGCATTATGCGAAGTCAACGTTCATTATTTTCGTAAAGTAATATTTAGTGTAAAGTTAAACTTTTGCAGTTTTAAAGCGCCATTTTTTGCAACTGCTAGCGATCTTGGTTATATTGCATATTCAACTGAAAATTCAACTGTTTTAGATTAAAAGGAATTCCCTATAATATTTTGTTGAATAATCATCATACAATTAAAGACAAAGTCCTGACTAAACCACAAAATAAAAGCAAAATGTACGATAATCCTAAATTAAGAAAGGAAAAATCGCCATTTGTTAACTGGAAATTGTGTTAATGTGCCATTTAAGTGTCATTATCATGTTTTACTGTTGTAGAATCGCCCCTAAGGAAGAAATCGTAGCTATTCATTTTTCACATTGTATTGTTATAATACGATATTTTGATAATAGATACTTTGTTTTTAATCGTGAAAATGTTTTATTCAGTATTGGCTGTTACAATTACTACACAAATTACAGCTTCATTCATGAAGTACCCTCTAATGTTTATGTCATTGTGCACAGGGTTTCACAAGACAAGATATATATCTAAAAAAGTTAGTCAAATACAATAAATTCATTCAATAGTAATTTACAACATTTATAAACTGTTCTTCAATATGACCTTTACATTTCGGGTCAGTAACTTCAGTCCGAAAACCGGTGGTATTTAAACAATAGAATGTGAGCTCTTCATCGGAAAAGATAGGAAAGTCAATTCGAATGTTTATCCTGGTTGTCAAGTGAATCAAAAGTTCTTTTTAGTACAAAATTTCTTCCAATTTTAAGTTATGCTGATAAAATAAACTTTTTTGAATTAAAAAGAGTTTTTAAAAGTAACAGATTGCATTTTAATGCATGTTATTATGTGGATATTTATGAAATGCATACGGTGCAAACTGAAATGGATCGCACAACTTTAACTTTTATATAAAAAATTGAAAAAAAATCACACTATTTGTTTAAATGTATATCTTTCCATCTGCAAATTTTCAGACATGTACTGCAAGAGGTAAAGCCAAAATAAAATTAAGAAAAAGACCTATTTTTCTAGTCCGTCTTGACAACCTTCTTTTTAAAAGTACACGATTTACCTGTTGAATTCGATTATGTCATAGTACATGTTTACCTTTTTGACCGGTATCCGTAAATTGGGATCAACAGTATGTGAATTTGCATTGTATTGGAGTAAATGTCCAATTCAATATTCAGTCATCCGTTTTAAAAATAGGAATGCCTCCCATTTATCATGTTTATAATTTATAAAAGATAGAACTTGGTTGTGTCCCTTGAAAGTTTTCATAGTTACACATTGAATTCAAATGGATCGTTATATGATAACAGTAAAATATAATTTTCAAACTAATATCTGTCGAAAGAAAAGGTAATAACCTAACTTTCCCACAAGTTTCGAAAATGTACTGCAGGTATTACGCCTTGTGTGATTTTTTAAAGGTTGAGTTGACATTTTAATTTTTTCCAACGGCCAATAAGTTTCACTCGATTTGTTAAAATATGCACTTTTGTTGACCTTATAAACAACTGTTTACGCAACAGAAAAGATTCGTTAATAACATAACATGTCCAACGTATATGATTGTAGTCAAATCCATGCGTAATAAATGAAAATTGAAGATTGTTTATATGCCGTCGCCATCGTTGTTGTCATCGTTAAAAATTTAAAAACACATTAGCTGTTTTCTGCAGGGGAGATAATTGAATACCACTAGATATTAGACTGACTTCGGCTAAATTTAATTCTACTTTCGCTTTTGTGGTGATACATGTAGCACGTGTTTTTTTTTATACATTTTAAAAATACAGTTTGGACTATAGATAATAGATACTATAAAAAAGACGCAATTTTGAAAAATTGGATGGCCATTTTGAAAACTTGATTTTTTTTTCTTTTGGCCAGGACCAGAATTCCAGTTTACACAAGAAGTAAAAGAGTTAATTCTACTTTTGCTTTTGTGGTGATAGCACGTGTTTTCTTTTATACATTTTAAAATACAGTTTGGACTATAGATGATAGATACTATAAAAAAGACGTTATTTTGAAAAATTGGATGGCGACGTTAATTTCCCCACCACAGCACAGTAAGTCCCACGTTATTTAAGTAATCGAACTTGTATGCCTATAAACAAAAGTACATTAACGTACTATGCAAATAAATATAACTAAAATTTGTAGGAAAGTTCTCAACCTAAACATATTTTCTTTAACTTCCCCGCTCATATAAAAAATATAAAAAAAAATTGTTGATTTTAAACCTTATTTTATTAGGCATTGTTAAATTCTCCTTATACAGTTATGTTTTGTTCCACATTTTGACTTCTATTTCAAAATAGATAGCGCGTTTTTCCCTCAAAAACTAATAAGAGGCAAAAGACAATGAAGTAATTAATAACAATATTATTATGGGCCCTGTAGATAACGACTCATTTAACAAGTCTGTGTTTATTTGATTGCGGGATTTTTTCCCCTTCGTCTTCTATTCTTCCAGGTTACCGTTTAGCATGTTTAGCAACCGTGACAACTGTGTTTTTAGTTGTGAATGTGGAAAAGAAGTATGTAGTTAGAAAAACAAAAGATTTTAAGTTGTGACAAAATGAAATCGTTTCGGGGTCAATCTTAATCAGACCTTTCGAATTGCTAAATTTTGATTGACACAATATCAAGAGTAACAACAAAAACTCCTCACATTTCAAGTTCATGTCCCACGATCTGTACAATAATCACTTCTCCCTTTAGGTACGTAATTTTGACCTCTGAGTCTTAATAACAGATCATGACAAGAACGGAATGCCTGGGTATGTAGCAAATTACTAAGTCAGCTGGCTCATCAGGAAGTGGATAAGAGACAGACCTAACAATGCATCTCAACATATGAGGTCCCTACCTAAAACACATCCCGCCATATGGTACTCCTACCCTGAAGCTGTATACCAAATACAATGTATTAAAAGCCAAGTATTAGTAGTAGTAGAGTAGACGGCACCTTGATTTGAAAAATTTAATGTCCCCACCGAACATACTCACATATTATATATCGTTGGAAAGAACAGGGCCTAAGCAATCGAAATATGCTTGTCGTAAGAATCAGAGTTGGTCGAGTTTTCAGAAATTCAAGGTCAAAGGTCAATAGGCGAAAAAAACTAAAAAAACAACCGTAAAAGTGTTTTTCATTTCCGTATTTATTTGTGGTCAATATTGAAACAACTGATCGGAAATATATGATATAATGTCTAAACAAATATTTTAATTGAAAAAGTTTCGATAGTACTACCGTTTATCATTAATAATTTAATAAATTTACATGAAGGTCGAATTTCCCCCCTTTTTGTGGAGGATTTTTCTGCGCTATTATTTTCAATTTAAATATAATTTTCTGTTTTTGTTTCAAGTTTGTCTTACAGTAAACATACCAAATATGTTTTCTAAAATGTTATTTGGCCATATAATCATTAAAAACTGTGTTTAAGAGATCCTTAAAAAGGGGGGATATTAAGAACAATAGAGTAAAACAAACCTTCTAAACTTAGTTGACACATTGTTAAAGGTTCTAATGCTTTTTACCATTTATCTCAATATATTTAGGGCAAGTAAGGTTTATAGGCCTACTTTATTCGTTTTTTAGGACTTCAAGCCTTATTTTGTAATCGTCCACACTCCTGCCCAAAATACCAGGGGCGCCAATATAGAATGACTGATTATACCTACAGAACTTTATAGAATTTGATTAAAGTTACACATAATATTTTGAATATTACACCATTGATGGGTTTACTCGTGTGAAAACAGGGACTTTGCATATTCTGACGAAGGTGTGCCTTTCTTGCAACCGCTATTGCTTCTACATTATTGCACGAATGTCTTTGAAAATTTCACACAAATGTGGTCGCACGTTATTTTTGTTTTTACCTATAAAATTTTGATAAGAATTATAAAAGGGGACGTTGAAATGCGAAACAAGTGTTTTGTCATCCGTACACAAAATGTGTTATTTTACTCTTATCGCCTATTTTTTCCTTTGAACCATCTTTGATTTTTTCGAAATTCAGGTATTTTCTTTTCCTTAATGTGTAATTGTAACATTTATGTTTTAGATTGTATCTAGAAAATCTTTGTGGTTTTCATACTGACTAAAACTTAACAAACCCACCCAAGGACCGTACAGTTCTAATCCACCACGGATTCGCCATCTGTGCTAAAAACCTCATAAAACTTGGGCAAAAGTAGTGTTAGATATTGTAGTTCAACATATTATCTTTTTGCCTTATTCATTGAAGGAAAAATAAGCATTCGCCATAGTAAAGTAAGGAAATTTTTATGCTAAGGTGAGGGGGTACCCTACTCTTAGCCTCAACAACTCCTTTATAACTGCTTCAAATTTCACAAAACTTTACAGAATCTTTCTCACATAATGATACTTCGATTTTAGAAGTTTATTTTGTATTAAACTTGCTAAAAAGTGTTTGTAGTTTGGTAATATATCGTATTTTTGATTTCTGGCCATGAAAAAAACACAGATAATTTTCGCTATAACTCATTAACGACAATTACAAATTTGATAATTTTTTGACAAAATCTTGGTAACATTATTTTGATTCACAGATTATGATTATTTTTTTGTTCAATCTCGAATTCAGCGATTCCTTCAACAAATCATTCAAGAATGGCTTTTGGACACAAGGGCACTAATTGTATATGTCCTGATAAACGTTAACTAATGCTTGAAAATTAACGAAATGTGTAATAAATCTTTTATTTTATATAGTGTCATAATTCCCTTTGTGATCGATGTTCAGTAAAACATGGAATAGCCATTTTTTAACTAGAAGAACTAGTCTGTTATTCACAACTCTTAATTTTTTTCTTGAAACTTAATGAAACTTTCACAATTTTTTTTTACAAATTGTGTTAATGTATCTGATGTTAAACAAGAACTGCGAGAAAGCTCACTGAGGATTCCCCCGCTTCATTATGGAATCTATATGTAGAAAAAATAAAGTACAATTATCTCGCTTGACTGATATCCAAAAGCAAAAACAAGTTTCATCAGCATGTTTATACAGTATACATACTTCATGTTAAGTTCGATCAAAAACCATTGGCCAGTTACAAAGAAATTGTACTTAAAAGATTTATATAAAAAAAATATCTTCCTTAAAAGATATCATAGCGCAATTTTTAATGCTATACTGTTCAAAATCCAAAAGGTGCTTAAGACGAAATTGTGCCTAAAAGAGAGGTGCACATAGTCCGACAGACAGAATGGTTATTATAAAATATTGAATGAAGTTTGTCTCAATTCTGTATTCTTTATGGATTTTTTTTTTCATTTTATTTCTCTACTCTATTAGTTTATACTATGTTCAGTTTTTTGTTCTGTATATTTTTTTAAAATATTTAATAGGGTCATTATCCTCTATTCTTCAATTTTTAATAGACGTGACTATAACGGAACACTCCTCTGCAGCGACTTTTTAAGATTTAGATTTAGAATTATTTTATTTGCTCTAAATATGCAAACAAGGATCAGACACAAGTTGACAACATTATAAATAGTTACATTTTGCTCAAATATTTTTATCAATACAAATGCATCTAACTTATGAAGTCTTCTCCTTTAACAAAAGTTTTAACACAAGATCAATACCTAAAGAGCATGCATAAATTGTTTATCAATAGATTATTATATATAAAAAAATGGTGGTGGCGGTTTATGTGGTATGATGACCTCTGATATGTCACTGTAATTACACGAGGAATCTTTTTGACAACTGGATATATTTAAATACAAGTTTAAATAATTGGCAGTTTTCTTCGTATGACAGATCGGGACTGCCGTGCGTTAAGAGGCCTAAATTCACCTGAATTTGGAATTTATTTGAAATATTTGATAGAAGGTCATTTCTTATTTGTCTGTATTTCATGCATTGGAAAAAGAAGTGATTAGGGTCCTCAACAAAGTCTCCACATGAACAGATAGGTTCGTCTGCAATATTGACTCTGTGAAGGTCTCTATTTAGAAAAGATGCCCCACAACGAATTTGCCAGTATATATATATATATATGTTTATTACCAAAGTCATATAACTATAGGTACAACAATAGAATACAGAAAAATAGATACAGCAGAAGGTTATGAGTTAGAACTATATTCAATTTTCTCGGGCCATATTCATAATGTTTTGGATGATGAGTAAATATATTGGTTACTCTTATTGCTTTTTTAAAGCTTGCAATATTTTCAGCGACTTTTTAAGACACGCTGTGTGACATGGGTCATCGAGCCATGACACACCACCGCCCGTGTTAGCTGCTCGACCGAGCGAACACGGTACGAAAACCATCGTTTTCGCTGGAACAGTGCCCGTCTTTCCACGCGGAGGTACTGGTCGGAAATTGATATATATTTTTTTGTCTTTAACTCTTTAACTATGTACTTTTTGAATATTATTCGCTCCTCTTTAAACCTGAAAATATAAAGGTGTATTTCTCAAATCTTCAAAACCACTAAACATAGCATCTGTTCTTTACAAGGAAAAAAAAAAGAACATGAGGCGCATTCAAATACCAAAAAAAAAAGAAATGTACACTTCAAAACCAATTAAAAATAGCATTAAGAAGGGTACTTTTACGGACAGTGCGCATTATGATTGTCGGCTCTTCTGATCATGCAGATACAACTTGACAAATAATGCATTTGTCCCAATCGTGTGAATAACATCCCCTTTTTTGGCTTGATGGCCAAATTTTAACAGCACTACTAACTGAATCCTTTGATTACGGTGCTTTCGACCTTTGAAATATGAAGACACAAGAAAACGAGAAAAATTTAATTCGAATGGAAATCAACACAATAACAAATTAACAAATCAAAACCACACAAAAACACAAAACATATCGTAATTTGAAACAAAACTAGCAGATTGGCAATTAAACTGGAGTGTAAAAGACGTAACAAGTACGGAATTAAGGTTTCCGGACCACAATTGACAAATTTAAAATAATAGTTTTTCCTCGTTAAAATCAAAACTATTCATCCTATCTCTATAAAAATTGGGGAACAATTAGTTTGTAGATGTGTCAAAACGACATATTAGTTTAAATAATGATGCTCAAAGAGTTTTAAAATGGTAAGTTAAAATCGCCTTGATTTTGCTAATATTTTAGACGTTTTTCAAATCGTAATTTGAATACAAAGATGCACCCTCTAAGTAAACCTACTGCATTGGTAGTCAAGATATGTCTATTTTGTAGGTTATGAATGCAAAATCAACGTGAAAATCGTTTTATCTGCTTTGAATATGATGTTATATTGTTAAATTATGTGACAGTTGATCGAGGGTACCCCTATTTAACGTAATATTTAGAAAAACTCGACCATACGAACTTCTTACGACAAGTAAAAAATCAAACTAGAAGCATGTACCTTTCGTTTAAGCCCAAAATCAGCAGTATGTTCTCTCGGGACATTAAACTTTTAAATAAAGCGTCTTTTTGCATTCCGTCTACTCTACTATAGTAGCTGAGAAATCTGTTACGAAAAAAGTGTGACGGATAAAATAATGTATTCACTATTTCACGTATTTAAAATCTGTTTACTAAAATGTTTTATAAAACGCTTTAAACGGTAATAACCACGGGGCACAACGTACATATCAAAAAAACGAACATGCGGACACTGTCATAGTCTTTTATCGAAAAATAGGGTAAAGTTTTAAACAAATCATATTATTGATATGCTTGCAATAGTGTCTATACTACAAAGAGGATACGAACGCACCCGTATCTCAATTTCATTATTTAAAATATTCGTTCAAGTACGAGAACATTCGGGCGCAAGTGTCACATTAGGGTCTTGAAATGCGAACACTTTGTACGGTCAAGAAAAGAAGTAAAGAATTTTCATTTTAGCGTAATTTAGCTAAGTTATCCGACTTTAAAATAATAATTTTTTGTTGAATGTTTTGAAACTACATAGATATTCTTTTTTTTTTAAATGTTAACGTTTTAAGGGACACATCGTCCAATAGAATATGCTGACTCTGACACCATTAAAACGAAAGAAGAGAATGCTACCATTTATTATAATTATCAAGCATTAGAAAAAACAACAAAACTGACCAACTGGAATGATGAAATTTAAAATAGGTCCAAAATGCAAAGAATAAAAACAAAGCACGACCAAACAATTTTAGATCGGAAAGGTCGAAACAAAACAATGTTCTTATTTAATTGAAAGCTGTGGGAAAATAGTGGGGTGCCAAATGCATAATGCAAATGTGCACATTCTAATTTACAATTCGATCTAAGAACGTATTCGTGAGCTTTAGTTTACAGTTGTTCTGAATAAAATATCGTCAAATTTGACGCTGTTTTTTTAACCATAATGCTTTTTTTGCGCCAAAAACATCTTATGCGCCCAACAAAAGCACATAATTTGCCACCAAGGATCAATTGTTAAGTGATTTTTCTTCTTAAATGATTCATTTGAAGTCGTTCAGTAATATGTCTCGACATCTAACAAATAAATTTGTGCATTCTAATTTATCAGTAGTCATTTAGCCCTGCCAAGACCGGACCGTCAGAAAACCAACTCTACCTCCGCTGTGATAAGGATACAAGCTTTATAAACCAAATGATTTTTACAGGGCTTTTAAGCAAAGGAAAAGTTTTGGGTTTTCTTGGCATGGTCGCAATTTATGTTTACTATCCCGTTAAATGTTGAACTAATTAAGGGACTACTATGGAACAAATTCGAAAAAGAGATTAAGGGGTTGGTTCCTCTATCTTAAAGTAAATTAAAATGGATAAAATTGCATCTGTTAATATATGGTAAATAATCAAAATAAGCAACAACAAAAATAGGTCCATGTGGTCGTTTTTGTGCTATAAGAAGCAGAGGTATCAATGGGGAGTTCAAAAAGGGCAGAATCAAAACTAGTAAACGATGAAATAACAGATAATATATATTAAACACGGAAACACCAAAAAATTAACAACGCATAAGTCATTTTGTGTTCATGGTGAAATAACTTAATTCAACATAAAGGCGAACATAATTTTGTACGAATGAATAGATGGACTGATAAACGAGTCTGAACACTAAATACACAACTCCAATGTGAAAAGACGAGGCATGAAAATAGCAGAAAATTTAGGTATTGTTCCATCTTTTTCATTTGTAGTACTTGTATTCATATAAAATAGTCCTCCCTTTAGATCATACGTGTGTCTGTGTCTATGTCCGCATTTTCTATAAACAAAATGTCAGTGTTTTCATCTGCTGTGGAAGATTTTCACCATTTTCTAAATTAGTTCATAAATAAGTTTTACTGACCAAAATATTGCCAGAAAATATTCTACGTTGTATAAACATATGACAAAAACATTGATAAAGTTACATTGGTAAAAGAGAAAGTACATTGAACAACCCATTGACAATCTGCAACGAAGTAATCATGAAAACCACTGCACAAAATTCTATGGTATAGGAATTAAATTAAAGCTTAATGTAATTTCTAAAGAAAGGCCGCTTCAGAATTTCAATAAAATGTATCATAGTAAAATGATTCCTACTTTTTGGGGGCTTTTTGTTTCCTGATCGTATTGTTTACATTACGAGTGTGTCCGCATGTTTGCAAATTTGATGGTGTCGAGTCCTCTCTTTCGCAAAAAATGATATGTACGTTGTACCCCGTGATAAAATATCTTCAAAACATGGCGGAAACATGTTTTTACTACTTATTCTAAACGTTTTTTTAAAATAAATTTTGCAATGCTTTTGAATGTTACGATATGTTTTCCCTGTATTTTTATCGTATAATCTTTGGTTTAGAAAAAATAATCAATACAAAAGAACATCCAATCATAAATTTCACAAAATTATGTAGGAAATCACAACCAAGTAACACAAAGCGAAAACCAATTAGAGCTGTCCTCAGGAAAGTTGACTATTTCAAACTTTTGCATGATCGTCGCCAAAGAACAATCTGCCATATTCCTAATTGTAGAGCAATAAAAAACTAAAAAAGTAGTGTCCATAACAACATAAGGTCATGTATCTAAAAATCCATGACAGAAATTTGATATAATTATATTGAAAAGAATAAATATCCTCTGGAGAATATGAAATTTTTAATCCTCAAATCTTTTCATTGTATTCATTTCATCTGAAAAAAATTACAAAGAACACGGTGATTCAATATTATACAAAAAGTTAGCTTACTCTCACTAAAATATTCATTCCTAACAACTTAATACTTATTGTAACTGAACTGACATGTGATAACATAACTTTCAAGGTATTTACTACAAAATAATGCAGTAAGTTTTTTGTTTACTTATTTGAATAAAGGCAAATCACATTTAAGGATCTTAATTAAAAATATTAAACATGTGCAATTGAACTTGGTATAAAAACAGTATTATGTTGTTTTTACTGAATTTAAAGCTAACCTCTTGTACTTCCATTATATAAGAACTGTGAATCAAGATATTTTTCAGTTCTTTTGGCATCAACCCAGGTAAAATTTTGATAAAGGTTATACTGGGGGTTTCTGTAACATTTTTATTATTACGTTATGAAAACATTTTTAAGTCATTTTATTTTTTTCAGAAATGTTTAAAAAAAACAGTCCAGAAACATTTTATAAAAATCAGTGTAAAAAGAGTTTATTGAAACATTTAAGAAAGTGTTTTAATAATGTGAAGAAAACAATTTCCTTATATAGTTTTGTCGTGCTCTTTGCAAAACATTGTTTTCAAATGATTGAATAACATTTTCATTTTGTTTAAAGATATGTTCTGTTATAGAAGAAATTGCATACCGATAAACATTTTTAAATGATATGTTTTTATGATGTAAAAAATATTTCGTTTAAATGGTGCACAATGAATATACGTTGATTATGCAAAATGTGCATCATAAAATGAGTTAATGGTTTCAACACATGATAAAAATAAACTAAAATTGTCAGCAATAAATACAGGAAATTAGCAGATATTCAAATTTAGAATCTAGTTTTAAATGAATCCATCTGAGCCCAAAAATCTGAAATCAATAAAATTTGATGTGCCACCCACTGCGTGACTCATATTTAGAATACTGCTGAATATTTAGGATACACATTTCTTGATAAGGGTGATATCAAACAGACTTTGAAAATGTCAATGTCAGAGTTTTTATAAAATAACAGCTATCATATGTGTGTCAATCTCTAATCATTATTCCTAGTCCATCAGCCAGCTCTGACAAGAAGTCATATATAAAAGTTGAGTGGATAACTCTGTAGACCAAATTCCTATGGTACAAAAAATTAAGTATTGCATCTAAGCTTTAAAATTCATAATGTTATACTTATATAAGAAACAAAGAGGCACCAATGGGGCATTCAAGTGTCAAAATTCCGAAAGGCCAACGACAAAACCGGTAAACCGGTAACACGAAGAAACACAAAATCGAACGAACGGAAATCAACAACGCGAACTCAAGTCAACATCATCAATATAACGAAACGTGAGATAGAAAGAGAGAGCTAGTCTACGATTTTTTAGCTCACCTGACCCGAAGGGTCATGTGAGCTATTGTCATCGTTAAGCGTCCGTCGTCTGTCGTCCGTCCGTCGTCCGTCCGTCCGTCCGTCGTCCGTCCGTCCGTCCGTCCGTCCGTTAACTTTTCTTCAAAGATCTTCTTCTCTGAAACCAATGAAGGGATTGCATTGAAACTTGGTATACTTGATCTTTAGGATGTCCTCTACCAAGTTTGTGAATTATATACATGTCAACAAACCAACATGGCCGCCGTTGCTAAAAATAGAACATTGTTTTTGGCTTATAATTTGAAAAGTATAAGAGAAAGAGAAAATCCGAAGCAACCTTCCTTGTTCAGCATCAAAAGCTCTACAAATCTCTCCATTGAGTTGAAGTTGTGAAACGACTACTTATAGGAGTTATTGCCCTTTAATTATCAAAATTGACCATTTTTTTCAGTTTTTGGACTATATCTTGAAAACCGTTAGAGCTAGAGGAAAAGTTAGCATTGCAGAATTGTTAAGCTCATTGAGATCTATGAAAATGATTCAGGGTCAAAATTGTCAGATCAACCGTTTAAGAGTTATTCCCCTTTAACTGTTTTTTTCCATTAATTTACACTGATTTTCAAAAATCTTCTTCTCTGAACCAATAAAGGGATTGCATTGATACTTGGTATACTTGGTATACTTGATCTTTAGGATGTCCTCTACCAAGTTTGTGAATTATATACACGTTGACCAACCAACATGGCCACCGTTGCTAAAAATAGAACAGGGGGGTCAGACCATTGTTTTTGGCTAATAACTCGAAAAGTATAAAAGAGTTATTCCCCTTTAACTGTTTTTTTTTCCATTAATTTACACTGATTTTTAAAAATCTTCTTCTCTGAAACCAATGAAGGGATTGCATTGATACTTGGTATACTTGATCTTTAGGATGTCCTCTACCAAGTTTGTGAATTATATACATGTCGACCAACCAACAAGGCCGCCATTGCTATGGTCCTTATAGGAGTTATTGCCCTTTACCTGTTTTTTTTTCTATTTATTTAAACTGATTTCAAAAAATCTTCTCTGAAACTACTGAAAGGATTGTTTTCCAACTCTGTATTCTTGAAAGGTTGTGTAATTAATTCAAACTTTGGCGTAAGAGATCAGGTGAGCGATTCAGGCTCCTGGGAGCCTCTAGTTTTTTGTATAGAAGAGATTGTAAGAAGTCTGCTATATATGAATGTAGAAAAAAATCAGCAAGCAAAGGTGTACAATTAGTACACATTGGAATCCCTATTCTTTGCTGAAAAACACGTCCAACAAACTGAAAAAATATGTTATCGATAAGAAAATTGAGCATGTCGACTATTTGGTCTTTTGTATATTTTTTCTTTTTCTTAGACTCATTGATGACAAAGTAAGTCTTACTGTAATCGACTTCCAAATATTTGTACATGTGTTTTCCAGTCTTTTTGAAAAAGCTGCGTTTATTCAGCTGTGCCAATCGTGATTTGAGTTTTTCATGCGGAATTGAAGTGTAAAGAGTGGAGAAATCGAAAGATTTGATGCTGTTGCAAGATGAAACTGATTTCCGGAGCACCTGAGTTCACTCTTGTTTCGAATGGTGATTGATATTCAGTTATTTTGTGTTTCCATATTTAACATGTTGTCTGTTTTTTTCTCGTTCCAGTTGGTGTTTACTAGTTTTGTCTCTGCCCTTTCGGACTTTTGATATTCGGATACCCCATAGGTACCTCTGCTTCTTTCGAGTTAAGAATCGCCAACAGTTCTTTCAAATTCTTCAGGATTTACCTTTGATCCACACTATTTCTAGAAAAACAACAATCGTAATATTAAAATATTACTTATTATACAATATGCAGAAAATAGCTTAAAAATCATTTTTCCAAAACCTCTCACGAGCAGTTGATAAGTAGCCATTCATTTAGTTTCAGTTACTATTAGATGGGTTTGAACCATCAATATTGGTTTATGAATTTAATTTGCATCAAAACAATGTCTATAAAAGAATTTTTTAAGAATTAAAAATGCTATTATTTACGTATAAATATAAATATTTATACAATTTGCAAATGCGTTCCTACGATTTTGTACGTAGATGAAACCTACTTGACAATGTTCACCTAGATTATGGTCAACTATAAAAAATAATAATACTACTAGGATTTAATAAAAACAGTTTTATAAAAACATCCAGTTATGATGTTCATGTGCGGAGTTTTATAGCTTGACCGAAATGGTTTTATTTTTTAAAATTATTAAATGTAAAGGTCCCTTTTTTGAAAGAGGAACATAAAGAGTTACCATATTTGTACTGGATACCTAAACTTCACAAAAATCCGTACAAAGAAAGGTATATAGCTGGATCTTCATCATGTTCAACTACAGAGCTGTCCGTTCATTTAACTAAAATCTTGTCTGCTGTCAAAGAAGGTCAACAAGCATACTGCGACACTATTTATAATCGTAGTGGAATTAACCATATGTGGATTTTGAAGAACTCAAAAGATTTGTTAGATCATTTTAAATCTAGATCATTTTCTGAGGTCCACTCTTTGAAAACGTTCGATTTTTCAACTTTATACACTACCTTGCCACACGAAAAACTAAAATGTCGCCTGAAAAAACTTCTCGAAAAAGCCTTTTCAAACTCTAGGAATTTTGTTGTTTTGGGTTATAATTCTACCTACTTTTCCAAAACATCTTTCAAAGATAAAATTTGTTACACACTTGAACAAGTTTGCAGTATGCTTGATTTCCTCATTGACAACATATTTGTCACCTTCGGAGGAGAGATTTTTCAACAACAAATCGGCATTCCAATGGGCACAAACTGTGCTCCTCTCCTCGCCGATTTGTTTTTATACTCTTACGAGACTGAATTTCTTCAGGGACTCGTAAAGAACAAGAAGATGAGAGAGGCAAGGTCATTTAATCTTACATTCAGATATATTGATGATGTCCTTTCTATCAATAACACATCATTTGGTAGATGGATTCCTTCAATATATCCTCCGGAGTTGGAGATTAAAGAGACCACCGAATCAAATTGCTTCACGTCTTTCTTGGATTTGCACCTCGAATTTGACCCAGGTGGTCATCTCAGTACAAAAATTTACGATAAACGAGACGATTTTAATTTTAAAATTATTAATTTTCCTAATCTACAGAGCAATATACCTTCTTCTCCTGCATACGGTGTTTATATTTCACAACTTATTAGATATGCCAGAGCTTGCACACATTTCACAGATTTTTTGATCAGACACCGATTTCTTCGTGACCGACTTTTGGAGCAGGGCTATAAGAAAATACGTCTCATACGATCACTGAAAAAATTCTTTCTTCGTTATCAGCCACTGGTAGAAAAGTTCAAAATTGAGTTAAAAGATATGATAGTTAATTGTTTTAATTAGTGTTTGACTGGTCTGCTGTACTGAGATGATCACCTCAATATCCCTATTGTGTCTCACAACTATGTTGTGATCTATGGTCATTACCGGATCCTAAGATCGCAATGGAAGAGGGAGGTTTGGCGCCATAAAACCTGGTTGAACCCACCATTTCGTTTGAAATGCCTGTACCAAGTCGGGACCATTGCGATCCACCAA
The DNA here is from genome assembly GCA_963971305.1 of Arcuatula senhousia. NCBI lineage: Eukaryota > Metazoa > Mollusca > Bivalvia > Mytilida > Mytilidae > Arcuatula > Arcuatula senhousia. The sequence continues at coordinate 28,666,922 of OZ020308.1, read as the reverse complement.
TTCTCCGGTATGACTGATTCGTTTTTGTCATTTTCTCTGGACTATGAGATTGATCATTCAAGTTCGGTAGTTTTGTTATTACCTTTATTTTCTTTTTTTTTAGAATCAATATTTTTTTATAATTTTAATTCATTTCAATAGTATTTTTCTTAAAACCGACAAAATAGAAGTTATAATACAGACAGACAATTTATTTTATAAATTATTTTGAAAGATTAGGACTGATTCATTAATATTGATAAAGCATGAGAAAAGTTAATCCAATCAGAATTGAGGAGGTGCTGCTAATGTTTTATAAATACAGAGTGCGTTCTGATTACAATTATAACAAATTATTTTATCCATCTTCACATTATTCATGTATTGTTTATATAAATTTTATATGCTTGCTATCAGTATTAATTATCAATAAAAATCTTGGTCGCCTATCAGGGCGGCTCTTTTACGCCAATTAATATCAGTGTTTGTTGAAATTAATCTTTTGTTATATTTACGTAGACACCCAGCCCTAAGTTCTACTGTCTCCTCCCATACGCACTTTGTATGTTTCATGAAATTTGGATGCAAGGCCATATGTATTTGTAAGTCTCATGAAATTCGAGTGCACAAGTTAATTACATACACCATTGTGAGGAACACAAGTTACATACATAAATTATATACATCCCTGTCTCTTCTCAGCCTCCCTCCCAAGACTTGATATGTGATGGCTTATACATGCTGCCACATATCAAGGTTGGATACACCCGAAGGATACAGCGGTCAATTAGAACATAAGACAGGGAAGATAACAGGTTTATAAACACACCTGTAAATAAGATAAGATCAGGTTTGGGCAAAATAACCACAGTTTATTATTATGCAAATAAAGCTTTACACAAAATAATTGTCATTATAGCAAAACATGAATATAATGAAAACATTGAATACTGAAACTGTGGTTCTCCAAAATCAAACTAAACTACACATATTAAAACACACATTAACAAGTCAAACAAATGAATTACACATATTATTATAAGGGTAGAAACCAACCAAACCTATAGTGGTGTGGTGGGTGGGGAAAAAATTTTCTTTTAAACATAGCATGTATGGCTACGGCCGCATTCAAATTCGAAGTGACGCTGGGGATAATTGTTTCCCCAGACTCTGATGAAACCAAAGGCTATGATTGGACCATATTAAGGCGGTATATTTGAAATGTCTTCATTTCATTGGCTGACACTTGATCCTAGACTAAACATATTTGAATCAGAGGCGCATATACAGTAGGGTGCCAATATGATAAGAGAGTTTTGAAACGTAATTGATATGCAATATATCACTGCAATATTAATAAAATATTTTAACAAAATATATACATTAATCTTTTGTTATATTTACGTAGACACCCAGCCCTAAGTTCTACTGTCTCCTCCCATACGCACTTTTTATGTTTCATGAAATTCAGATGCAAGGCCATATGTATTTGTAAGTCTCATGAAATTCGAGTGCACAAGTTAATTACATACACCATTGTGAGGAACACAAGTTACATACATAAATTATATACATCCCTGTCTCTTCTCAGCCTCCCTGCCAACACTTGATATGTGATGGCTTATACATGCTGCCACATATCAAGGTTGGATACACCCGAAGGATACAGCGGCCAATTAGAACATAAGACAGGGAAGATAACAGGTTTATAAACACACCTGTAAATAAGATAAGATCAGGTTTGGGCAAAATAACCACAGTTTATTATTATGCAAATAAAGCTTTACACAAAATAATTGTCATTATAGCAAAACATGAATATAATGAAAACATTGAATACTGAAACTGTGGTTCTCCAAAGTGTATGATCGATTTGCCCAAACCTGTAACAATTAATAAGTAGGGGTAGTATATATATACACAAGTTAAAAAATTTCTTATATGCATTGTACAATAATTTCAGTCAACCATTCAATGTACATGTACCTAACAAATGTCCATAAGCGTAATTATAGATAAACATGTATTATACCAAAATTTTTACAAAGCCATTTGTACATTTGTCAAAATGTTAAACCTGTGCGAGAGCTACATATTAATGCTGTTACTTAGGGATGAGGCAAACAATTTCATGACCTTCTGTTTGTGTTCAAAGGAGGGGTCTAAATATTTCTTGTATGCGTCACTTTTCCAGTCACCCTGAGACTGAATCATTTCTGGTGATACACCACACTGTAGCGCAAAGGAGGCCCCCCCCTCTGCGAAAACTGTGCCCAGAGTATTTATTAATTTCGTAGCCAAGATTCAAAAGGGTGTTTCTTAGCCGGTTAAGAAACATGTTATATGTTAGTGGAACTGAAGTATGATTAATTTTGAACCAAAAAGCAGGGACATCAGAACCTTCATTTGAGATAGGTGCAAGTTTAAAGGAAAGGAGTAATGCTTGAGCGGGGCATAAAGACGATCCAACAATTCTAGGCAAAGGCACTTCAAGTTTTCTTTCCTTTGCCTGAATAGTCTTTGTTTTCCTTAAGGTAAGAATGACTCCCTCTTTTGTAAATTTGATATTTTTCCTTGACAAGTGGCGGTCAGAATCGAAACTCCGTAATGAAGGTGCAAATAAGTTGGACTTCCTAAAAAATGAGAAAAATGCCACAAGACATGCAGACCAAAAGGTAATGTCAAAACTATTCTTTAAATTTAAAGTAGAAAAAATTTCAAAAAGAATTTTCGGAGTAATAGGCAGTTTAGGGTTTCTTTCTTCCCCTAAAACTCTTTTTGCACCTTTCAAAAGGGATTGAATAAAATGTGAATCTGCAGGATATGGGAGGCCTGCCTCCATGTGTAATAATTTAACAATGTTCAGGTAATTTATCATGGAGTTAAATCGTAATCTTAAAGAAAGGCTAGCAATATAACGTGCTAAGTTTTCCTTACTTAAAGGTACCAAAGGGATAGCTAAACTGGTGCAAAACTCTTTATAGGCTTTAAAATAGAGCATGTATGTACGTTTTGTAGAATCAGCAAAGACATTGCTTCTGTATTTAGCTACCAGGGTGTCCAACATTTGTACTCGCCTTGCTTCCAGTGTGCCTACACAAAAGAAATGAGATAGATGCATAAGACATATGGGACTCCAAATGTTGTACAAAGAGTGGTTGTGGTAAATGATGTCTCAGAAATGAATAAAATGCTTTAAATTCATGTAACCTACTAATGCAATCAGCCAGAGCATTTTCTTTCGATGGGACATAAACACTTTTTATATGGAAGTTAAATTTTGCTGACAGCCAAAACAAGTAACGTAAATAACCCATTAATGTTTTATTCCGTGATGTACCCTTGTTTAAGCTGGACACAGTAGTCATGTTGTCTGAGAACATAACCACACGCTTATTAGCCCACAAATGTCCCCATTTATTTGCTGCCAAAACAACAGTTAAAGTTTCCAATTCATTTATATGGAGGTTTTTTGCATAAGGAACATCAGTATTCCAATTAAAATTATTTCCATCTGGAAAAGTCCATTTTAAGCCTGTCACCTGTTGGCTAATATTACTAATTTTAACTGATCGGTAAGCTGGTTTTAAATCTACTTTAGCCATGAAACAATTTGGAGTTATCAGCTTAGCTGCATCATCTAACGTTTGAAATTTTTGTTTCTCTAGGTCATCAACAAAGGAATTAACTGCAGAACCTTTAGGTCTGCTGCAATCATGTATGATTCGAACACCCCCATCAGGTTTAGGGATAATTCCCAAAGGGCTAATAATTCTGGGTGCAGTTTCTGTAAAAACATAATTTCCACACTCTATTTCATTTAAAATTTGTTGATGAGCTTTAGCATATAGAGGTGAATTTGGAGAGGCAGAGGGATGATTTTTTGCTTCAATTTCTGATTGGAGAATGTCTAATTTTGTGATTATGTCAAATCCATTTTGAATTCCTTTTAAACAAAACTCTTTATCAAAATCATTGTCCAATTCAATTTCCCAAGCTTTGAAATTAAGATCTCGCAGAGGTTTAACATTTAAGAGTTTTTTGTAGGGTTGGAATGAACAGCAGCAGAGTGACGCTGCCCACACCCTGGCACATTACAGACATGGTCATATCTGCATTGAGCCATTGGACAACCCAGTTTTGAGTTAAATTTCTTACAAATTTCTTTGCCATTTGCCGTATGAGAGGCATATGGCTTAGAACCTTTAGATGCAGAGGCACCTTTGACCATTTTCCCAACATTACTGCCCTTTAACCTTAAAAATACAGTATGTAAATGAGGGACATTTGTACCCCACCTAAAGCTATGCTTAGCTTGAAGCCTTCTATATTCTCTGTCATAAAAAAAAAACAGATGTTACATCATGAGATAAAAACAATTGGTAAATATTAGAACAATAAGACATATAATCTAACATGTTCTCAAGACTCAGCGTGCCATCTTGAAGAAGTTGGTTCATAATAGCAATGCTTGCCAGGGACCACTGACTTATATTCAAGGATTCCAGCTTTGGTTTAGCCGGGCCGGATTTAAACACTAGTTGTCCTCCCTCCGAATTGGCCACAATATTTTCATCAGCACCATAATAAGCCCCTGAGTTTGTAAAAACAAACTCAACGATATCGTAATAGTTGGAGTTCTGGCGGCCTAAGGACTTTAAACAAACTTGAGGATCTTGGTACGAAAAACTTGTTAATGGAAGGTCCATACCTGTCTTTGGTTGTGTGCTTGGGACGGTAGCTCCCGTTTGTTGTAATTGTAGCTGGTTAAGGACTTCGTTGACATAGGCGTCTGATCCGTGTTGTTGTTGTGCCTGGGCGCGGCCATCTTGGGATGCGCGCGCATCGTTTCCTTCACAAGATGCCGGAAGTTCGCCATTTTGAATAGCATCACTATCACTCCGCGTGACGAAAGTTTGTTTCACACTTTTCAAAAGCAGCTTTTGTTGCCCTATCGGAATTCTGCTTTTCACGATATCATCAGCTTCTAACAACGCTAGAGCCTCCATGGAATCGAATCCAAGGTTCAGAATAGCCGTCGCTGTTGCCTCGCTAATTTTCTTTGCAGATGCCCACCGAAGCACTTTATCGGCGTCAGTTAATGTTGATGAAGTTTGTGTTTCATCAGCCATTTTGAGAAAAAGTTATGTTACGAAATTAAAAGAAAGATAAAACAACGCCACTGACCTTCTACTTTGTTGAAATTGCAAAATAAAAAAAGTTTACATTCCTCGGGGAAGCGAGCAAGCTTCACTTTGACACACGGGCATTATTTCGTCGCAAAAGTAGCATCCTCTGCAACAACAGGAACAGTCAAGTTTAATGCATGTAATAACATGGGGAAAGTCATATTCACATTCTATTATGTATTGTTGAAAACGTGAAAGTTCTTCCACTGTTAACAAGTACCACGACGGCAAAAGTAAAAAGTTCCTGATGAATTCGGCATTTACTTCCATCATTCAGCTAAAACCATAAACGTAAATTTAAATTTTCCACAATATCAGCAGATTATTCTAAAAATTGTTCGTAAAACTTTAGAAAAAATTTTCTTTCAAACATAGCATGTATAGCTACGGCCGCATTCAAATTCGATGTGACGCTGGGGATAATTGTTTCCCCAGACTCTGATGAAACCAAAGGCTATGATTGGACCATATTAAGGCGGTATATTTGAAATGTCTTCATTTCATTGGCTGACACTTGATCCTAGACTAAACATATTTGAATCAGAGGCGCATATACAGTAGGGTGCCAATATGATAAGAGAGTTTTGAAACGTAATTGATATGCAATATATCACTGCAATATTAATAAAATATTTTAACAAAATATATACAACACACGTGAAAGTTAACACTGCTGGTGGAGTTTTAATTCATCGAGGTTAACCCGCTCCGGCAACAACACTTTTGTGTTGGAGAAGACATCAAAACTTTAAATTATTCGTTTAAATTTCAAAATTGTCTAAAACCTAAGGTTTTTCCTAACCCAGACTGATCATCTCAGTAATAATTTGGTTCCCCAGTTTGGAATTTTTGTTTTATTGTTCTATGCTCTTTATAATCATATAGTGTTTGGCATTTTCCATATTTTTGTAGAGCGCCTCTGACGAGTCTTGAATAGACGGAACGCGCGTCAGGAGTAGCACAATTTATTGTCTGGAACATTGTTGTCATTTTTTATTTGTCTCTGCCCTTTCGAAGTATTGATATTCGAATGTCCAATTGATACATCTTTTTCTTCGTTTGTTCTTAAACATTTAGGCTAAATATAGCTTAATGATGTTTTTAATAAGAAAGAAGCAATCTGTTGTCACAGTCAGGTACACAAAGAATGTTAACAAAAACATGACATCTTTGGAACAAGAGGCTCCCATGAGCCTTAATCGCTCACTTGACGTCAATGTTTGTTTTACCTTGAATGTCGTCATAGCAGCCTATACTATCGCCCAAGCTAGACTTACATTGCATTCTTATCCGGAGAATTGGGGGGAAGAACACTGTACTGTGACACAGATTCTATTGTATGGACAAAGGCAACCAGAACTAGTGGGCCTACTTAGAATAATTGACAAAAGAAGTACCAGGAAACACGATCACAGAGTTTGTCTTTGGAGGACATAGAACTATGCTTATAAACTAGCGGTTCCAGAGATAGGATGAAAGAGAACAATATGTTAAGTTCGTGGCATTACACTACAACACAATAGCTCGCAAATTTAAAAGGTGATACGTCCAACAAGGACAAAAAAGGAGAAGAGGCGAATTATGGATAAGCTATACACGAGAGTAAAAGTGCAAATCTACAAATAAAACAGAAAAAGGTTAAAGGTAATGGTTGAATATAGGATTAAGGGTTAGGATTAGGTTTAAATATAGGTTAGGGTCAGGATTAAGGTGAGGGTTAAAGATAGGTTTTGGGTTAGGATTAGGGTTACAGGAGGGATTTAAGCTATACAGAAACACACGAATACGAGCCTCATCTCAATAGTCCTTTTTAGAAAGTATTTTCCGGACGTGCAGACCTGAGAAATCTTTTACTATGCACTACAGGTTAACGACTTCCGGGTAGGCCTCTCCATTGAAAATCTGTTGAAATTAGCTAAAGTCGTCAGCTTGTTAAAACATTTTAAATCTGATTGCCAAAGTCTAAAATTACTAAAACATACGTTAACATCCAAGACTTCACTCCAAACCAGTTTATTTGAACCGGGAATTGGAAATTACGTCAAAATCGGATAGGGATAAATTGATGTTTTTCCTTAGCTCAACGTTGTTCACACCATGAGGCGACCCACAAAGGGAAACTACTCTTGCAAAAATAAAAACAAAAGAATCGGAATCGGAATTCCGGGAGACTTTTTGGAAAGGGCTATACAAGAGACCAAAAGGGCTTAATTTTATCAGAAGTGTTGGGTTAGGGTTAGATGAGGGATTGTCTCCGAAATTTTTTTTTAACAACTTGTTTGTCTCATTTTAAACATTTGGACAACAAAAGTACGGCTATTGTACCAAAATTAATCTAAAAATCGACTAAAGAATTAGTCTGAAAAAAAAATCACTAAATAATATTTGAAAACCTTTACAATAATTCATAAGCTCCCGCTCAGCGGGAGCTAAATTGACTGAGTATGATGCCTCAAACCGGAAGACGTATAAGCTAGTCAGAAATCCGCACCCAATAACACGGAATGCAAAATTAAATTCCTTTTTTGTAATTTTCAATTCTAAAAAATAATACACACAGTTATTGTATTAAAATAATTATTTCAAGTATTTCCAGCTATGAAATGTTTTCAATATAAAGAATTTAAAAAAAAATAGTACTACTGGCATATTTTGGCGTCCATTCTTATCACTAGAGGTCGCACTCATCAAAACAAAATGACAGAAGCACGGGAACCTCGCGAAACAAGACCCGCCTAAAAAAGCGGTGAATTGTCAACCAAACAAATAACGTTAAGCAGACAATTTTCATTCCCTGCAGTCATTTTATTTACTTTATCCTCAGTAAACATATTTGGTTTTGTTAATTTCTCTCTAGCCGGCTTCGAATTCGAAAACGAAAGTAGAAATTTTTTAAAAGGGTGTCCTCTGCGAGGTCCGCACAAATTCACTTCCTTGTTCTGTTTGCAGGTGCGTTCCTTTTTTTTAAATCATGCAAAAGCGTGCGTTTCTTGTTGTTATTGAAAGATAATGGGTTCTTGCTTTAATTGAATTATGAGGCACCATAAATCTGCGGGAGCTTTTCAGGTTTAACCTGCATCATATTATTAGACATTTTCACTATAAGCCGAAACCGAAACCGATACCGAAATCGAAACCGAAACTGAATTCAATTGTTCAGAAAACATTTATTTTTTGTGAAACTTTGAATGTCCGATAAAATGTTAATTGTTAAACCTTAAAAGTCAAATTTATTTGTGCATATGTTTACTCGGCGATTGTCAGCATTCTAATTCAGCTCTTATGTTGGTGTATTAGCGGTTTCCTTTCAAGAATTCTGATGAATAGTTCAATTATCTTCTTACAGTTGACTGAATATAATGTAATGGCCTCCAAAACGGTTTCCTTTCAATATCTTACATTGGTATACAAATTCGAAATCATAACTGATTAAATGACTCCTGATTGGTTTAATTATTTTTGGCTATTTATTGTGCTAAGGTGATAATCTTCACTGTCTTTTGTATCTTATGGTAGTGTTGTGTTTTGTGTAACTACTGGGCCATTCGAACAATAGGGAAGAAAAATGTTGGCGCATTAAAACTTGGTTTTACCCATCATTCGTTAGATTCCTATATCAAGTCATGACTGCTGATATTTTTAGTTTCTCCGGTGGAATTTGCCGCATTGTCTTTTTTTCGACATATAAGATTGATCATCAAAGTTAATTTCATGCATCAATCTGTATGTCAATGCATCTTCTGGGTGCCCAATTCAATGAAGCCTTATTTCTCTGTTAGCCCGTCAGTGTCTCTTGCGTCATTTCCATGTTCAACGATCAAATTTCTCTTCTTGTGTAGCAACATTCCGTCCACTCCAGCTCATGAAATTTCGTATCATAATTGATTTGTTACTCCAGAACTTGCGGAAATTACATCGATTTCCCTAGCAGAGCCTCACATTTGACACAGAAATTACTAATATAGGATAATGTCGCTTCTCGGTTGCTGTCTTCAATCAAAACATTTTGTGGTAGATACCACGTAGTTGTAGACAAATATAGGATTTCTATCCCTCAGATATGTGCAGATTTTGGTTTGTCACAGTTTTGTTTTGTCTTCCTTTATCGGATTTGACAAAGATGGAAAGGAAGTGATCAGCGATGATGGTGTGCTATAGCAGGCAGGAACCGCTTATTCTTCCAGAGCACCTGAGTTTATTCTTGTTACGACTTAAGTCCGCCTTGTTCATTTCTGTTCAGTTGATTATGTGTTTTGTGTTTCCTCATGCTGTTCTTGTTCGTGTTTACCGATTTTGTCGTTGCCTTACCGGAATTTTGACACTCAAATGTCCCATTGGGCCTCTTTGCTTCTTCTGACAAAGGTACTGTCAATTCTTGCCATTCAAAATCGGATAATGATAAAGATATTCAAGATTAAAACATATAACATAAAAGTGCCCCTATTTCATCAACAGATTTTAAACGGGGAATAAATGAAATTAATAACGAAACTATTTAGCCTGGAAAATCGATCCCGAGTCAAATAGAACCATGCACTCATAGGTGTTCCACAATGCACCGTCATTAGACCTTTGTTATACATGGCATATACAAAAGACATCCAATAAAAGTACACATATTGGGAGATTCGTTTTTGCTAAACACATTAATGTACAGAGCAATCCCAAGAACCAAGTATTTCAGACAAGAAGTCTAGGATGCTGTAGAGAAGTGGCAACAAACATTTTTCATAAAATCTAGATAAAAGTTTTCATCATCAAAACTGAATCAAAAAGTAAAAACGTATCAACTACTATTATCTAAAGCAACAAAGCTATGGACAAACAAGTTGAGTTCATTGCTGCTACGGAAAATCGATCGGAAGTATCGGGCTCACAATTGTTGAATGACATGAAGTACACATTGTAGCAAACAAAAACAAACACAATGACTTAGAATGACACGAAAAAAAATCGTTTACAAATTAAATACAGATTTGATTAACAGTAGATCTGATTATTACATAATTTTTCTATGATAAAAACAGTGCTATGCATCTGCATCATAAAAGACTGAATATGATGCCTTTTTACATGTAGTAACAAACTTATTAAATTAACAAAGATAAAAAACCAACACAAATTATTGTAAACGACTTGAAATACGATGCTGATTGATGTTAGGTGGTTGTTTTTTTTCGTTACCTGATTCTTCGTGTTATACTCATTCGTGTTACTGATTTCACCATTGCTTTTTCAGACTTTCAAATGGGTCATTTCAGTACACAAGCCCATATTATAATGGGTATATAATATATTATATTTTATATAATAATGACTTAACAAAAAACATAATGAATAAACCACAAGAAAAACGTTCTTTGGACATCTCAAAATAGCAAATTATGATAATGACACAGTATTTGCGATCCATACATTTGGTTTCGGTTTCGATTTCGGTTTCGGATTCGGTTTCGGCTTACAGTGAAAATGTCTATTCATGAGCTTAATCCCGCCTTGTGCGTGCGCACTGGTCTCCATTTTGTTTATAAATTTTGCTTATTCAAAATCGCGGCTAGTACACTGTATCTCGAAGTTTTTGCCCGTAGAAATATTTACGGCGACGGAAACGCAAAGTTCGCCAAACAAAGAAAAGGATATTTATGACTCGAATATAATATATGAAGATGATTTAGATAGTTTTAATTGAATTTGTTTAATTTGTCACCAAATTAAGCCTTCAGGAACAAAACGTCCGAGAGCCCGATCGATTGCCGCATTAAATACACTAAGTCTTAAAATATATTTGTCGTCACAATTGTAAACAAATAATCAATCAACATAGTTGAAAATTTTAAGCGAAATAAACCAAGTTAAAGGCAAATTGATATTCAAATGTTTTTTTATTACATGTTGGTCTAAATGACATAAATAAATTGGGTACGAAAGAAAAACATGATTCTGGTAAACAATATGCCTTCAAGCTAAAATATAAAACAGGAAAACGATCCTCATCACGGTGGGTATAACCCCCCTTTTAGTACTCAGTACTTTGGGCTATTTTGAGGCAGTATTCGGTACTCAAAGGCTGGAGTACCGTACTCGATTATTTTAACGTATAGTACTTGGTACTCGGGTTTTGAAAAATTAAATAAAATAAAAATAGAATTTAGAAGATTTAGAAGTTCAGCAGTAGCGGATCCAGGGGTGTCACCCGGTGCACGTGACATCCCCTTGAGGTTCACAAGTATGGTTTCACTGGCACACTTTCTATATAAATCGATCACACAAGTCTAGCTTGCATGATGGCTAGCTACATGTATAATGCTAAATAAACATGTTATAGGTTAATTACACTGTACGCTTGTTGTCACACTCATTTTACCTTTTTTTTTAATTTAGTTCTTTTGATCAGTGGTAGAAGTGTAGAGTTTTGATAGATAACATTAAAAATCTACATTTTTAATAATGAAATAAAAGAATCTCTTCAAATTGTATACATGTAATTGTAAAAAGTCACATCATTATGAAAAAAGAACGGCGTAAAGCACTCGCATATGAAAAGTTCTGCATGATTTCCAACATTCTTGGAAATTATTTGAGCTGTTCAGAAATATTACTGAAGAATTGTTAGTTCATTAGTTGTATTTAGGTATAAAAAATGACGAAACCTTGCCCCTGACACACTGTATTCTTAATTGTACGTGTTCACTTGCATAAAACGCAATGAGAGTCGATATTTTTGTACAACCATCATCCGTCTATCTAACCAGGGACCAACTTTCTGGTTGTCAAAAACCTGTTCAGTTTCGGCTGGCAATTAAGCCCACAGCAGCGCTAAGCCTTATAGGTAAATGCCCATTAATAAGCGCTCAGAAACCTGACTGGGATGTGTGCACGAAGTTGTTGAAAGAGACAGTCATGTATGTCATATCGAGTCAGGCTATTATAACAAAAACCTGACGGCGATCCATCTTGTGGGTAACATTCCTAGCACATTTCAGAACCCTGCTGCAGGTTTCGCTAATAGTAGGACCCGTATATAGGATCCTCATGCATGAAGCTGAATTGCACGTTCATACCCATCAATCCTTAGTTTTCCCGTGGAAGTCGAAACTTTCTTCCCTGATTGCCCCTTGGGTTCCAATTTCCTCCATCACCATTTCATGTTCATTGTGTCACCACTTTCATGTTCATCTCACTGATATTGCCGCCGAAATGGTACTACTCGGGAGTTTTGAAAGAATTTCGCAACCTGCTTCTCAAGTCATGATTATAGACGGATGATAATTCTGCCACCATAGACATTTGATTGCCTCTTGAATACGTCTTTGCTTTTTCCATGCCCTTTTTCCATATTGCCAATTTTAAAGCTTGGGTCATGACAATCCAACACACAGTTTTACATTTTTCACGTTTGGGCTGAAAGGAGCCTCTTCGGAGGCTGCACTTGAAACTGCATGAACTTAAATTATACACTAACAAAAGAACTATATTACCAACTTTACAAAGGTAAAATTCTATAAGAGTGTAAAGTTGTTGGCTTATAAATATATCTATAGAGGGGGGGGACCTTTTTCGGGACACCGGGATTGGCCATATTTAAGCTCGGGATTTCGGGATTTGGAAATTTTAGTTCGGGATTTTGAGATAAAATTTTATCGATACTCGGGATATCAGTTTTTTAAGCTCGGGATTTCGGGATTTTCAGTTTCTGGATCCAGGATTAATATACACAACCATATAAACTCTATCCATTTCAACTAATAGAATCACCAACAGTCTTCAAAATTTGCGTGCCTCGCTTCGCTCGGCATTTCTTGAAATGTTCATTCACTCTTTTTGGTACTCTACTGCCCCCCCCCCCTCCCAAAAAAAATCAGCAATAGATAGCAAGTGTGAATATCATATATAAGATATCCGGTAGTAGATTTTGAAGAATGGTCTATAGAATTGAATTTGGAGAGAAAGGGACAAGAAGCACTACGGACTGAACATTACAGTCTGTGCCGTTTGGTTTGCTAAAAGAATTTAAATAGTAAGAAAATAAGTGAAATAAACTATCAACCGTAGACATGACGCTAGGTAAAAATGTCTAAAAAAGATAAAAGGAAAAAGATCATAAATGAAATATAGGGGTATGGTGGAAACAAAGGAACGGTAAATTTTGAAGCAATCTAGTTTAAACCATATCTTGTATTTTTGTCCACTTCGTTACTGCAATCAAACGGTAATGAAGTGGACAAAAATACAAGATATGGTTTTAACTAGATTGATTTTGAAGAACCACAGAAAAAGGAGGGAGGTGGGTATTGGATGGAAAATTTACGTACAAGCGTGGCCGCTATGGGCAGCAATCAGGGTTTCCGGGTTATAGAACAGACAACCCCCATGGACGAGGGCCACCCTATTCAGCCACCTAGGGTACACACTTGGTCGCTCTGTGGGCTGAGCACTGACCCGACGTCGGAATCCCAAGACCCCTAGTCGCCTCTTACGACAAGCTAGGCTCTGCTGCGGACCCATTCGCCGACCGGGCCCCAAAGTGGTTACTTTACACTAGTAAATGTGACCTCAAAGTTTATAAGTATAAAGAAATTTACTGAAGTTTTGGCCTCTTAATTGTTAGGAGTTTTGGTACATTTGGTTCACAGGTTGCAGTTTTTTGGAATTTTACGTTCACCATCTGAAGAAGTAGTGAACTCAGTCTTTTACTGACTCTTGTTGCCCTGACTCAAGAATTTTTGCAATGAAGTAGATTTCTCTATTTCACTTTTGCTCTGCCAGATTGTTTTCGAGCATTGTAAATGAGACAATGAAGAACTTATTTCAAAGTCACTATGACCATATAGAGCTCCATTTATCAGACACTCTTGGAGTTTAATTTCTTAAAAGATTTTATATATCTATCAGCTCTGACAACTTTTCTGGCTTCCATTCTTGATTTAGCTTCCAGATATGATTCATTGCCTAACAATCATTATTAATTACTAAGACTTGTGTTGTCTGTCTATTATGCTTTGTTTTTCAATTTCAGCACCTTGAAAAAAAAAACAAATACCAAAACGGGTATTTAAACGGTTAATTTGGATATGCAATTTTTGATATATCAAGAAGTAACCTCACATCAGTAGCATCATCTTCGCTAGCCAAGGGTTATGATCCGCTAGCTCTCATCTAGCGAAGATGTAGTAGCATTTGAGGCATTTGAATCAAAACATTGGAACTAGCCAAAAACCAAGAAAAGTACTCAAAACCAAAATGTTAGAACAATGAAGCCAAATTCGAAAGATTTTATTCCAATATAAGTCAGCCATATATATACATAAAATACCTACGATGAATATAGATATGACGGTCCACAACTGTTAATATGTTTTTTATTAAGTTTTGAAACAGTACATTTAGTACTCGGTACTCAGGGAAAAAATAAAGCAGTACTCGGTACTCGAAGCAACATTTAAGAGTACTCGGTACTCAAGGGGGAAGGGGGTTATACCTCCATCACGATACAAAAACCAATAAAGGCTAAACGTAAACCAAATGGTTAGGGTTAGGATTCATTTTAGAAGAAGAGGTCAAGTTATACAATAACACCAAAAATACAGACCTCATTACAATACAAGAGCCCATGAAGGGCTAAACTTAAACAAAAGGGTTAGGGTCTAAAGGCTTATAATGCTTTTAAATGAAACACTTCTCACTTTTGTGACATTTTATCAATTTTTTAAAGATATGTTCTAAGTCAAGTCAATGTTTAAGATGTATTGTATATTGCCGTGCTTTTTCAGTTATTTGCGTCTTTTTTGCTAGTTAATTTCTAATAATTACATGTGCCGTGCATATAATTAAAATGCGGAAAATCTATTGATTAATTGACACGTTGAATCGTCTTTCATATCTCGATGCAATGTCACTTGTTTCACGTGGCCGTAGTCGGGTCATGACCTTACTATACGCACTACTAAAATTTGTTCTCTCACAACTTGAATTTGCATTTGGATATTAATGCGCAAATAAAAAACACGAATATACACCACAAAACAAAACGAAAAATCAGATACAACTTAAAAAATATTAAAATGTAATTATAAGAATTAAATGTTTGTATTTTGATGTCTCCTATGGTTGTAAAACCGTTGATCGATCGCACATTTTTGACATGAAGCGCTAAATGTGCTACGTTCAACACGCAAATGAAACATCAAAATACAAACATTCAACTCTTAGATATTAAAAGGATTTACAATTGATACAATTTCATGCACTCAAGCCACATGTTAGAGTTACTTTATGAACATTATTCCTTATTTTTTATTGCTATTTTTAACAACGCGTCATGTACAGTTTTCGTCTGAAAAAAATTGCAAATAGTTCTTTCTTTCATCATATTCATGATTTAAGTATTTTGTAAGATTAAAGTAATGAGAAACATTTACACTTTGGTTGAACATTTTATTAAAACCCATTAGAAGGAGGTTTAATTTCAGTGCATTTCATTGTCAATAATAGAATTTAAGTACTGATACTTAAATTCATTTATCGCAGAGGCCATTGTTCTGCTTCGAAGGTTACATGTAAGTTATAGAATTTGTGGCTGATGGTTGAACCAATTTGATTGTTCCGGTAATAAAAATTTCAGCTTCAATAGATTCATCGCCAGGTCCGAAAAAATTATCCCAACCCAACTCCCTCCCTCTATAAAGTTCAGTTATTGCTGTTTGTTTTCATTTTTATTTCAGCTTCCTAGTTCCATGGGCACGAATGTTTTGATATTGCTGAAGAAGATGATGCTGATCTAGATGTTGTTGATTCTGAGCGGCAGGATACATTTGGACATTTGTCAACAGACAATTTTTAAAAATTGTGTTGAGTGTGTTTTTGCTAACTTTTCTTAAGCGATTTTCGCTGCTTAAGTTTCAATTTCTTAGTTTTCATAGAAATACTTGACTTTTGCTACGTACAGTCAATCATTTATAAATTATTTACACCTGTGATATTCACGTTGAAATAATATCTTGTAAGTTGTGGTTGCCATAATTTGCGGTAACCAATTTATATATTTGAACAATTTTGAGTTTTTTGTTTCTACATATATGAATGTAATTATTTATCATATTATACATCTGCAGCCAAATACGCCAATACCTTATATCTAGTTTTCATTCAATTTATATGGCCTTTATGAGATAATACATATTCAAAGATTTATTTGTAAAACATCGATATCCATTCATTCACAATAGGCTCATCGACCTGTCGATCCGTCACTTCGTACCTTCACAATGATAGGCCTATAATAATCGTCACTGATCTGATCATCCATAAAAAAACGCTCCTCCTTGGCAATCAATCCGTCTTCTACCAAAGACTCATTATTCATTGTCGGTGCGAAGTGAGTAGTTCCCGATACGGCCTTTATGCTCAGTGCATCATCAGTAGTTCTTTCCTTGTTGTCGATTGTATCATCATAATATTCATCGATATCATAATAATATTCGTCAGTATAAAAAATATGGTCCGGTATCAGCCCACATGTTAACTGGTGCTGATTCAGTGTTAATGGTCATTCCAGCAATCATCAGAACATGTATGAAAGTTGTTACAAACATTTTCATCAATGCTGATCCAATAGACACTGAAAATGAAGATATTTACAATATATATTTGTCGGAGAACTTGTTGCATTAGCCAAAACTGCTATTCGTTTATTACAATTTCGTATTTATAAACACACACACACTGCGTGTAAGGAAGACTTGGGGATCTTTATAAAACGTTACACAAATGTTATTCTGTATGCTATTACACAGATGGGCCCAAACCTAACCTGGACAAAAGTGATCCAAGGGCAAACATTTAGTTTATTTTTATGCTTTGGTTTGGTTTGCTTGACTAAAGCAAAATACAATGCAGCAAATCACGGTTTACTCAAAACGAACCGTGGTTCACTTTTGCAGGCTCGGTTTGGTTTGAAAAACTAACCAAATCAATTGATTGAATAATTGTTGTATGCTTAATGTCCCGTCGGCAATATATTGTAGTATTGGGTATTTTTTATAAACTTATGAGACGACAAAATTTTAGTCAGTTGAATTTGCATTGGCTTGCATGGTATCGTTTCTTTTTGTGGTTACTTTATGATCCGATATACTAGTTATATTTAAGCGATCGAAAGTATTCTCGTAATTAATGTAGCATTACTTACCTCCAAGTTCATAAGCAGATAAGCAGATAAAGGCATGATATATTAAAAGGTTTTAGGTTATAATCAATTAAATACTGAATGGAGCATTTGGTTCCAAACTTTCGTAGCACAAATTGATTGGCTTCTTTATGCACACGCATCTTTTGTGCTGCACTTATACATTTTGCTATTCCATATGTTGCTATAGCAAGCAGGAACTGCTTACTCTTCCGGAGCACCTGAGTTCACTCTTGTTTCGACTGGAGTTCGCGTTGTTGATTGATATTCAGTTGTTTTGTGTTTCCATGTTTTACGTGTTGTCTGTTTTTGTCCCGTTCTTGTTTGTGTTTACTGGTTTAGTCTCTGCCCTTTCGGACTTTTGACATTCGGATACCCCATTGGTACCTCTGCTTCTTGCAGTCAGTATTTTCATTAAAATATATTAAATTTTTGTAATATAATTTTTAATAAATTTCAAATAGTCGATATAAACTATTGATCTTATCATTTTTATTGCTGAAACTTCTGTTTTATTTAATTTTTGTCCTACAGTTATGTATTGCTTGCAAGTAGGACGGGTATCAATTGAAAATTTATTCTGTTTTATTCGACCACAAGGGTTGGAAGTTTGGTATATGATTATTCGGTTAGGTGTATTATAATTTATATATGAATTAATGAGTAAAAATAATAATGTTTACAAGTTTGAATCTCTTACATATTCATGAGTTAATATAAGCATGAATATATCAAGAGGTGTATTTGCAAACAATAGAATAACATTTTAATAAAACCGAGTTTGGTACATATAGAGATTCCTATAACAGTTCCAATATTATAGTCAAGCGATATAAATCATTCATATCTAGATATGGAACTTGTAGCTTTGTTAGTTATTGCATTACTCCTTAGCACATGAAGCAGTGCAATTTAGGATATTTCCAGGATATTTTACATTGTTTGCTATGTCTCAGTATAATATATACATTATATGTGAACTATATTATTTATCTTTCAGGTTTGAGTTGTAAAAGTTTTAAGATTGTCTTTTTTCTAGGTATTTCATTAATACCTATAGAGTTTTGGGGTCGATGCGCCTCATGTCAGTTACAATGGCATTTTGGGCGCTGTTTACACGTTTTAAACACGCGAAATAGGTTTCCAATAAGTTGGGAGAACGCTAAAAAGCATAGGTCTTTTGCTAGACAGATGATGCACGTTCGTTTCTGCATTTAACTCTTAACTACTCTCCAATTATGACTATGACTCAATTACAAAGTTTCCTCGTCATTTTAGATCAAACCAATTTGAATATGTATAAACAATGTGTCTTTTGGTGAAATAATCTAGATATGATTCCTCTTTTCCACCCTACCACAACAAAATACGAATTCAGGAGAAATTGGATTTGGGGAGAAATATGCGATTTGGCAACATGTTAATATAAAACTATATTTTGAAATATGCTGGTCTATGATGCGTGCTATGCAAATTATAAAGCCATTGATCTATTTTTTCTCGAAGCATTATGTTGAAATAGAAAAAAGTAACGTTCTAAAAACCTTTGGTCCTGTTTCGGGTTTATGTAACACTAATCGTCACGCCCTCTGTGAGTTTTTTTTTCAAAACGTCTGTTTGTCTATTTACAGTTGTCTGTTTGTAAACTTTTATGTCTGTTTTTGTATTTGTTTGTCTGTTTAACATAATTGTTTGTCTGTTTATAAAATTTATGTCCGTTTTTTTTTGCATTTTATGCCTGTTTATAAATTTCTTGTCTGTTTATTATAAATTGGTGTCTGTTTTTTATGTGTTTGTGTCTGTTTAAAACTTGTAAAATTAATCGTCTGTTTCTATAACTTTTGTTAATTTTGCCCATATTTTCACCTTTTTTTTTAAAGGCATATTGTCTACGCAAAAATATTTTTTTGTAACCAAAAAATTGTCGTCAGACTATTCGTTTTGTTTATTTAGAAAGATACAAACTTTCAAAATACCACTAGGGTTCTTAATTACTTCAAAAATTGAAAAATAAATAATATTTGTAAAGCTTTACAAAAATTCATATTCATGAGATGTAGATGAGCTGTAAGCATGCGCACTATACTATCTTTGATTGAAAACTTCAATAGTTCTTGCACGTGGTGCATAATCTGTTTCTCGAAGTTTTAGCTCGGAAGAAAATTTAAACGGCAACCGAATATTAGAGCTACTTAATGAATAAAACTGACAATTATTGCCTGTATTAAGTTTTGAATGTTATTTAAAAGGTGAACACGAAAAATATCGGTATTTTTTTCAACATATCAATGTATTCGGGGACAAAACTCGAGATTCCGATTAGTGTCCGTGTTAAAACTACTCAGTCTAAATCTGTGTCAATGTGACGTAGTGCAGGTAAATAAAATATCAATCAATATTGTCGAGCTATTTTAATCAAAATAAACTACTTTTGAGACAAAATTTGTAGCAAATTTGTTTTTCAATATTCATTTTATTGCATTTTGGTCTAATTGACACCAAAAAATTGAGGGGTAAAAAAAAGGAGTTTGCCGTAGACAATATGCCTTTAACATAAAATTCTTTCTAGAAACTGACGAGCATTATAGTATAACTAATGAGGGGTGGCGAATATCAATTTTAATGTCACGAGTCTCGAATAACGCCAGGATTCAACAAGTGCGCGGAACTTGTTCCGCGCACGAGTTGAATCCCCTAGCGTTATTCGACACGAGTGACATTAAAATTGATATTCGTCACCCCGAATTAGTTATACTATTTATTATAAGGATAATTTTGAAAAAACGTGAATTTTAATCATCAAATAATTAAAACGAAAGAAATTATTGATTAATGAATTGTGTATTGCGCAATAATCTCAGTTACGTATTTTTCGCGGGAAACTTCACGAGGGTTAGATAAATTCGCACGCGAGTTAAATAAATCCTGTAATTAACTCCGTGAAAATCTAGAAATTTATTTAACTCGGAAATCACGATCTTTCACCTATATCTATATAATAAAGATAAATAGAACATTTTCTGTGAGCGTTGTAACCATGTTACACATTTGTCATCACATTATAAAGTCACATTTAAAAGCCCTTCATTATACAATCAACCCTCTTTACAACGACCGTGTTAATTTCCAGTCAGAAATGACGTTAAACTAAATTTGCTGTTATATGCTTTATCGTGAAAATAGACTGGAACTATTTGAATGTTTTAAGTAAAAGAATAGTATTGCAACAATGACTACAGAGATTTTTTAAGCTCACCTGATGTGAGCTATTGTCACCAATAAGCGTCCGTCGTCCGTCCGTTAATTTTTCTTAAAAATCTTCTCTGAAGGGATTGCTTTGTACACTTGATTAGTAGGATGTCCTCTACAAAGTTTGTGAAATTTGTGCACGCCGACTAACAAATGTGGCCGCCGTTGCTTAAAATAGAACAGGGGGGTCAGACCATAGTTTTAAGCTTATAATTCCAAAAGTATAAGAGAAAGAGAAAATCCGAAGCAACTCACTTCTTTAGAATCAAAACCTTTACAAAATGTTTGATTGAGTCAAAGTAGTGGGACGACACCTTAAAGGAGTTATTTCCCCTTAATCGTCAAAATTAACCATTTTCACAGTTATTTGACTTTATCTTGAAAACTGTAAGTGAAAGAGGAATAGTTAGAATTGCAGAATTGTGTAGATCATTGAGATCTACAAAAACGATTCAGGGTCAAAACTGTCAGATCAACCGTTCAAGAGTTATTCCCCTTTAACTAAATCTTTTTCTCTGAAACTACTGAAGGGATTGCTCTGACAATTTGTACACTTGATCTATAGGTTGTCCTCTACCAAGTTTGTGAAATTTGTGCATGCTGACTAACCAACATCGCCGCCATTGCTAAAAATAGAACAGAGGGGTCAGATCATAGTTTTAAGCTTATAACTCAAAAAGTTTAAGAGATAGAGAAAATCCGAAGCAACTTTCCTTTTTCAGCATCAAAAGCTCTACAAAACTTTTCATTGACTCAAATTATGGGACGACTCCTTATTGTTGTTATTTCCCCTTTATCGTTAAAATTCACTCTTTTATCGTATTTTTTTTGTACTGAGTTGACCACTCTTGTCGTATTCGAGATAAAAATCACAGATGTACATGTGAAGCAAAAGACTTCGGTGGGATCCGTAATTTCTAACTCTGGTAGATATATTAAAGGAATCTGTAATTTTATCTTTATAAGATGTCTTGAAAAAATATGTATAATTATAACATCATACAAAGTTCCTAGAAATTGAAAAAAAAACATTCTCGAGTAGTTCTTTTTTAGACTACAATTAAGATTCTCGTGGTGTACAAAAACGCAAAAATTTTCAAAGAAGAAACCTCAGAAAATTTATCTAATAAATCTTTTGAATTCTTTAAGATCAACCATGTCAACATGTGATTGATTCCACTACGAATATAAATAGTGTCACAGTATGTTTGTTGTCCTTCTTTGACAGCAGACAAGATCTTAGAAAGTTGAGCATGATGAAGACCCAGCTATATACCTTTTTAAGCACGTATTTTGTGAAATCAAATATGGTAACTTTTCATATTCCTTCATTAAATGATCATCTAGAGAGGACTTGAAAGAGTTATGGTTTGCTATTATTTCACTTTTGTCAAATGAAGTCCGAATGTATTTAGCAAAGCAGAAGTACGTAGTTCTTGGAACAATAGTAGGACGGTGTGCCGTCGGTTGCGATGGTTCATCATACATCCTAGCATCTCGGTTCATTGAACGGTTATTCGTATGTACAGAGTGTAAAACGAAAATTTAGGGAAAATAGAAATCAAGCAATCACTTAAAAGACACCCATGGAATAGCTGACAATCCAAATATAGAAAAATTTACT
Source organism: Arcuatula senhousia (assembly GCA_963971305.1). Classification (NCBI taxonomy): domain Eukaryota; kingdom Metazoa; phylum Mollusca; class Bivalvia; order Mytilida; family Mytilidae; genus Arcuatula; species Arcuatula senhousia. Next base: position 28,644,697 of record OZ020308.1, on the reverse strand, counting down.
CGAAAATTTGAGGATATTTTTCTTTTGCCTGGCCTTGGTCACATAGAAATTGATTTACTAAGGGATGGTATAAACTGTTTTGTCAGTTTTTCGTTAAGAATTCGGCAACATGTAAGGTTGCCAAAGCCTTTGTTTGTCCTTGTCATTCTGTGTTAACTGTTTTATGTCAAGAATTGGGTCTTTCGTTGATGATTTAGGGATCGGTTGTGAAAGTTTTGTATTGTATAATAAGTCTTAGGCCAATGCAAGACGGTAGGCAGTGACCTATGGTCATGTTGAAGAGTGCTTGCTGTTTTCCGTTGTGATTTTTTTAACTGCTGTTTGTTTATGTTTGTTGTGTCGCGTACACTTATTCCACATCTCATTATCGTCTATTTTCGTACACCAAGAGCGCAAACTTGCTGCCAAATGGCAACTGATCACCACATGTAAATGCAAATGTTGGACATTGCTTTGTTTGGGTTTTCGGAAAAATATAGCTAGCTACCTAACTTTTCCCAACAACAGTAAAATTTCTTCAGGTGTGAATCTATTTTAACATAAGTCCGAGCAATCTACTATATACAGCAGTGGTGAGACGGAACCATTAATTGTAAATTTTACCGCACGTATGAAATTAGCCCCTCTATTTTATACATTGAACATACCCATTATCACGAACTTAATGTTCGGGACACAATGATGAGAGTGCCTATACAAGAAACATTTAAAGAAATTGTCATTATCAAAGAATCATTTTCATGCTCTAGTCTCCATCGAAACAGCGAGTGCCGGGACGTCATTCTTGAGACAAAGATGTGGTTACCTCCTGATATTTCAACAGAGGAAAGGTGGTTAAGAGTTTGAAGGAATCGGGATCACATTGAAAGACATTACAACCTAAACACCTGAATTAATTTTTACTGCAAATGATATGAATGAAACATTTAACTTCGTATGCTGTATACATACATATGGATCTAAGGAAGTAACCTCTTTGCAGAAGCATTTGAAACAATACACGTTGCACAACAAAAACCAAAGCATGGACCAAAGCTCACAATATGAGTAATATGATTAAGGCCCTGCCTTTTTAGCGAGCATCAAAAATTTATATACCTTTTAAAAATAAATCCATGTGCTCGACCGGATAAGTGTAACGTAAAGAGGGAACTTTTAGAAAAGGAAATAGGTAGTAGCAAAATCTGACCCCATCCAACCCAAATCATATGCACTCGAGAAAGTTGTTGTTAAAATATCTGGGATTAATAACTACTTATTAGAAATTCAATTTAATATTTGGGCAAATAATAAATCCTGTTACATTCTGGAACGACATTTAGCGGGGACGAAATTATCCCTTTATGGATTACGTGACGTCATTTCCTTGTCAGAGTATTTCGCGGTTCTTCAGCAGACCAAACAACATTCAGATTTTGTCAGGTTTTTTGAGATTTTCTGTTTTATTTGAAGCATTGGTAACAGAAGGTACATCTAGAAACCTGGCGGAAAAAACGGTGAAGTAAAAATATCATGCAGGATTGAGGAGAGTGAGTGAAAACCCACAGGATCGGACTCTTCTTTCATTTTCAGATAAAAACCTTTTATTTATATTATCATGGGGAGTAGGCTTTATTCAGTAAATGGATGTGTTTCTTTATCTTACTTAGAATTCAACAAAGCTAGGTCAGTATCATGCTTTGGTATGACTACATGGACTAGTCAATGGGACGATGTTGCCTCAAGCTAGCTCGGTAATTTCCGGAAAATAGTTTTTCAGCGGAAAAGACCGAACGGTGTGTAAATAAAAATCTGTGTGTAAAAATAAACAAGTGGATGAATGAGGGTTTTATCACTGTTTTTGGAATTTTATTTTTTGCATAACAGATTATGATGTATTTTTATAAGCCCATGCAGAGGGTTGATCGTTTTACTTTCTCCGTGCCTATTAATTTTTTTTTTCACTCCGTAAAAGTAAACCTGTTCCGGTTTTATCGTCAGTATATTTCTGGCACATCTCGGAACATTCACAATGCCGTAGGGCTCGCATCTGCGATGCTTGCTTGTAAGAAGACTTTTGCTTCAATGAAATTAAAACAGATGTAACAATTCCTAAGCATGTCACTTTCACAAGCCAATTCAACACAAATACCACAGGATAACGACGAAGTAATTTAATAGGAAGTAACTGAAAAAAATCCAAATGATTTTAGTTTCTGTGATCAGGACAATAAAGAGTTCGAATTGAATATAATATATTAACGACCTTTCTTTCCCCTCTTTTTCCTTCGATATATATATATCATGCTGAGGCAGAGATAAAAAGAAACCACCTAATCCAATTGCTTCAAATCATTCTTGGATTTCATCTCGAATATGACCCGAGTGGTCATCTCAGCACAAAAGTTTACGATTCAAACCTTTAATAGAAGATTAATTTCCCTAACCTTAAAGCAACATACCTACGTCACAATCTTCCGGTGTTTATATTTCACAAATTATTCGATATGCCAGGGCTTATACAAATTTTCACATTTTTTTTTCAGATACGACACCGCACTGTCTCCGTGACTGACTGTAAGACCAAGGTTACAAGAAAATACGTCCCATTCAGACCCTAAAAAATCTTCATTTGTTATCATCCAATGTTTAAAAATTCTGTTGAACGTAATGGTTAGAGTTTATTTAGATTGGTGATTGGCTGATTGTTGTACTTATTAGGCTAATTATTTAAACCAATTTCAGAATCACAAAGTTTCGTTTTTAATATTATTTCAGAGTTTGGCTTTAGTGCCGTGTGGAGGTCGTAGAAAACTTCCCCGTGCTTTAGTTGTATGCTCTTATATACTTTCGAGTACTGGAATATGTGTTGGAAAGACACAGTTTACATATTTTGAAAATTTGACAACGTTTGGCTATTTCTATAATAATGATAAATTTATCTGTTTGGTCATTGTTGTAATATTTTTTGGTTTCTGTTTTTGTTATATCAAATCTAATATTCTATCGGTTTTCCAAGTTTTTTACTCCTAGCGTGTCTGATGAAGGTTAATCGAGAAAAGCGCTTCACACGCAGTGAAATTTTGCTTTTGTACATTTATTACATCATTTCAATATGTGGATTGTGTCTTTCTGGCACATATCACATATTCTTTCGTTTTTAATATTGTAAAATAGAAAAAAGCTGGGAAAAGCTGAGTCTGATGTCACGCTTCAAGCTGAAACAACAGATAAAACAACGATGGAACTATATACTATCTGTTAGTAATGTGTCAATAAAACCCAAGAGACCAAGTGAATTGGACAAGAATGTACAAACAAGGAGTGTTGTGTGTTCAGAGGAAATGGGTGGTGAGTGTAGCAGCGGTGAGACTGTAAGTGTTTTTGTTGTTGTGTGATCCATGAGAATGAGGATTTTGTAACAGATTTCAGTGAGTCGGGTGTGATTTACAAACGAAGGATGCTTCATGTAAGGGGAATGTCAGAGTATGCAGATGTTGGGCGCATGGGAAGTGTGTTGGGTTGTATCCTGTTCAAGTGGCGACTAGAGAGCGTCTTAAAATATTTCAGATGAGAGAAAACTTAACTGATTTAGTTGGTATTGTTAATGATGAAAATGACATCAATTATTACAGCCTGAAAGAGGAAGTTTTTACTGAGAGTGAAATTTAGAATGTTACAGTTATTGCAAAATCCTAAAGGTATATCTATTGACGATATCATAAAAATTGTTACAATTCATAAGTGATAATTATTTGTGAAAATGTTACTAGTAAGTGGCCGCATATGTATGTAAGTTGAAAGTGAGAAAAAATACATAATACTATCAAAACGTTGTAAACTGATAACAAATTAAATTCTGCCTTGATATCAATTTGCAAACTGTTCTATTAGTTATTGCGTTCATTTATTGTTTTGAAAGCTTGTTTATTGAAAACTATTTTAGATATATTATCATATAGTTAATTTAATTTTATAAGTCCAGCTGAAAATCATCATGTAGACCATAATATTGCACGCGACAGTCACAAAAACCCCATAAACTTAGTTTATCGACTGTAAACTATAGTTAGCGGTCGATAAACTTGGTTTGTCACTCGCTAACTATAGTATGCTGATGCTAATGATAATTTCAGTTGTTTGAAATTTATCATTAGCGGTCGATCATGGGGGTTTCAAATGCTAATTAGGGTTTCTCGGTGATAAACTGAATTTATCGATGATATGACAACAAAGTTCCAGACAATAAATTTTGCTACGCCTGACGCGCGTTTCGTCTATTCAAGACTCATCAGAGGCGCTCTACCAAAAATATTGAAAATGCCAAACACTGTATGAATATGAAGAGCATAGAACAGTATCACCAAAACTACCAAACTGGGGAACCAAATAATTACTAAGATATTCAACCTGAGTCTGGGTTAAATAGTTTATTATGCGGTTGCTATTGCATGCTATTCATATGTCATGTGGTTTGGAAAATCACAATAACAGAAACTAGTTAGTATTATCATTGAGGAATACCTGAGCTTGGAAAAGGAAGAAAACTTCATTTTTTGTGTGCCAACAGTTGACAGAGAAACTGCTAACACAGGGTTATGTTGCTCCATGGTTGCTGTCTTCAATTAAGAAATTTTACAGTATATACCATGCAATCGTAGACAAATATAAAGATTTCTACTTCTCAAATGAGTGCACATGTCGGTTTGTCATCAAAATTTGTTTTGTTATCCTTTACCGGATTTGACACACTAAATTGGAAATTAGCACCACGTCGGGCGAGCTATAGCAGATAGGAACCGCTTACTCTCCTGGGGCAGCCAACTTTACTCTTGTTACGACTTGAGTTCGCGTTGTTGATTTCCGTTCGTTTGATGTTGTGGTTTTTGTTTCTTCATGCTGGATTTGTTCGTGTTTACCGTTTTTGTCGTTGCCCTTTCGGAATTTTGACACTTGAATGCCCCATTGGTGCCTCTTTGCTTCTTTTGAATCTGGCTCAACCGTGTGGTTCAGGTATCATAATATAATTGTATGACATTATGAATTTTATTGGTTTAACAGAAACAATCAAACCAATATTGAGGAACAAACTGAAAATCTGTTGAAAGAAATTGGAGCCACACCCTCAGGAGAAATACTCAGTGGGAGACACAAGTAAAAGAGAGGACAAAGAAAGAATATGTAATTTTCGATTGGGATCTTGTTCAAACTGTATAAGAACTCACTACGCCAAAAAGGACTGACGATTCATGTAATAAACTATACTGACCATGACAAGAAATTAAAACATAAAAGCAACAAATATATTGTTTTTCATCGTTCATCATAACGTGCTTTCATTAATATGAAGACTTGATACTAACAGTGCTGTCATCTTAAAATATCCCTTATGGTTGTTGATTCTCACCTGTTATGTTTTCCATGACTTCTATTCAGAACGTAATGGTAATCTTCGCACTTCTGGTGGATTTATAGAAGGGAATAATAATTAGCAGCCGGGCATTATTGTAATGTTAAAAATCAAACAAGTCTAGAAATGTTGCAGCATTTTATACAAATCCAGATTTCGGGGAACTTAAAAAAGACGTTGAAATTAAATTTCAGTGACTCAAATTTTTTTAGTTTTATTAAATGTTAGTAGATTGAATGGCAGATATGTAGATATATGTCATGAAAGATAAGTTGATTCATTTATGTCCTGTATCCGTGGTAACGCATTCCCAAAATAAGAATGTGAAACAACAAAAAACAATGTACAAATGGTCTTAATGTGTATGTACTTACCATCCAATGCCAACTGAAAAATCACGTGATATCCCAATTAGGGAATATGCTAATATTCCAATTCAGACACTACATGTATATCCTAAACGTGATATAGTATTCAAAATTACAAATACCAAAACGCGGGTATAAACGGTTAATTTGGATATGCTATATATCGATATTTCAAGGAGTAACCTCTCATCAGTAGCATTTAAACCAAAACATTGGAAGGTCAAAATCCAAAACAGTTGAAAACGAAAAGTACTCAAAACCAAAACGTTCGATCAAGGAAGCCAAGTCCAGCACCGAGGATATCGACCATGTGCATTACATGGAAAGAAACCTGGTGTTTCATCAATTTTGAATTTAACAATCGGAAATTTCAGCGACAATATATTAGAAATTTTATGGTAATTTGTGTCAGACAAGTCTGACTACCAGGCTTGTGATTACCCTCGGGGACCTCTGGTCCACCAGCAGCGGTTATCGCCCAGTGGTTTCAAAATTACAAATACCAAAACGCGGGTATAAACGGTTAATTTGGATATGCTATATATCGATATTTCAAGGAGTAACCTCTCATCAGTAGCATTTAAACCAGAACATTGGAAGGTCAAAATCCAAAACAGTTGAAAACGAAAAGTACTCAAAACCAAAACGTTCGAACAAGGAAGCCAAATCCAGCACCGAGGATATCGACCATGTGCATTACAAGGAAAGAAACCTGGTGTTTCATCAATTTTGAATTTAAATTGGGTTTTCCCAACCTGTCAATAGTGGTTGCGTTGTTCTGTTGTAAGCTCAGGAATTTTGGAATAACCTTTGTTGTATAAATTTATCTTTATGTAAGTAATTTGAATTGTTGTATATGGGGCAACAACATCTCCTTTCTTTAATTCTAGATAGAAGCAAAGGTGAACAAAGGGGCAATCAAATAACTAATTCGAAAGGACAAAAAAAGGCTCCCAGGAGCCTGAATCGCTCACCTGGTCTTGATGTCAACTCTACGAAGAACTTTGTAGAGGTAAATAAGCTGAACATTTAAGCAAGCAACAGCTTTTCTCTTTCAGCAATAGTTTTCCTTCTGTATGCCAAAAACACTTTTTTTCGCCTTTAAGGGGCTGTTGTTACCCCCATTAGGGGTCATCTGATAACTTTGACCCTATAGAGACTTTTGTAGAGCTAAATTGATAAAACATTAAATCAAGCAACAGCTTTTCTCTATCTGCAACAGTTTTCATTGTATTAGCCAAAAACATGAAAAAACGCAATTTTTCACATTTAAGGGACTGTTACCCCTGTAAGGGATCATCTGACAACTTCGACCAAAATGGAGACTTCAGTAGATTTTTTTATGCTGAAGCAGTAGGGTGGCATCAAATTTCATCAATCTCTTATACTTTTTTATTTTTGGGCCAAAAACAGTAGTCTGACCCCCTTTGGTCTATTTTTAGTAACGGAAGCCATGTTTTTTGACGAATCAAAAATTGAAACACAAGTTTTGTGCAAGAAACTCTAAGGAAGATTTATACTAAGTTTCATTAAAATCTGATCAGTAGTTTCAGAGGAGAAGATTTTTGAAAAAAAATGTTAACGGACGACAGACGACGGACGCCAAGTGATGGTAACAGCTCACATGGACCTTCGTTCCAGGTTGGCTAAAATAGGTAGATATAAAAGTCATAACAAAAACACACTTAATAAAAAACTGCAATCAAAAATGTGAAATTTAGTTGAAACGACAGTGAAAGTGCTCTGGAAAAGAAAGCATTTTCTGTTTTATAAAGAACACCCAAACCTTACCGATGATTGATTTGGTGTGAGTCAAGGATGACAATATAATACCTCTATGTCAAACGAACATCTGTACTCATCTGATTAATAGATTAATTGTTGTTTTACTAATGTCCCGTCGAGTATTTCAGCCATAATCAGTACATAAACAAAATTACAAATACCAAAATGCGAGTATAAACGGTTAATTTAGTTCTGATATTTACCTAAAAATGACAACATTTTAAAGGTTATTAAAAGGACTAAAGTTTGGCATAAAGTCCAGTTTCCTTTAAAAGCGATATAATTGGACAGGTTGGGATGCCGTAGAACAAATCGTGCATAGTTGCATAAGTGAAATACTTCATTCGTATTGGAGTAACATCCACAGTCTAGAAGAACATACTTCAAAAAATACGGCGTGACACAAGGAATGCACATTTGGGCTCATCCTGTGTCATCTGGTAGCAATGAATGATTCTTGAATGTCGTATACTTCATCAAGTAATGACTACCTGGTCTCGACTGCATCGAAATGAAGCATAACTATCCCCAACTGTGGTTTAAGATTGTGATATTTGTTGTGCTCAGCGGGAGCCAAATCCTCATCCAACAAGATCTGGACGTATATTTGGATTGCATTTCTTACAACCGAATACGGAATGAAACATTTTGAAACTGCATCTTACGAAACCCTGTTTACAACAGAATTCCAAAGAATACCAGTAGTTCTTGGTATCCATAGGGAAACCAATTCTACACCACAGCTAATCAATTGATGAACCATATATACTTTTTAAGAAATTTATGGATTTTTCAATTCACTGTTCTCAATTGCCAGAAGACAAGATAATCGGAACAAACAAAGAATTGAGAGTGTTCTGAAGCATCAAATAAGTTGTCATCGAACTTCCTGATATGAAATGTTTTTCTCTACTTCAACTTTTGAACATTTATAGGAGGAAAAACTCGTCTCCACTGCAATCTACACATTTTCTAGACTTTTGACAATTGAAATCAGAATGACCTTCTTGGGCTTATTTTACACACCTTTCCCGTTGCAGGTAGATTAACCGTAGCCAAAACGTTGGCATTGGAAGCAAAGGACATGGTTTGGAAAAAAAATGCTAACCGAAAACCGATACAAGCCAGGAATTAAATGTGTTGATACCATATTATTGATAAACTGATTGATAGAATTCGAAAGTAAAATTTTAATTTTTTCAATTTGGATGTCGACCTTTTTGGTAAAACGTTTGACGTTTCTTCCGCCTTGCAAGAAGAGCTCAGAGAACAAATGACTTGTTTCGACATCCCAACAAGGGTGCGGTCACAACGATTCATTGAGAACTGTCCAATGATGTATGATGATGAGATGAGCCGAAACTGGTATACCTAAAACTGACTTTATCAATAACACACTGCGAGACTGCTGTTGCTTGCTGCACTCGATAAGGAGATTGCCGGAGTTGAACTTGGTGACGTTTGATCATTCCCTCTCGTAACTCCTTGAATGGTTCTGGCAGTGACAAAAGGTGAAACTTTGGTTAAAGGGCGAGCTGGGAGATAAAACTAGCAAGAATAATATATTTTGGCCAGTTTGAATTATTTTGAGTATTTTGTCTTTTAGAACTCTGATTTACATTGTCACTTGAATCATCATTTCTGCGTTTATATTTGTTAATAGAACTAGGTAAAAACGATTGTACAGAAGGTTTCATTTTGTTTTAACATTGTTCACTGCCTTGCTCCCTGCCCGCCAACATGGGCGATGCCTGGACTCAACGAGTCTCCAGGGAAAGTCACCAAGAGGATAAAAAGACAGCATATCCGCACAGCGTATTCTTGATGGGAGACAAGCATCACGCCATGGCAATGGTTACCTAGCGATACAGCCCTCAAGAATAACATCTACATAATTGACCCATGAGCCACCGACTTCTGTTAAACAAATTCATACAATTAAAGATTATCGAGTCACCAAGTATTAGCAGAAAAGCATTAAATATATAATGGTGCCTCAAACTAAACGGCCGGCTTGGTGTGACCATCAGATTGATCAGACCGAGTCGAATCTGACAACATGTCTAGGAGAAGTAATTGTCAAAGCTTACATACGTGGACCAAGATCCCTTCCTCCCCTGACACAGGTCACAACACACAGCAAAGATGTTGGCTCGATTAGTCGCTTCTTACGACAATTTTAACGGGTGGCTGCGGGACTCATCTGAGAGATATAAACTCTTATTAGTTTATCTACAAGCACGTGTTTTCCGTAAAATTTTCTACGCAGGGATGCACAACTGGGTACCACCAACGACCTCAAACTCCTTCACTACCACCTCCAAAGCCATCATCTCCCATCCCTAACTTTTCCTTTTCCTCCCTCTTCTCAAATCTTCCGTTTTCTCATTGTATGGAACGCCTGGGAGATACATGTCAACTCTTGAGGCGAGTTCACGTAATAATGGTTTTGGAAATATCTTTCCCTCGGTAGAATAATTAAATCATAAAACAAGAAAACTGATACAAAACACTCCAGACTTGTTTACTAGACAAAATAATATCCACTTAAAAGCCTGCCAAAAAAAAAACATTTTTACATAAATCTTGGTAAGTTTTGTTAATCTCTTGTTAACTCCTCCAGGTGAGACCTACCAGGTGTGGATGTATTCCAAGTTATAATACGGAAAACTTTCATTTATTAAGAATAAGCAAATCAGACAGATAAAAATATACTGATATAGTTTTATAAAAGTATCATTACAAATGATAATGACATAACCAATAAATGTGTTAAATAGACGAACTTAATTACATAAGATGTACATAAATACTAGACATGACATGTACATAAATACTAGTATGATTAATTGAATTGTGACAAGTAGGTTTCCTGGGTTACAGAAAACTATCATCAGAAAAAAAAACATATCAAACAAATGAAAACAAAAACAGATGGATACAAAAATTTACAGGTACAATTTTATAAAAGAAATCTACAGATGGTATTAATTAATGGTATGAAACAACATGATACATTATTTCAATCTTCTGAATTATGGGAATGTATTATTTTTCACAAATGAATATATCAAACAAACGAAAAGAAGAGAAATTGATACAAAATGAATGTTACATTTTCCTGTTGGTTTGATTGCTGAATAATAAACCGTCCGACTTGTTCTGTTGCCATCAGCAGACCTTTAAAAAAACACAATTTTAATGTTATTCACAAATGATTTATAAATTAAATAGTATTTACAACAAGCATTCTGAGAGTATTGCAAAACAATACATAGTCCCCCACTGGCCTCATATTTCAGTCACTGTTAAAAAATTGTCAAATAATTGAAAACCTAAACTTGGTCAGTTCCTTATCCACAAGGGATAATAAAAAAGTGCAGAAAATAAAATTTCAGTGGATTTTCAAACTTCAAAGGGCCATAATTCCAGTGAATTAGTGGACCAACACGAAACTTAAACTTGATCTGTAACTCCTCATGGTACACTCACATTCCAAAAATTAGTTTAATATCTATAAGCGTTTAGCAAATAGTGCAGAAAACTGAAATTTCAGCGAATTTTCAACCTTGAAGGGGCCATAACTCCCGTAAAATTTGTGGATTGACACGAAACTCAAACTCTACTTGTAACTTATCATGGTGAACTTGTATAACAGAAATCAGTTCATCATCTATAAGCGTTTAAAAAAGAATTGCGGAAAACTGAAATTTCAGTGAATTTTCAATGTTGAAATGGCCATAACGCCCACAAAAATATGTTGACTAAGAAAAAACTCAAACCTGATCTTTAACTTTTCATGGTTAACTCACATACCAAAAATCAGTCTGCTATCTATAAGCGTTTAGAAAAAAGTGCGGAAAACTGAAATTTCAGTGAATTTTCGACATTTTATAAAATTAACGTACATCAACAGAGGACTAGACTTCATAAACATTTCTAGTATTTTTATGGATCCTACTATTAAAGAGTTAATACCACCATATTTTACAAATACTGAACCTCCAATCATATCTTATAAATATAAAAAACCAACACGTAACATTATTTTTAACTATACGTCCATCACTACAGATGAAGACCTAGACTCGAATATTCCTGTATCATGCGACTGTGCTAATTCGGACTTTAGATATGTTCCTTGTGGCCATATTGTTACTGGCGACCTAAACATTGTCAATGACCCAGAGGTTATTAAATTCTTGAAAAAAGGACCAAAATTCAGACCTCCTTCGAAAATTAATTGGAATTCTTGTTTTGATTGTGTAAATACTGCCCTTCATTCGTACTGTAAGACCTGGATTAGACGAGAAGGAGCAGATTCCAAATCTTTAGACAAGTTTAAGAATAAATTCATATCCATTGTAAAATTACGAATAAGCCACTTTCAAAACACCTTTGTAGAATATCGACCCCAAACTTATATAAACAGAATTAAATCAAAACTACAATTATTAGGTTCACGATATGTTTTTGTTCCTGCGGATAAAGCGGCTAACAATGTTGTTGTGGTATGTCGTAAATATTATCTGGATGTTTTAATGCATGAAATTAAAGGCTCATGTACTTTCGTTCCCGTGCAAGCTACAGAAACCAGTATTATTGACGATCATGTCATAGCAACCACAGCACTTCGAGCAGCCCCTACATACAATAAATTACCTACTATGTACTGGATACCTAAATTACACAAAAACCCATATAAATCCCGTTTTATTTCTGCATCAAGCAAATGTTCCTTAACCAATATTTCTAAAGTCTTGTCTCTTGCTTTAACTACAATGAAAGAATTTATCATCCGATACTGTGATAAAATTTTCGAAAATAGTGGAATAAATCATTTTTGGAGTGTTAAAAATTCTCTTGATGTTTTAGACAAACTTCGGGCATTTGAAAATACTTTTCAATCCGTAGACAGCTATGACTTTTCCACTTTATATACTAATCTACCTCACAATCTTATCAAAAAGAAATTTGAATATTTAATTAAATGGTGCTTTGACAAATCTAAAAGTGACTACATCTGTTCTAAAGTGTCACAAGTATTTAGTAAATCGTTTTTTAGTAACGAAACCCACAAAGGTTATGTTAATTGGACCGACATAGAAGTTATAACTGCATTAAACTTTCTTTTAGATAATATTTACATCCGGTTCGGTAAACAAATATATCGCCAAGTCATTGGTATTCCAATGGGAACCAATTGTGCTCCACTCATAGCTGATCTGTTTTTATATTGTTACGAATCACAGTTTATGGCCAAGCTACAAAAAGACCCAAACAAAAACCACCTTATCGAAACTTTTAACAATACATATAGGTACTTAGATGACATACTTGCTCTAAACAACCCCACATTCTCAGAATTTATAAATGATATATATCCTAAAGAATTAACCCTAAATAAAGCAAACTCAACCGACAGTAGATGTCCATTTCTAGATTTGGACTTAAGCATTATCAATGGTAGATTACACACTAAAGTATATGATAAACGGGATGACTTTTCATTCCCAATAGTTAATTTTCCGTTTCTTGAAGGAGACGTACCATTAGCTCCAGCTTACGGGGTATACATTTCACAATTAGTCAGGTATGCTCGCATTTGCAGTGATGTGTCTGATTTTAATGATAAAAACCGTTTCATTACAGAAAAATTGCTAAAACAAGGTTACCGTTACCACAAATTAGTCAAATCTTTTACAAAATTTGCACATAAATATGGACATCTCATCGAAAAATTTGATTGTACACGTAGATTTCTGATTGTTAAAGGAATATCTCATCCTGACTTTTATAGCAATGTAGTTTATAAAGCACAAAAATTCAAAAACAACCTTATGGAAATTAAAAACTGGCTTAAAAACCTTTTGAAAAAAGGATACAAATTCAATGTTTTAGTAAAATCTTTGCATTTGGTATGTTTTGGCAGAAATATTGATAGCTTGATAGTAACTTTAAAACCTTAAATTTTCACTTTGTATCCACTGTATTATTTATAAGCACCACAGCGATCAAGTATGTCGGTTCTGTATGGTGATACAACTCTTAATCATTCATTGTTTTGACGTGGGGTGTCGGATTTAGAACTGATGTATTTGATTCTTTTACATCAATCGATAAATGTTTCTTAGCTAGTTGTCAGTAACTTCGAGTGTTCTCAAGAGAGTTCCTCCTAGTCTTGTTGTTTTCGTACAGTATTTTGTCTTAGGTTCTCTCTTGTTGAATTGAACTTTTGTCGATTGAGTTTTACAGTGTGTTTTATATGTAGCTTTGTGCAAGCTTATCAATAGGGGGAAGGTTGGATTCAAAAAACTAGTTTAACCCCGCCACATTTTATATGTGCCTGTCCTAAGCCAGGAAACTTTGCCAAAGCCTTTGTTTGTCCTTGTCATTCTATGTTAACTGTTTTATGTCAAGAATTGAGTCTTTCGTTGATGATTTAGGGATTGGTTTTGATACTTTTGTATTGTATTATAAGTCTTGGGCCAATGCAAGACGGTAAGCAGTGACCTATGGTCATGTTGAAGACTGCTTGCTGTTTTCCGTTGTGATTTTTTGAATTGCTGTTTGTTTATGTTTGTTGTGTCGCGTACACTTATTCCACATCTCAATAACGTATATTTCAATGTTGAAAGAGCCATAACTCCCGCAAAAAGTTGTTGACTGACACGAAACTCACACTTGGTATGTAACTGATCATGATAAACTCACATACTAAAAATCATTTCATGATCTATAAGCGTTTAGAAAAAAAGTGCGAAAAACTTAAATTTACGAACTGTTTGACATGGTATTTCACGTAAATAACATGTAACATTCTTAAAAATTGAGTTGTACATGCTTTTCAATTCATTCGAGTTACTCGATAACACAAGAACTTTTCTCTTTGTCGATGCTAACCTTTCAGTCTTATTTAAAGGCAGGGGGCAAAATATGAGCCTTACCGTTCCTTGTCCTTTTAATATGTTTGTGAACTCGTCTTTTGATTTAAAGTTGGTGTTAAAATTTTGGCGGAAAAGATTTCTGGTTCAGATTTTAAAACAGATTTACTATATTATAATTAGGTTTATTAGACAGTCAAATTCCATGACAAAATAAATAGGATGCGATGATGAAAACCTTCAGTTGGTAAAAAAGTAGTACGTGGGCAAAAATGTTAACCCAATTTTGTAGGGAAACACCTAATGCCCATTCCTTTTTTAGTAAAAAATACAAAACTATAAATATACATGTATAGAGCATTGGGCATTATTAAACAAGAATTCAGAACACTTGACAATTAGAGTGTAATAACAATGGAATGAATGGTTTTATGTTTTTAGCTATAAATTTGATATTATAAGATCGGATTTGAATCAAACTACTTGTCTTTTTTCGAAACCCAATAGCAACTTGGCAAACACTGACTGCTGTTCTAAATAAATGGTCAAACAAACCACGAAATTAAATCACTAACGAAAAAAGAACTTTAACATTGCTTTTAAAGGCATATTGTCTACGGCAAACTCATTATTCCCCCCAATTTAGACCGAAATGCAATAAAATGAATATTGAAAAGCAAATTTGCCACAAATTTTGCCTCAAAGTAGTTTATTTTGATCAGAATAGCTCGACAATATTGATTGATATTTTATTTACCTGCATTACGTCACATTGACAGTAGTTTTAACGCGGACACTAATCAGAATCTCGGGTTACATTGATATGTTGAATAAACTACCAATATTGTTCCTGTTTACCTTTTAAATTAAAGTGAATCACATCCAAAACTTAATACAGGCAATAATTGTCAGTTTTATTCAATAAGTAGCTCTAATAAGCTCACGGCGAAAACTAAATTGAGTGAGTATGACGCTTTAAACCGGAAGACGTATAAGCCTGTCAGAAATCCGCACCCAATAACACGGAATGCAAAATTAAATTCCTTTTTTGGAATTGTAAATTTAAACAGGAACATTAAATAAACACGTTTTAAAATGTTCTTGATTTAAAAAATAATAAACATTCTTAGTGATAGTTATTATATCAATATAAATTATTTCAAGTATTTCCAGCTATGAAATGTTTTAAATGTAAAGAATTTAAATGAAAAATTAGGACTTCGGGCATATTTTAATCATTGGCGTCTATTCTATCACTTGAGGTCGCGTCCATCAAAACAAAATGACAGAAGCGCGGTAACCTGTCATTCTAATTTTCGCGAAACAAGACTCCCGATAAAAGCGGTGAAAATCACTTGAATACTTCAGACAAATTTCATTCCAAGTAGTCGTTATATTTACTTTGTCTTCAGTAAACAAATTTGTTTTCTGTTATTTTCTCTCTAACCGGCTTTGCATTCGAAAATGAAAAAAGAAATATTGTGTGTTCTGCGAGGTCCGCGTCCGAAGCAACTCACTTCCTTGTTCTGTTTGCATGTTCGTTATGGGTATGAGGCACCATATCTATATAAGAAAGTAACTTTATCTGTGGGAGATTAAACTTCGAGAAACAGATTATGCACCACGTGCAAGAACCAAGGAAGTTTTCAATTAACGAAAATATAGTGCGCATGCTTACAGCTCATCTACATCTCATGAATATGCTTTACAAATATTATATATTTTTCAATTTTTGAAGTAATAAGGTACCTTCGTGGTATTTTGAACGTTTGTATATTTCTAAATAAACAAAACGAATAGACTGACGACAATTTTTTGGTTTAGAAAAATAATTTTTCATAGACAATATGCCTTAAGAATAAGTTAAAACCACGAATCAATGAATTCATAAATATTCATTTATTCTAAATTCACCATTATTTATAAACAAGAGGCTCCCAGGAGCCTGAATCGCTCACCTGACATATGTGCTTGGAGTAAAGGTTATTAGGCAAAATCTATTTGACATTGAAAGGGTCATAAGTTTAATAAGGTGGTCATCTGACAATATGGTGGATCTTAAGGTGCTGATCACTTTTATCTCAATTAAAATTCAAAAATCTGTCACCCTTTTTGAGTTATTAGCAAAAAAAGCAGTTTAACCCAATGTTCTATTTTTTAGCCACAGCGGCCATGTTTTACAACCAATCAAATATCCCCACATCAGTTCTATACACCTAATGCTAATAAACAACTATACCAAGTTTGGTTCCAATTGGACTTGAACTGTCAGAGGAGTTAACGTTTTCAATGTAATGAGGAAATGCTGTTAAAATGCTCAATTTTGACGTTCTAAGGGCAATAAATCATAAATGGAAAGGTTCTACAACGTTGACCCTTTACATATTTTGTAGATCTTGATGTCCTTAACAATATGCAATTTACATTTCTCAAATATCTTGTATAGTTTTCAAAATATTGAGCTAAGCAGGTGCAAAATTTGCAAAAAATCCACAAAAAGGGCTATAACTCCTACATAGGTTGTTGGGTTTTCTTCAAAATATCAGGGTAGGTAGATCTTGAGGTGCTGATCACTTTTACCCAGCCAGAATTTTGATATCTGTAGCCGTTTTTGAGTTATTTGCAAAGAACTGCATTTTACCCCTATGTTCTATTTTTAGCCACGGCGGCCATGTTTTACGACGAATCAAAAATCCCCACATCAGTTCTAAGCACCGAATGCTAATGAACAACCATACCAAGTTTGGTTTCAATTGAATTTATGGTGTCAGAGGAGTTAACGTTTTAAAAAGTTTACGGACGGACGACGGACGCCAAGTGATGACAATAGCTCACATGACCCTTCGGGTCAGGTGAGCTAAAAAGCCATCATAATTGTTTTATCTAATTTGTAATGTACATTTATTTCGCTTCGTACTTATTTTTCTGAACTTTGTTGTTCTTCAATTTCAAATAAGTTGAAAATAAAAAAGGAACAGTTTTTTATTACCTTGTTCTTAAGAAGAAAACATCAATATTTGCAGGAATAGACTGTGCTGAGACCCAGTTTAGGTTATCTGTGCTGTACTCAACGGCTAGTCCTGGATAGGCCGAGTTGGTCTTTCTGGTACCAGCTATTGTTCTTAAGAAAAAGTGATATTAGTTTGGAGGGACCGAACTTGGAAAGGGAGGGGGTTCTTTGTTTTTGTTCTAGTCACATTTTTCAACACAGAGAAATTTCTATTTTTAAAAGGTTTGTAGACAAAACATTTTTTGATATTAGCATTTTTAAATTAATTTATGAAGCAGAAATCCTTGTTCAGATTTTTTCTAGACCTCTGTTTTCATTAAACATTAAATTCAATTTTTTAAAGGAAAAACACCACTCCACCCCCTTCAAGTCGAATTGTCGGCCCCTTATCGATCTAAAAATATATAGAAGTAACGACAAAATTACCGATCGGGAATAGTCAAAATTAATGTCCAAAAAGAAATGTCAAAATAAGGCTCTAACGCACATGATAAACTGAATATCGCAATTTTCATGACCTAGCTCCTCATGAATTAAGAAAGACAATTGTTTTGACACATATTTGCAAAACTTTAGTCAGAAAAGTTAAAAAAATAAATAAATTATTTTATGGACAAAAAATTGATTGTCTTAGAAAATTGGGGGTGGGCCTGTGCACCTAACAATGCAAGGCGATCAGTTTGTATGGTGAAGAAAACCGAAAAAAACCCAGAGGAAACTACCTTTAGCAGGTCACTTACAACCTAATAACCCAATTTAATAAAGGTGGTGAAGTCCCGTTTTTTTATTTGATCTAACAACCGGAAAAGGTTAATGATTAGTACACTATCTTTATATGGGTTTGCGGTAATTCAGGGAGTCATGTTTACCTTAACGGAGTTCCAGATAAACGTATATTGTATAAATGTAATCTTTGATTTTTTTTAAACTGTTTGTTAGCGTTTCAGTTTATCAATCATAGGAACATGCGTATCGAGTTAAATACATTTTCTTCTAAGCAATGTACAGGACTTAAACACGGTAGAAATTTGAATCTAAAAAATCCTTAACGGGATAATTATAATATTTTGAACTCAATTTGCCTTTTTATAGTAGAAGAAAAAATATAGAACTCGATACGCAAGTAGTTATCATGGGTAGTAGTTTAAGTGCGTGTATTTTACATAGATTTAAATATTGAATTTTCTGTGTTTTTTCTTGGTTCTTTTCCATACTTACTTCAACCCAGGCGGTGGAACTCTATATTTAATTCCCTCTTCATCCAGGCGGTGCATTTCTTTTTCACCAACAGCAGTCGCAAAATTGTTCCAATCTTCTTTCATCCGTTTATCTCGTTCTGATTTAGATAACAAGTCTTCCCATGATGCCTTATGCCATGCGCGCTCAGCCAGAGCTAACAACCTAGGAAATATCAAGTGGTAGAAATTTTCTTCAGATAAAACTGTTTCTGACCAAAGATGCCCTTGCATTCCTAAAATGGAAAAATGTGATAGTTTTCGTTAACAAGAATATTATCATCCGTAAACACTCAAGTACACATACATGTAACTGATTGTGTTTGGATTTAAATGTTTGTTTTTCGTTTGTTGAGTTTTTTTGCTTTAAAACTCACCACACCAGAAGAACCAAATTTTCAAAGAGAGCTTATTTGTTCAGCAACTCAAGGTCTACAAAAAATGTACCTGCCCTGAAAATTTGAATAAACTAAGAGTTATTGCCCTTTTTCTTGATTTGTTCAAAAAATGCATTTATTAAGCTCAAGATATTTGAAAAAAAATTAACTTGCAATATAAGCACCTCAAGATCTAAAAAATATTTAGCAGGGTCAAAGTTGTATGATATTTACTTTTATACCATATTCCCCTTAGAACATCATTTCCACTACATTGCTTATGCAAACTGTAAAAGCACTTTTTAGGAGTATAAAATGATATTGTTTCGTGTATCAAATCTAAAAAATCTGTAATAATATTTTTTGTCTACAGTTGAAATAAAAATTTTCTCTGTCGTCGGTGATAATGAATGCTTACATTGTAATGCTTAAAATTTATGTACATGAGAATGAATTTTTCTTTTTTCTTTTTTATTGTTATGGTACTAAATCTAGATCTTCATATGCATGTTTTTTTTCATAAAAGGAATATTTTCTGATCTTATTACCAACGATATTTTCCGGTTCCCGAAGTGACGGACATTTTATGTGGTCATTATCTCCACATACGTCTGCTGTCGATAATTGTGCTCCCATTCGGGTAACATCTATATTTTCGTATAATCTGTCTGGTAGGAATCCAAACGTTTTAAAAGAATCCGTAAATCTGGTTGCCCAGTAGAGACCCCTCTCTTCCGGGTCTGGTTCATGTGGGTGGTCAAAATAAAGATGGGTAGCATGTGACATAATCACCTTAAATTAGAATATCGGTTTAAATATTGACACATAATCTGTAACATGCTCACGAAGTTTTGTTGTCTTTATATGAGGAAATCGTCGTGGTCTTTGGTCAACATCATACATTGTAATATACTCAAACAGCATTTGGGATTCCACGACATGATGTATTTAGCCATGTTTGGTCGAATTTTGGAGGTACAAAATTAAGACCTCATATGTTATAGGACCACATTCTGACACACCTCAAGCTATTTACTGTTTAAAAAGTGGAAATGAATATTTTGTCAATACAGAACAATAATAACATTACCTTTTTTTACAATTGAGAAATTTATATTCATTACCTTGTATCCATCGTTAGCAAAGTTATAAGCCCGCCTTGCCTCACCCCACTCCCAAACATTGTCCCAAGCATTGCTTAACACGTCTGCGTTCGGGAACCTCGTCCTATTAAATGGAACACCTCCGCCAGCATGGAGACCGTCCTCCCATCCAGCTATGTTCAAGCCATATTTGAAAGCAATCTTGGCTACTCGTTCGGCGAACATGGCTTTAAGATATGTCCTCTTGTCGTCAACTGTGTCGTCGATATTTACACTTTGACAAGCCGTTGAGTTAACCCAAGCAGTTCTGGCGACTTCGTCACCTCCAAAATGAAAAATTCTAAGTGGATGATTTGCTGCTTGGTGCAGGGATATTATTTCCGTCAATACCTTCTCGATGAATGCATATGTCGAATTGATACACGGGTCCATTGCGTTGTCGTTAAAATTCTGAACGGACAAATACCGAGAGTTATCATCTGGGTCTATAAGCCTGTATTTATTAGCTACTTCTAGTTGTCCACTTGTGCTATAGTTAGAAAACCTTCCCTCCATTGCTTTAATTGCTGCGCGTGCGTGACCAGGCATGTCTATTTCCGGTATAACCTCAATATGTCTGTTTTTAGCATATTGAAGAATGTCTATATAGTCCTGTTTAGAGTAAAATCCACTTCCAGTTGACATCTTGTCGGGACCCGATCCAAGCTGTGGAATAAGACACGTGTGTACTTGGTCTGTGTGACAGCGCTTGGATCCTATCTGAAATATCGATCATTGATGGTATGAAAAAACAAAGCATCGGAAATAAAAACGTCAATCATTCCACAAAAAAGCATGAAATGGGTTGTTCTTCTTTAAAACCAGTAAATATGTATGTATAATCTTTAATATATAACAGTTTTTTGTTCATTAAATATAAATGCAAATGAATTAAACAAATTATTTTGTGTAACTTAAATTTAAGTTGAAATAGAAATAAATGTAATGTGTTATTGAAATTAATGAGATGTGGAATAAGCGACAAAGCTGACAAAATAAGAAGTAATTTAGCAAAAACCAGAAAAAAATTTGTCAAGCAGACACGGTGTCCCGCTTTTATATTTATCAAACAGCTAGGTAATCTGTCAAAAGCTAACCTCAGTTATGCATAATTATCACAAAGCGGGAGTTGACTTGAACTTTTCAAAATTTTAATTGGTCATTCGTGCACAAAAAGAAGGTCAAAGCCAGCATCCGAACAATGTATCTTGCTAAGCATCCCTAGATGCACCTACCATACCACTTTGGTTGATTAGGTACTTGCCTGTTAGCAGAAATGGACTTTAAATTTTCTTCTATAAGGATCATCCATGCACAAAATATAGGTCATAGCTAGCATCCGAAACATGCATAGTGCTTAGCATTACTAGGTGCACCTACCATACCAATATGGTAAATGTGGCACTTTTCAGTAAGTAGGAATTGACTGTTATCATTCGTCTATAAGTGGCCATCCATGGAATAAATGTAGGTCACAGCTATCATCTGAAGCATGCATTATGCTTATCACCACTCGGTGAACCTACCATACCAATATGGTTGATGTGGCACTTTTCAGTAAGCAGGCTAGGAATGGATGTTAACCATTCTTTTGTAAGTTGTCATGCATGCAGAAAATGAAGGTCATGTATTTTGCTAAGCCTCACTAGGTGCACCTACAATACCAATATAGTTGATGTGGCGCTTGTCAGTAAGCAATAATTAACTTTAATCATTCTTCTGTAAATGGTCATCCATGCAGATAATATAGGTCACATCTAGCATCCGAAGCATGCATTGTGCTTAACATTATAAGATGCACCTACCAAACCAATATGGTTGCTGTTGCACTTGTCAGTAAGCAGGAATGGAATAAAACCATTCTTCTGGTCATTTCTACGAAAAAAAAGGTCACCTCCAGCATCCGTTGTGCTTAGCATCACAACGTTCACATACCATACCAATATAGTTGGTGTGGCACTTGTCAGTAAGCAGGAATTCGAGAATTTTTGGATTTGGGACGGACAGACGAACAGACGGGCGAACGGAACCGAACACTATATGCCCCTCTTTTTTCGTATGCAGGGCATTAAAAAACCACCAACAGCCTTCAACTAGGCCAGTAAGCGCTGCTCACTTTTCTGCAATTGACCAAAAGTCTAAATAAAATGCATATATTAATTCAAATCCAGTCCTGAAATAGTCGTCTAGGGAGTCGAATACGCCCGCAGCAGAGCCTAGCTTGTGCTAAGAGGCGACTTAGGGTCCAGGCCCTGGCGCCACAAATCATGAAAAGTTACTTAAGTCTGAGAATATTCTCAACTCATTATGAGGTCAGCAAATTAGAAAGTTTTGATTCGAGTTTTCATGGAAATAAAAAAAATTCTGAGACTTAAGTATTTTCTACGTTTTGTGGTGCCCAGGCCTGGGCTTCTGACGTCGGGTCAGTGCTCAGCCCACAGAGCGAACAGGTGTGTACCCTGGATGGCTGAATATGATGGCCCTCGTCAACGAAGGTGTCAGGTCTATAATACGAAAATCCTGACGGCCGACAATAGTGGGCCAACGTGTGTTGAGAGTGCCATGCTTCTCGCACGTAAAATATCCCTTTGTTGACCACCAAGTAATGCACCATATAGGCTAAATTTTCCACCCCTACCCATCTCTCCCCTTTTCCTGTGGTTCTTCAAAATTACTGTTCATTTGTTTCCCACCCAAGCCCCATAATTCATTATCATCATCATTTCATGTTAATTGTATCATCCTTTCCATGTTCATCGCCTATAAATAACCTATATGGCATTGCACGGGCGTAATACACCAACTGACTCACTCACTCACTGAAATAGTCAAAGAAAGACCCCTTTTTAAACAAGAAAAAGACAAGTAAAAACAAAAGTTTTGTCAAAGATTCATGAACTAGGACTGGTACATAGAAAATTTGGCGGGGTTAAACAAGTTTTTCAGTTTCAGCCCTTTCCCTATCAATAATCCCAGACAAAGCACAAAAATTAACACAAAATAAAAATCAAATCATTCAATGTACAAGGCCACAAAAGAGAACCTTAGACAAAAGAAAACAAGAACAACAAACGGTAGACAAACTCTCTATGGAAAACTCGCTATTACTGACAGGTAGCTGAGAATCATTATTCGACTGGTGTAATAAAATCAAACATATTGATTTTAAATCCGATACAACACTTCAAACAGTAAATGATTTGGTATAGTATCATCACACAAAACCGCCATACTTGATCGCTAAAATGCTTAAAATGACAATAAGTTAAAACCATACGCTTATTAGGTTTAAAAGTAAGTATTATGTTATCAAGTTATTAATATTTGAACCAAAAAATGCGATTTAACCAAAATATTCAATTTACAACCGTTTCGTAATTATTCTGCAGCCATTTCTTAAAGTTTTTAAACACGTGTGCTTTATCAACAGTAGCACCATAAAATTCAGAAAGTGATACTCCTTTCAATGTAAGAAATCGACATGTATAATTCCCTTTTTAATAAGACATAGAAACATTTGGAAGAACTTTGAAAAGCTTTTACTAACTTGTGGTATCGGCAACGCTTTTTCAATATTTTTTCAGTAATAAAACGATTTTATTTTACAATCAGAAACACCGCTGCAGATCGAAGCATATCTTACTAACTGTGAAATGTAAACCCTGCAAGATGGCGCCATTGGAACGTCTGTCTCTAAAAAAGGGGAAATTACAACAGGCAATGCAAAGTCGTCACGTTTATCATACACCTTGGTTTGCAATTTTCTGTCAATAATTATCAAATCCAAATCCAAAAATTGACATCCATCACCAGATTCGTCAAGTGCCAAACCGGAAGGGCAAAAACCTACAGGAAAACCAGAATACAAAGGACCGCCCAGTGCCACAACGTCGTCAAAATATCAAAAAGCATTATCAAGTCTCATCAAGGCTCTGTCTGTTTAAGTATCATTTAAGATATGTATTTAAGATATTCCTTTTTTGAGGGTTGACCCCTATTGAAGTTTTTTTTGTTACGAATTTCGACTTCTTATCGACACCTCTTTTGTATTAAATGTTAATAACGCTTGAAAAAAATACGCGTATTAAAATATTTACCTCTGTTAACTCTGGTAGTCCATTGATTTCAATCCTCCAGCCCTCGTCGTCAGTTAAATGCAGATGTAATTTATTTAACTTGTACATCGCCATGCCGTCCATTAACTTCATTAACACCGTCTTAGGCATGAAATTTCTAGCCACATCTATATGCATTCCTCTAAATATATATCTTGGCTCGTCCATAATGTGAACAGACGGCAAGACCGAGCTATTTGAAAGCAAACTCAGCAAAGTCTGAATTCCGTAAAAGATACCAGCATTAGTTTTTCCTTCTATTGTAATCTCCTTTGACGCAGGTGAAATTGATAGTTCGTAACTTTCATGCAAAGAAAATGTGTTATTCAGCAACAAAAGTATTTCGGCTTCTGTGCAGTCGGGTTTGATTTCAAAATCTACTCTGTCTACAATCAGTAAAACATTAAGAGGTCAAAAATGCTAAAAACGCATCAAATGACATACTGATGCATGAAATGTAGTGCACATTGGTTCTGGGTGTATAAAGATTTAAACAGAAAATCTGAATAACATTAATGCATTGAAACGATGCAAACGATGAAAGTAGATCCCGTCGTCAGAATATAACCTGACCGATTTTACTGTCTAGACCGAATAAATACGCGAAACGACTGCACAAGGAGAGCTAAATTTCGTATGACTTCCTTGACAACCAAACCTTTGGCAATGTTGAAATTAACTTCATTTTGAAAATAATTGCAATCGAAGCAAAGACTCTATAAAAAAAATCCATACTGTTTATGCACCCTATATGAGACGATATTTTTTTCATTTTAAAGATTTATATGTTCTTACATAAGTCCTTGGAAAAGACCGGCTGATCTTTCACGAGTGATAGAATTTTTCAGTATTTTGCGAGTGGAGCGCAGCGGAACGAGTCAAAAGACCCAAAAAATTCTATCACGAGTGCAAGATCATTGCCGGTTTTCCGAGAACGCGTGTAAGTTCCTATTTCTTCCGTAAGAAATTAATTTTTATATTCTGAAACCTTAGAGGACTTCATTCTAAAAACCGAAAGTATAACAGTGCATTTCATTGGTCGACATCATCGATCAATATCAGTACCGGCGGTTATTATTGGATAATTGACCAGTGTGAGATCGCTGCACGTGCTCGCATTTCAAGCTGGTCATCTCACACTGAAAAGAGTCATTTACGGAAGAAAGACTAAATTAATAATAACCAACTCAGTACCGTACAGACCGAATGGAAATTGGTATTTAATCTTCGTGTAAAAAAAAACACCCAAGAAAACATACAAAGAACTTTGCGATTACATTAACAACTTCCATCGATTTTTTAAATCGAGTTTACGAGCAAGTTTAGAGAACTTCATTAAATGTTAGAGTGGTTGATTTATAGTTATTTTTACCTGTAAGAAAGGCTGCTTCTGCATCAAACCCATTTTGGACGATTTTGGCACAGGAATTGATAACTAAGTTGTTTGAAGCATCCAGATGAACAATTTCCTTGGGTGTTGGTATGACTAATTTTTGTTGTACGTTTTGATTGGTTGGTTGGTATCTGTCATAACGTTCAGTCAATGTAAAAGGGTTGAATTTGTCTTCCTCCATGCGTTTCCATTGTTTTGAAGTTGTGAAATCACCAACGAAATTACCAGACGTGCTTTTCAATACTTTAGCTTGAAAACCAGTCGCCGAGAGATACCAGTTTGGAGGAACATCTGTTTTCGAAACCGCCCAGTTTTGAGCGGAAAAGGAAATAACTCTGGTTTCCTTAGACTGAACCGGTATAAATCCCGTTGCTGGGCTCATTGAAAACAAGCATCCGTTTTCATGTTTGATTCTAATTTTAGCTGTCGGAATGACGTAACCTTCAGTCACTGTTGCCAAACCGTCTGGCGATATAAGATCCTTGTGTTCTACGATGAAAAAACTATAAAAATATATTTCCCAGTTACTTCCAGATAAAGCTAAAGTCGAATTGTTATTGATTGTTAATTTGAATTGATGACTGCTGCCATCTTTTAGATTCTCTACCACCTCTATTCTGATCAGCAGATTGTTTGCCAGGGTATCAAGATCATTCTGACTGGAAATTTGACTTTCTACATGCCATGCTGAAAAAATATATTGGTTTTCAAATCCTTATTTTTATAAGTATAAACACAAAGATAGTTAAGCAAACACAAACGAACTTAACAATGGACGTACAAACACAACACTGTTTAGAAAGAGATGTCTGGAGTGGATCCATGATTTTTTAAAAGAAGAATTCCACCTTTTGCCTACTGAGTAAGTGAGTGAGTGAGTTGGTGTTTTACGCCCGTATAACGCTTTATAGGTTATTTACAGGCGATGAACATGAAAAGGGTGATAACATGAACATGAAATGATGATGATTAATGAAGGAAAACGGGGAGGGGATGGGAAACAAAGGAACAGTAAATTTTAAAGAACCATAGAAAAGGGGAGGTGCAGAAAATTTACCCTATGTGGTGCATTACTTTGGGTCTTCTACGTGCATGAAGCGTGGCATTCTCCACACACGTTGGCCCACTATGGTCAGCAGTTTTGCCTACTGAAGTTGAAAGGACATTTTGGCTAAAATCTGGACGAAAACTACAAATTTTCCAAGAAAGAGTGTTACAGCGATCAAAAACACTGTAAATCAGACATTTTATAAGCATACATGTATGTTTGTGTATGTTTGCAATTGATTGTTTTACTAAACTACTACTGGGGCGTATGCATACCAAGTTTCATCAACCTAGGACCTATACTTCTTGAGATATGGAGTTGCTCATTAACACCTTTCCCAAAAAGTTAACGCCGCCGGTAAAGTAACACCTATGCCCCGCTCTGCTTTGCAGGCGAGACAATAAACGGCAAACAAAATCAAAGCGCTAAAGCGTTAAAAAGCAGAGCTAAAGCTAAGCACTAAAATACAGAACGATCTGTTTTTCAGCTACTTGAAACATATCAATTTTGTTCGTTTGCTCCGCCCACTCAAACATTTGTTATGAAATCCGTGATTTGGCTCAACCCACTTGAATATATATATGACGTATTGATTAAATTAAAGGTAAAAGGTCAGCAGCGCTTGAGTGTACATCAACTTTAGTGTATCGATATGTGAAATGTAGTGCACATATATCGTATTTATTATAGGGGTATAAAGATGTACCTCTTAGTTAAGACAACCTGTATAACATTTTAACCATTGAACCAATGATTATACACGATGAATATTCTATAATGGATCCTCTTGAAGGAATATTGCCTGACCGATTTACCCTGTCTAGACGATAAAAAAAGCTACGCCGAGCGCAGCATGATACGACCGCAACAAGTTTAACCCTGTACGTTAGAGGCCCAATATGGATAGTCCAATGCTTTGGTCACATGAAGCCCATGGTGGACTTACAAAGCTTTTTGACACATGCATCCTGTGATGGACTTAAAAATGCATTTTTGACACATATATATTTACATCAAAATCTAATACATAAAAGCCTTTTTTATATACATGTATTAATTTACAATTTTGGCCCTTTGACCCCTAATTTCTCAAAAACGGTATAAGATATTGCACATCCCATTTAATATTAAGGCAGAGATTTTCACAAAGAATCTAATGAAAAAAAGATTTTGAAAATCGGACCAAAAACAAAAAAGTTGATTTTATGGGTGTGGCCTGTCTTTAGCCCTATGTAGCAATGTATTGGTGAAATATATATCAAAATCATTGACACGTTTAGTAGACAGAATTTTATGAGCACTTCAACACATTTTTTTTTTTCAAAATTGAATGAATAATAAACATTCTACAACAGTTTTGTCAATACACCCATTTTAGCCCCTTTGGCCCTTTTTTCTAAAACAATAGGGGCCACAAACCCCAAATACAAAACCAACATTCCTTAAGTGGATATATTTATCATATTTAAACTTCATAACAATTGGCTAGCCCACTAAAACTTAATATTGGTAAAAAACTATTTGCCTGGACAAACTTTTATAAATGGCGTTTTTGGCCCCTTTGACCCCTAATTTCTCGAAAACGGTATGACATATTGCAACTCTGATTGAAAAAAGCAGGCAGGAATTTTTACAAGGATTCCAATGAAAAAAAGATTTTGAAAATCGGACCACAAATAAAAAAGTCGATTTTTTGGGTGTGGCCCCTTTTTGACCCCTTATAGCAATGTAGCGATACAAGATACATCAAGGGTGTTGTTACATTTTGTTGACAGAATTTATTGAGGAATACAATAAAAAAAGAATGATCAAAATCGGATGAAAATTAAATATTCTACAGTAGTTTTGTCAATAAACCCGTTTTAGCCCCTTTTGGCCCCTTTTTTTTAAAACGGTAGGGGCCAGAAACCCCAAATGCAATACCAACCTTCCTTTAGTGGTTATTAACATCATATCAAAATTTTATAACAATTGGTTGACTACAACTAAAGTTATCGCACGGAAACCAAAGTGTCTACAGACGACGACAACGACAACGACAACGACAACGACGACAACGACATCGCCATAACATAATACGATCGCAAAAAAAATGCGGTAGTATAAAAATCGCCAAAGTCAGATAACTATATGACTACATAGAGCTCTGCTCAAAATGTGTACATTTGGTTATGAGATGCCATTAATATCAAACTCTAGTCTCTGTGGTATAAGTTAAATGTCTTGTGCATGCAAGTGACCGATGAAAGAGGTACATGTACATATACTATATATCTTAAAATTAAAATTAGTACATATTGATGCTTTAAAGAACAGCACTATTGTTCTTGAAAACTGCAGTCAGGAACTTGTTACATGTATTAGGGCCCTACATCGACGATGCGGACGCCCTATAGTTTTCACTGTGTCCGTCTGTCTGTCCGTCCGTCAACAATTCTTGTGAACACTAAAACTCAAAAACTATAATTATAACAGCACATTTCTCAAATTTTGTACAGCTACTTACATGTAGTAATTTGCTTATTAAAATTTCATGCAAAAATGTGAAATATATTTGGAAAAACTTCATTTTTTATCGAAAAGCACAGATTTTGAGAATTGGATTTTGTGAACACTAAAACTCAAAAACTGTTAATAATATAGTTCTGAAACTTTGTACGGCTGCTAAGTAGCATTAAAATTTCGTGCAAATCTGTTTGATATTGTTGGAAAAAAAACTTCATTTTTGATGAAAAATCACAGATTTTGAGCATTGGAATTTTTGAACAGTAAAACTCAAAGGCTAGCATTAACAATACAGCTCTGAAGTTTCATACACATTCTATGAAACATGCCTTAGGGGTTATCATCAAAGTTCGTATTATTTTGACAGCACTGAGATTTTGAGATTTTTTGCTGCGCGGCCCTTTCTGACTTTGTCAGTATTCTAGTTTTATGTTTAATGTCAAATATTTAAAAAAAAAATAAAAAATAAAATGCAATGTTTATTGACTCCTTTTCCTTTAAATTATATTTACAGGTGATATTATTGATGAAAATGTTTTACAATGCCTGGTTCATGTTGTTTGTAATTCCTTCTCTTGATAATATAAAGTTGTTAACAGAACAAACAAAATATGTTTTCAAACATAATGCATTGATATATGGATACAATACGTTCATTGTAAATCATTAATATGCATTTTAACAGATCTATATTACTCTATCTTATTCACAGGGTTGGGTGGAGCTTAATTTTCTCTGTCTTTTAGGTAGGATTTAAATGAAAAAGTCCGAAATAATTTACCCGTGACCAACCCGGTCAATAGAATAGAGTAATACGAATAAAACATTTTACAACCTATAATGATCATGTACATATCATTATACAGATGTATTTGCTTTTACATAATATTTTTTTTAAATCTAACCACACGAAGTCGCAAGATATTTATCATACTCTTGGTTTGGTGTTCGGTTGTCGTTTGATGGTTTGGATGAGCCGCAGGTCCAAAGGATAAGTGGTCATTGTTTAACGGAGTGAAAAATCCGGGTTATAAAATGATGAATAAAGGACGCCTTGCAGTCGGGGAAATCTTTTAGGGTGTAGGTAATCATCGAGTTCGAGTTCGAGTCAGAGTTAGAGTTCGAGTTAAAGTTCGAGTTACGACTCAAGTTCGAGTTAAAGTTCGAGTTAGAGTTCGAGTTATTTTTCGAGTTCGAGTTGAAATTTGAGCTAACTCGAAACAGTGATTTTTTTGGGTAATAATCGAGTTACTACTCGAGTTCGAGTTAGAGTTCGAGTTGGATACTTATTTTAGCGCAATTACATGAATGTTGTCAAACATATCACTTGTTGGTGTTTACTTGTTTTTTCCCTGCCCTTTCGGACTTTTTACATTCAGATACCCCATTGGTACCTCTGCTCTTTTAACTGTTTAAGGTTGTCGCCTTGCAATATACTCATTTACAAATATATGTGTAGATATGATTAAAAACCAATAAATGTACATATATATACGTAATGTCACAAAGACTGGGGACAAGAAGCAAATATGTACCAATGTGGCAATCTCCCGCCAAATTTACAAGAGGGGGTATAATAAAAACTTGGTATACATATTCTCCGGTACTGGACCAACACGGCAGAATCCCCGTCTTTTGTCTTTGAATATCTGAAAATATTATCCCCCCACTCGTTAGAGAGGGGGCTATATTGCAATTACCTTGTCCGTCTGTCTATCCGTCCGTCCGTGAGTTGTACCGTGTCCCATTTTTCAGGACAGTCGCACATCTACTCTCTGTTTTCTTAGCGAACTTAGACATTATACGGGTAAAAAATAGGACAATTTGTCGTAACAGATTTCACGGTATCTGCTGAAGGAATTGATTTCAAATTTGGTACACAGCTTTATTATAATGAGTTGAAACGTGCCTCCCCATTTCCAGGTAAGTCAGGCATCGCTTCGAAGAAGAGGGGTTTCCTGTTTTACCCTTGTCCACTCGTCCGTTCTTTCGTTCATCCTTCTGTAATTTTTTAAGCAACTGTATGACGTAAATGTCTTTTTTTATATATATATAACTTTATCTTATGTATACCTCCTGTTATACTTTACCGAATACTTTTTAACGCAAAAAAGGCATTATTTTGGGAGCGGGCGTATCACTTGTGAGCAATAGCTCACAGATCTACTTGTTTTCTATCAAGTTTCTTGAATGAAGACAACAACAATCGAACAGTAAGGGAATGACCAATAGATTTTTAGGGGGGCTATGGATATTTTCTTCGTTCCGCCTTTTATTTTTGATAAATCGAAGCCTGGAATTTTTGTTTTGCGCACTTTTTATATTTTTATTTTTAAATTTAGCATCTTTTTTTTAACATTTTAATCTTTTTCAGACAGAAACACCATCCTGTCTCTTTTTTAATTCAGAGCACCGTCTAGCCTTTAGATTTCCTGATTTTTGGCATCCTGCCTCTTATTTCAAATTCATCATAGCCCCCCTCCGCCGTAGCCCCCCAAAAAGTCAAATGGTTGCTCCCTTACATAACACTGTGTTAGAATTTTTGCGTCGGAAGCATTTTAATAGATGTCCGAATTTGTTGAAGAAGAAAAACAAACATCCGATGTAAACATATTTCCATTGTAGTCGGGTTTTTATCTGTAACCGCATTATTAATATGAATCAGTACCTTACTAAGTAAATATCTCAAAGTAGATTGCTGGTTACACGCAGCAGAGTTGCAATATAAATGATAAGAAAGTGTGCAAAGAAATAAATATACAACTCGCTTTGTAACTCGAACTCTAACTCGATCTGTAACTCGAACTCTAACTCGAACTCGAGTCGTAACTCGATTATTGCCATGAAAATCACTGTTTCGAGTTAGCTGAAAATTTTAACTCGAACTCGAATAATAACTCGAACTCTAACTCGAATTTTAACTCAAACTCGAGTCGTAACTCGAACTTTAACTCGAACTCTTACTTTGACTCGAACTCGAACTCGAACTCGATGATTACCTACACCCAATTTTCGTAAGTTTTTTCAGCAACTACTAATCGCAACCTTTTTGGTATGCAGCATCAAGATATACCGTGGGATTAGATTTCAAGTCTGTGCTGTTGAACGAAATCCGGTCATTTTTTACTTTGACAGACATTTTCTTTTGGGTAAAATAATCGAGTGAATGTTATAATGATATAAGAATATAAAAAACTTCAGTTTAAATCACCATTTTATTGGTTATTTAATCATATTTCCGCGGTTTATATCACTCCTTAACTTTTTATCAAACAATATACACATTAAAGTTGGTTAAGAGACCAACATGCAAACACAATGAACGTCAATACATGTTTAAATATAGACTTGCTTCATGTCTGTACATATAATATATATATATCTATCATATTTTATTCTCAATTGCTCATAATACTTATATATTCTATCTCACTGATTACGATGATCGCGTTATCATTAAACTTATGTAACAACATAATTTATATACCCCTTTAGGAATAAAAAAAAAGTTAAAAAAGGTCTTGTAGCAAGTTAAATGTTTATAGAGTAAACATGAAGTAACGTAAGCATGCTTGAAATTCATATTTTTATTTAGCAGATATTCTTATTTTAAAACCAAACAAAACAGTTCACAGTAAAGAATAGAACTATGTACACTTGCCGACAATGACCAAAATGTTAATATATAAAACTTTAAGATTTACTTAGGAGATATTACGTTTAAGATTACATACGTTCGTTTTATGCATGTACATATTTTATGAAAAAAAAATATACTTTAACCATTTAAACCGTCAGCAATGTGAATTCGAAACTAGTCTAAGAGTGAATTCATGTTCATCGGAAAGGAATGCAGTTTCTGCTTCTTACCGAATAGAGGGTTATTTTGGCGGGGGATATTCGAGTTTCTTGTGTCATATGTTAGGTGGATCCTTGCGTGTTCCGCCTGGCAGCAGAGCAAACCTTGTTGGTAAAAGTCCACTTAAGAGCACTCAGATACTTGACATCGGGTCAGGCCGCTTTGTCCACAAATCGATCGGAATGTGTGCCTTAAGTGCAATATACATATTAAGATGATACAAAGCCGTCAATTTGTTTATTGAATGATGAAGATCACAACATCCATACAACATTGAACATTTGAAGAATATATATCTCCTGGACTAAAGATACGTTACAAAGATTACTAAAGGAAATTTGTAAAATAATATAAAACTACATCTGACATCTGAAAGAAAATGCTGAAAGTTATATGACAAAAAGTATGAACTTGGATTGACCTCAACAACCCAAATTTACAATTCTGACAAAAACTCGTAACCTTTTAAATTTAAAAACTTAGAAACAAAACATTTTTAAAGCAAGAGTTATAGAAATTAAAATTTGAATGAACTCCCGAGGATTAAAATTATCATGCACTCTCGGTTGCAATTGGATACCTTGAAATTGCCATAAACTGGAACCACTTTTGTAACCACCATAAGTTATACCGTTTCTACTCGATACTTTTATAAAAGACAGTAAGAACGGAATTAAAAAATGTCTACGAAATCATCACTTCGAATGAAATTCAACATTCACACTCTCAGTCTGATCATTCAACTTTCTGTAAAACGTTCAAGACAATGTGCGTTTAAGGGTTCTTTACTATACAAACAGGAATATTAAATTTAACCCATCGGGCATAGAGAGTGAATTTTCAATACTTTACTATACAAACAGGAATATTAAATTTAACCCATCGGGCATAGAG
Organism: Arcuatula senhousia; assembly: GCA_963971305.1. Taxonomy (NCBI): domain Eukaryota; kingdom Metazoa; phylum Mollusca; class Bivalvia; order Mytilida; family Mytilidae; genus Arcuatula; species Arcuatula senhousia. The sequence continues at coordinate 28,610,693 of OZ020308.1, read as the reverse complement.
AGTGAATTTTCAATACCAATGTTTAAATTTATTGTTTTTTTCAAAAATTAAAATCGGGGCATCTTTTTTCACCATTATTAACACATTGTCCATGTTAAATCTCGGTAAGGATACGTTTTTTGAGAATAAAACAAGAAAAGGACCTAAATTTATTATGTTTCCGATTGGCATAACGTGTAACGTTTCTTTTGTATATGAGTATGTAAATGAGTTGTGTATGCATTTCATTTAATTTGTCATTTAAAGTACAGGTCATCATAAGTTACATTTTATGCTCAATGTACTTAGAAAACATTTGTTCGTTATTTTTGGAGTTAGTCAGTTAGTGCTGCACAGCCTTGAAGCAAGTCGAAGATTTTATTACGACGAAGAACACGAAATCGATAATAGAATAAACAAGAAATAAAAATGAAAAATATGAGGGTGGAGTTGGAAACAAACGAACAGTACATTTAATTTTGAAGACTACTAGAAAATTTAAGTACACGAAGCGTCGAACTCTCCACAAACGTTGGTCCACACTGGTCAGCTGCCAGGGTTTCCGTTTAATATACCTGCGAACCCCCGCATATGAGCATCTTATTGAATCACCTACAGTAACACTTGGATATATGCGAGTTACCCCCGTGAGGGGCCCGGGTGGCGAAAAGGCCCACAGCAGAGCATAGCTTGTCGAAAGAGGCGACTAAGAGTCTTTTCAGTGCTTAGCCCACAGAGCTACTAAGTGTGTACCGTAGGTGGCTTCGTCCGCGGGAGATGTCAGGTCTAAATAACCTATATAATAGAAATAGAAATATTTTATTGGACCAATCATGGACCCACAGGGGGCAATGACATACATGACATTAATAATTATAATACAATGTTCAAACAAATGACAGTACAAATATAATGATATATAAAGTTAACCATTTTAACAATACATGTATTATGTAAATATTTTGTATCAGATGAAGGATTAACAATAACATTTATCAGTATTTTAACAGAGATACCCAGCAGCACAGCCAAGGTGTAAGACTGTTTTAAGTACAGGCGTTGAGTATTAGTAAATGTTTGTTCCTCTGCAAAGGACACCAAGGGACGGTGCTTAAGGAAATGCGATGATCAGTGTCATCTGCATTCCTCCTCGTGTCCAGTGCAGAGTCACCAACAGTGTAACTCCACATAGATTTAAATATTTAAGGATATATATAAGAGATAAAAAGTGTCTGTATATGGATTCGTCCTGCTGCAAGGGTCACCAAGGGACGTTGCTCCAGGAAATGCGATGCTCTATATCATCTGCATTCCGCCTCGTGACCAATGCAAAAGGACAAACAATACAAACCTTTATACCATATTCAACTAACAAAATTAAGGACAAAATGTTTTAATAAATGTACATAATTCTTTAAGTACAGCTTCATTCTCACATGACATTAACCATATAAACTTATTTTTGTCACAGAGATTAGCATAGTTATCACAGTGGAGATGAATAATATTATTCAGCTGTTCTCTATTATATTTTGAACAGTGTAACAAGAAATGAATCTCATCTTCTATCTCACCAGAGCTGCATTGCTGGCATATTCTCTGTTGAACTGGCGTGTTCTTATAGCGACCAGTTTCAATTTGAAGGTGGTGTGAGGAAACCCTGAATTTTGTAAGACTTCTCCTGAGCTCAAAATTAGTAATTATTGAAAGATAATTTTCTCTTCCATAGTTAGTTTTAAACTTTGCATATGTGCGTAGTTTTCCTTCATTTAAATTTTGGTTTTGTGTAGCCCACAACTGAATATATGCTTCTTTTAGAATAATTTTAATACCATACTTTGAAAGTTTTCCATGTGATTGTTTAAGTTTAGGAATATTGTTTAGTATTTGTTGTAATGAACCATACCATGATGGTTTATGTTGGGTATGTAATTTTTTGGATTCCATATATGCATCCATCAACAAAGGGGAATTATTCAAATTTTCTAATCTGTGCCAATAGTTGACTACCTGCTTTATAATTTCCATATACAAGGGAAAACAACCAAGTTCTGATAAGACTGCAAAGTTTGAAGTTTTTTTGTGCACACCAAGAATAGATTTACAAAATTTGATATGTAATTTCTCGCAATTTAGATTTGGAAATATCTTTTGTAAAGAGATAGGTCCATTTCTAAATCTAGAGGAATTACAGTTGAATGAGGCACCCCAAACTTCACAACCATAAAGAAGAATGGGTTTAATAGTATGATCAAATATGTTTAAGCTCGTGTTTATTTTAGGATTCATCGACAGAAAGTCTTTTTGTAATTTGTAAAAAGCTTTCAATGCCTTTTTATACAATTCATTTTGAGCAAAGGAGAATGATCCTGATGTACATACATAAACCCCTAAATATTTGTACTGTTGAACACATTCTAACTCAGAGTTTCCTAATGTACACTTAAGTTTGATGTGTCTGCCTGCCTTGTTGAAAACCATTGTTTTGGTTTTTTGGATGTTAACTGAGAGACACCAATCCTTACAATAGTTTTCTAGAATATTGAGCTTTGATTGAAGACCATTTGCAGATGAAGAGAGTAATATTATGTCATCAGCATACATAAGACAGTTACAAGGTTTTTCATTTATGAATATAGGATCTAAGGAGTTCTCAAGATACTCTGGGAAGTCATTTATAAAAATTTTGAATAAGTTGGGGCTAAGATTGTCACCTTGCTTAACTCCAAGTTCAATATCAAAAAAATCTGTTCGGTGATTTTGTACTTTAATACAGGATTTGCTTACTTTATACATGTCTTTAATCACATTGTAAAACCTTGAGCTGATGCCATTTTTTAACAATTTGATTTTTATGCCTGTGTGTATAACTGTGTCGAAGGCTTTTTGGAAATCAACAAAGCAGGCATACACCCTTCCATCTTTGACAGAACAATACTTATCAATAATACATTTTAAAACAAATAAATGATCAGTTGTTCTGGCCTTTCTTGTGAACCCCACCTGACACTTATTAATTATTTCATTTTCATTTAGAAAACAGTCTAATCTTTCATTAAGAATACTGTTAAATAGCTTTCCAATCGCACTTGTAACGGTTATACCCCTATAATTGTTTGGGTCATGAATATCATTGGCTTTATGTATTGGGGTAATGTACCCTTCAGCCCAAATTTTTGGATAGTACCCACTAGAAAGGCATGAATTGAATAGTTTCTGTAAACTAGGAATAAGAGAATTCTGTCCACTTTTGATCATATTGTTAGAGATATTATCTAATCCAGTGGACTTGTTGCATTTAAGTTTTTTTATTGCCTTAGTAATTTCAGATATACTAATTAAATTGTCTAATTGATTAAATATTTTTTCTTTCTCTAAAGTGTCAAGTGAGGCGTTCAATTGAGCCAGGCGATCTTTAAAGGTATCCTTCATCTGATTCAAATTATTAAAGTGAGAAATCCAGGCAGATGGATCAACAGCAGAACTTTTTTCTTCTTTTTCATCATGTCTAAAATCATTAACAATCTTCCAGTATGTTTTAGGGTCTTTATCATGAAGATTTTCTAATTTATCCAATAATGATTGCTTAAAGCTTTTAAATTTATATTTTCTTAACTTGTTATATTCTCTTTTTAATTTGTAATAGTGATTTTTCACACTAGGATCTTTTGGAAATTTGGAATATATTTTCCCATAATTTAACAATTTGGATCTAGAGGAATAAAGATCTTGATCAAACCACTTTTTTTTACATTTTTTCTTTCCACTTTTTACTGTTTTTCTTTTTCTTAAACATTTATTGGCTGCTAATAATAATATTGAATTAAGTTCTGCTGCCGCTGCATCAACTGAATCTCTTGAACAAGTTATACCTTGCTTATTGAAGTTATTAAGCTTTTCGTGCACCTCATCTGAACTCATTGCAATACTAAATTTGAGGTTGGACTCTTCATTCCATATAAAATTATGTGACATTTCAAGTAATATGGAGGAATTTACCTCCTTTTCGTCAGGAATATAATTTGCTAATAATGACCATTCAAGTTTGCAATGAGTGTCAGAGAGAGTTGCTATGAAATCACATATTTTGAAATGTAATATTTGATCAATGTTATTTTCTGATATTAACACATAATCTACTACACTCGCTCCATTTGGAGTTAAACATGTGTACTGGCCAAACACATCACCCAGGGTTCTCCCATTTAAAATTCTAAGCTGGTGGCTTAAGCATAAATCTATTAAATCTTTGCCCCTTGTATCTAGTATATGATCCTTACTATGTCTATTTAAAAGTTGTTTGTCAATCGGGTAATTATCAAAAATTGGGACAAATTCATTATCATCTTCGTGAATAAAGTCAGGTTCTTTGCCAACTCTAGCGTTAAAGTCTCCACATAATAAAACATTACCTGTTTTTTGATAGTTTGCAATATCTTGACTTATGCATTCAATTATATCATAATCTAGCCCCTAGGTGTATGTTGAGCCAGTTGGAGGGAAGTAAACCAAGCAAATATATAAATCTAAACAAAAACCAAAATAACCTTTTTCTAATTTAATCCACTGATAGTCAGGCTTTGTGTTTTTTAATATTCTGATGTTTTTTCTTAATTCAGGTTTCATTAATATTGCCAAACCACCAAAGTGTCTACTATTATGCTTGCTTTTTTTTTCTGCATATTGGATGATAGTGAAAAGGTCCAATGTTATATATATTTGCATCATATCCAATGTGTGTTTCAGCCAGAAATACAATGTCATATTTGTCTATTTCTTCAAGAAATAATGAATCAGTGGTTTTATCATATTCCTTGGATTTAAGGCCCCCTATGTTCCAGAAGCACATATTAATTGCTTTTTTTGGTCCAGTGACTTTCTTCATCTTTGAATTGACAATTTTTACTAGATAATATGTTTCTCCTTTTTGGAGTTATCAAAATTAAAGAAAAATTTTCAACAACAAAAAAAAACAAAAATTTGTTCCAAGGTTGTTTCTACTGTTTTTGGCAAAAATTGGCCGAAAAAGAAAAAATATATATATACCGGTATATGGGTATAACAATATAAAGGAAAGGCAAAGCCCAAAATGTTCAAATATTTGTATCAACCTGATTTGTTGAATTATGATCTACTCAGTTGTATGAAAATGTGTACTAATACAATGTATACAATAAACACAATAACAATGACTCTTGTCACAATTGACATATAAAATATTAATACAACTTAAATACAATATGAACATATGCAGTTGAGTTGTGCAATTCACTTTTGAAAATGACTTAGGCCTCTGTTCTGTTGCATTTGCCTGTGACGAGACATACTTCTTGGTCTTCGTTGGGGCGGTGGTAAGTCTAGTGCTAAGTGAATACCACGTTTTAGATTACTGGCAAGGATAGCAGTTCCCTTTTCATTAAGATGGTATTTGTCATCTCGTAACAATTCCCTGTTTGGATTTCCATTTCTGAGCATGTTATTATGCTCCACCAGGATAATGTTATCTACACCAGCAAATTGTTGCTTTAATAGCACATTGATTATTTGTGCGTTAGTGGAATTATCCATAGAATCCATTCTTGGAGTAGTAGATGAGATGATTAATTTCACAAGTGGCCATTTGGAACATATTTGTGTCGAAAGGAGGAAAAGCTCATCAACTGTTTGATTCGGTTTCTTCCCCTTGAGATCATTTGTCAGAATATGTAGCACAATAACGGTTGGAGGATGAACAATTTCCTTAATGAATTCTGTTGCCTCTTTTAATGTGTACTTTGTTGCTGTGCGGATATTTGCAGCATTGGTAAGTCTGTTTGCATCTATTCCAACTATGTTTGAAGTACCAATGAGTAACACTGAAGGAAGAGATTTCTTTTCTGTCGTGTCATGTTGAAATGCGGCTACTGACTGTTCACTAGGCTGAGCATGTGCAGCAAGGTTAATTTTCATCTGAATTATTTCGTCATGTGACATGCTAAGTTTAGCTTGTAAATCTCTGATAGAGCTATTAAGTGAATCCACTTCCTCATTTTTCTGTTTGAGTTGATTTGCATAATACTCCTGGTTTTGTTGGAGATCCTGCATTATTTGTTTATTTTGTTTTTGAGCTGAAGTCAGCAGATCATGTTCATGCTTGATAGTTTTTTCATGTTGTTCTTTACAAATAAGCAGATTCTGTCTTTCTTCCTGTATTTGTGCTTTTAGTGAACTATTTTCATTTCTTGCAAGTTTAAGCTCAGTTTGTAATGTATCTAACGATGGGGAAACTTTATTAGTTGAGGACTGCTTGGCTGTGTTGTTCATTGTATTCACTATTTCATCTATGCTAGTTAAGATTTCTGTTTTGTTTGTTTTCATTGTTTGTTCTAGCTTGACAATTGAATCTGTGAAGACTTTTTGCAATCTATCAAGGTTTTCCTGATTGTTGTTTACATCCTTAGAATTTATGTCCTCACCACTGGCTACTTTCAATTTAGTTTTGTGCTGCGCCTCGTTATCATCAATTCTTTTAATATGTGTCTCTTCGCCATTATTGTCTGATTCAGATAACTGTATGCCCTCTGCTGATAAGGGACCGACAAGTTGTTTCACCACTGAGAGTAAAAGTGGGAAATCTGTTCGAGCAAACTCGAGGTGGCTGTTACCTTGGACCTGAATTAGGCATGTCTTTACAAAGAATGTTATCTTGTATAGTCTTTCATTTGATTTATTCTTTATATCAATTATAATGGATTTTAGGTGTTCAGTAACTGATAGAGTTTGGGGGTTATCTGTCCATGTAATTTGTTTATCAGATTTTTTCCCCATTATTTCATAGTAATACAAGTTAAGGGCCTTGATCCAAGGGACAAGTCTTTCTTTTGTTGTTCGAAAAGCTATCATACGGGCATCGGGTTCATATATCGTGACATCAATCTGTTCAAATTTGCAACGTGCAGCTTTATCTGTGGTGGGCTCAGTTGCGATGGAGGGGAGACAATCCGTGTTGTAAGTGGTTTCAACGTTGTCATTGTCAAGATATCCCCGTATTTCGGGATCATTAATGTTAATAGACATTGCTTCTGATTACTTAGATTGTCTTTCGTGCTGTTCCTTTGCATTATAGCATTGCACGTGCGTAAAACGCCAGCTCACTCACTCACGCTCTGAGGATTGAGCACTTACCCGAATCCTAAGTAACATAACCACCTCTTACGACAAGCTTGGTTCTGATGTGGGCCTATTCCATACCCGGAAGCACAGGGGTCCAGTTTTTAGGGGTGAACTAGATTTATAATAAGAAAATGTCATACATTTTATGACCTTAAAATATGTTTTTCCACTTCACTGAGAGTGCATATACGAGTAGTAATGTATAGCAAGCATATTAGACAATATATTATAATTGTAAGCGATTTATTATAAACAATTTTATTGAAAATGCATCGATGATATAGCATAATTATTACATGTTTGTAATTTTCTGTTTAAAGTCAATCGCAAATTTATCGGCCTACCTTTTAAGATTAAAATCATAAGTATAGCATCCCACATGTTTCTTCTTACATTCTTCATTTCAAAATTAAACGCATCGGTCAATTTTCTACTTGATTGAGCGTAACCCAGACAGATCTTAAAATATACAGCATTAAATTATGACATAGGTAAACAATTTATCGTGGTTAAGAGTCGCTTTTATTATATTGGGTTACAAACAATAAACATCGTAGTAAATACATTGTGTACTTGATACGGTATTTACATGTAAGGCTTCCTTGTTGACAAAATTGTCCTTAGTACCTCAAAAATGAAAATTTTTGTAACAGCTTTAACTTTATAAATTAACACGAAAGATGGGTTTTTCTCAAGGTCGCACTTTGTAAGCTCTCTTGTGAATTCGGATATCTGGGCAAAACCTGAGTTCATACATATATAATAAATGGGTCTTATAAAAGAGATGATTTTAACATAGACCTGTTTTTTAAAGGCAATCAAGAAGGCGACCTCAAGTCGTAACAAGAGTAAACTCAGGTACACCGGAAGAGTAAGCGGTTCCTGTCTGCCATAGAACACCCGTCGTGTTACTAATTTCAAATTCAGTGTGTCAAATCCGGTAAAGGAAGACAAAACAAAATTCTTCGACAAACCAACATCTGCACTCATTTGAGAGATAAAAATCCTATAATTGTTTAAGAGTGCACTGTGTCTAACGTAAAATTTCTTGAGCGACTTTGAACTTGCACGTCCTGCACGTCCTTTTTGGTTGATAGGTTTAAATATTTATGCCCTAAATTAAACCACATTTAAAATATTTTAGATAATTATAGGACATCCAATGGTGCATTAAATGATACCCCCGCTACAATACAGTATTTTTGTCTTTTGGGGAGGGGCGACCCCACCCCCCTCAGACCCCCCTATGTTACCAAATAGTTCGTCTCATCATAAGGAGAAATAATTTATATGGTTATAGGTAAGGGATCTTAATGGTTTTCAAAACAGAAAGTATTTAATCATTTGAGGGGCGGGGAAAGGACCCCCCCCCCTCAGACCCCCTTATGGCACCAAATAAATTCGTGTTATCGTTGGAGTAATACTACGTTTGGTTAAAGGAACGATATCTCAATGGTTTTCAGAGTATTTTGTATTTTTTTATTTGACGGGGTGGGGCATGACCCCTCACAGCAAATCTCGGTCACTGGTAAGTTTTTGAACTTAACATAAAGCGTAGGAGAAAATACAGAAATGAATTCTATTGGTTGATATATATTTTTTTTTCTACATATAGCAATGGACAAGCTTTTGAATAATACAAGCAAAGAAATTATAAAGTTACCTATGTGCTCATCATAGTGCAAAAATGGTCAATTAAAATAATGTTAAAAAAGCACCCCCCTATTTTCGACCAAAAATTACTCCAAAAAAAGGAGACGAACATCAACTCTTAATTGGCTAAAAATAAACATATGCATGTCAACTCAAAGGTTCTGGTCAAATATATTAAAAATTGGTCAATATTTTTTTTTTACAAAAATAAGAGAACCAGGCCCCCTCCCCCATATGGAAAATGCACTGTAAATCAATGCGCATGTGTAACCTCAATGGTTTTCAGAATATTCAGTATTTTGGCATTTGAGGGGGTAGAACAATAATAATGGTTCCGCCCCAACCCCCCCTCCTCTTATGATACCAACGATTCGTCTTATCATATGAATTAATAATATATATGGTAAAAAGGTAAGAATGTGAACTATTTTGACCTATTTAAAAAATATCAAATTAAAAATAATGAAATTTAAATCTTGAGTAATCTCATAATTAAAGATTGAGTTATCTTCCTTAGATCAGAAAATTTTAAAATATAATGCATTTTTTTTGTACCTCAAAGAATATTTGTTGAAAGATCCAGACAAAATTAGCTTTTCTTTATTTTGTTGTACTCAACAGCGGTGCAAAATATCATCTAATATAAAATCCCTTGACAAGTTTTCAAGTTAAACCAGGAATCTTCGGGGATGGGATCCGGACTGACATTTTATAACATAATACCTCGTCACTTCATAAAACGGTATAAAAATGTTTTTTTGGTAGAAATTTGTTGCAAAAATATTAATGCTGGTAAATTTATAATAAAGAAATAACTGTAAAATAAATGTTTGGTTTATAGAACCATTGACTAAATTTTCATGGTGTACATTTTGCAAAATTCGCTTCGAGGATTGTTAAGTGTAAGTGTGCACCATAAAAAATAAGTTTGTGATTCAATAACCACAGTCAGGCTACATGTAGTTACAGTTAATTAAAACAATAATGAAATAGTGTACCTTCAACCAGCCCGACAATAGCGGAATTACGTGAGGCTTTGCAACCGCAAACTTCTATGGAGCAAAAGAGGTTATTAATGAAAAATTATCACGAATAATGCTCAGCGTAATAAGATCCCCCTTTAGTTAGTCAATGCCTCATCCCCTAAGAAATGTTTGGTAAATAGATGGTGAATAAATGTTGCTGTGATAATTTTCTTTCAAATGCATTAAAAATCGAGTGGTATTAATTATGTTAATACAAGATTTTTAAATTTTATAAACAATTTTGCATTAAGGTAAAGCAATATTATTTTGTAAAATAATTAAGAGGATTGACTATTGAAAAAGATCACAAAAATTGGTTGACTGATTGTTTATTGTTTCCCTTATGCCCCGTCGACGTTATTTCAGCAACAATTTAATTTTTTATTAAACGCTGAATTTGATTGGTTGGACCAACCCATGTTATTTTGTATAATATGGTTTGGTCTTGTGACGTCCCTGACATCTTCATCCGCCACGGCATTTTCGAAATAGTCCTTATGATTTTTTGTTGTTGAATATTCGATAGTTAAAATAAATCTTGCGAAATTAAATTATAAGGAATGACTTTAATATTAATAGTTGGTCATTTTATAGGGATATAAAATGGGTAGGGTCGTTTTGCGCTCTACATAAAGCGCTTCGTGCTTTATTAAGCGTAAAACGACCCTACCCATTTTATACCCGTATAAAATGACCAACTATTAAAGTCATTCCTTAAATAAATGGGTAATAAACAAGTTATAATATATAAATAAAAGTTCGATATAAATTAAAGTCAAAACACCGCAGATAAAACAAAAAGTGGATCTAGATAAGTAGATAAATGCAAATATTAAAATGAAAACACTTATCATAAAGATAGCATAAGAAAAACAAACCATTTATAATAATAGTTTATTAAACAAAAGAATGTACAAACGGTTATTTTTATCAAAATGACTTTTAACTTAGCATAAAGACCGATTTCCTTTAAAATGATAAAAATGGCATCGTTGGGATGGTGCTGGACAAATCTAGCTGTACCAATGAAGTATTTCATTCCTACTAGAGCAACATCGATACAGTCGAGGAGAACATGCATACTTCAAAGTAAATCGCGAGTCAAAAGGAATGCACATTGGGGTACCTTTCTCTTGTGTCACCAAGTAACCATGGGTAACTTTAGAGTGTACTTAACGACATCTAGTGATGAAAGCATGAAACATCAAGGCATCGAAATGAAACTAGACTCTCCCCAAGCTTTGGTTTAAGCTAATGAAGTGTACATGTGTTGTGCTCCTCTTAGAACGCTGGTCAAGTTTTTGGACTTTTTACAACCACCAATTTTATATATCGCTTGAAATTGTTCTACCGTTAATGAAAATTATTAATTTTAATGATAAAAAAGTCTAAAACTGTGTTTCTTTCCGAAGAAAATCAAGTTTAAAGTTACAAACCATATTCATAAATCAAGACAATAACATCACACAAATATGCCCTAGGATATGAAATTGTTGACAATCTACTTATTTACCTGAATTAATTTGTCAGGCCTGACTTATATAACCTTGAAGTTCCTTTTTTCCAAAAATGTTAGTTATGTTGTATGTAAAGGGAAAGAAGGTGAACTTTTTCGAACTGCACTTTGAAATAGATATAAGGTATGTTGTAATAGTGAGATTGTTAAGAATTCTTTTGTCATTTAGCTAATAACCAGATTTTGATTAGCGACGGTTACGTCGTCATAATTTTCTCTGCAAATTATTACTAGTAAATTTACTTATATTAAATAATAAAAAATAAAGACTCTTAATTTGTCTTTGTATATCCATTAAGGCTCGTGGTGGATAACTTGACCAAGGTTGCTATTATTTTATAAATGACCATCATGTAGTATAGAAAGACAAGCATTATCGGATGCTACGTTTAAAGCAGCATTACGGTATTCAAAGCAACATTTTAAGGGAGAGCTTTTAAGCAGGCTTTATGTAGTCATATAACTAGCTTATATTCGCGAGTTAATATTGTTTAGACACTGAATTGATCGGCCATTATCCTATTAGAGGATCTATAATTATAGATCATTGATTTTGTTTTTTTTTATTGATTCAATGTATTAAATGTTATGGATTGTCTAAACTTATAGGTACATCTCTATACCAGGGATAAAAATGTGCACTACATGTCATGTATCAGTACATGTACACCAGTTGATGTATTATTATGCATGGTCTGTTTTTATAATGTTATCAATCCAATACACCCATCTTAACATGTATGCAAGTTGGAGGAACCAAATAAGAACGTTCGTTACAAAAACGTTCAGATGCAGGCAAAAACCTTTCGACTTTATGGATATTTTGTGTAAGCCTTTCTTATATGCTTTATGTATGTTTGGAACGTTCATATTTTTTTCTCATGGCCATGACACATAACAGGGATGAAAAACACTTTTTTGCTTTTGAAAGTCAGGTTTTTCCAGGACAGGGAAAATACTTCATGGATAATTTCGATAAAGCTCTTAGTCGTACACACCTTGCTGGTTATCTTTTATGCGATTTATCGCCCTATACAGACAAGAAATATCGTCTTCGAACAGCGATATTTCTAACTGATGACGTCAGAATTGTGTATGCACCACAGTTATAAAGAGGAAGAGATAAAAAGCGTCTATCATTGATGAATATAATGTCGAGGATCACGATACGGGGTGCCTTTTTAAAATACTTGTCTGATGCCGAGACACGTCAACGTAAAGTATCGATTCAGTCACCACCCAACAATCAAATTGATTTTCTGTAAGAAATTGCTTTGAATGTATATAGAGGTGTGGTGTGTTGGAGTTAATTTACCACCATATAAGAATAATTCGGCCATACGAGTTCAACATTCGTTCATTGGCTTCTAAAACGGTAATACATAAAAGGAAAAGGAATTCGCATATAATGATAAAACACCACATACTTATGTCACGTCTGAGCAAATATGGCACAAGAACTTGTGTTGATATCGAAAGAACGTTACGATGGCTTTATGCAGCAAATTAAAACGAATCTTGAGGATAAATCCATCAACATCGATCAAACAGACCAACTACAAAACGATCCAAAAGAATGAAGTACAAAATCAGTTAAGAAACGGGAAGACACATCAAGCCAGACAGGAGGTTTATTTGTACTTCGAAATGGAAAACGAGATGTTCAGCCCGGTATGAAGTTACAACATTCTTAGATAAAATACTAACATCAGTAAAACAATTATTTAGGTGTAATATGTTATATGTTCAATGTGACAATAAAAACATTAAATTTACATAATTGTTCTTGTCATCTAGTACGGTGTCATAATTGTCTAGAATGACACTATTGTCATAGTTAAAAGTGTATTTCTTTTTCTCAATTCTGCTGTAAATTTTTCCGTGTTGAGGTAAACAACAAATTTTGTTTGTATTTGTCAATGTTATAGTAGTAGACATACATCTATCACTTGTAATCATGTCCTACACAGCCTGAAAGTTAATTTATGTTCAATTTTTTATAATTTAAGCTAAAGCCTTAAATTTAAGTTTACAACGTTTCATATGCCAGTCTCCTATATGCGTAAGTCTTGGGCCCGCCTGAAATGAACTCTGTGATATATCCTCAATCAGGTACAATTTCAGATGTGAGTTCGCCCAAGTAATTTCCTAGAGAGAGTTATCACGACTGACATATATACAGCTGTCTGTAGAGTATAAGTGACTCGATCACCTTACATGTCTAATTTGTCGTACAGTTTTAGCCGGGTCCACATTGTGGTGAATATAGCAATAAATATGTTAGTTTTAACATCAACTGATGCAAACGTAGCATGTTTGGTCCATTCTATTTGAACGGTATCATCAGAGATGATGTGGAAATTTTCTACTACTTAAATAGCTTCCGAGTCGAGAAAAAACTATGCTTTTCCAAAATGAGTCGTTGTCCAAACTTTCCCCAGAAGCTGTTCAGGCACAACTTAGCAATTCTGTGCAAACCAGGGTTAGGTTTGATAGCGTCGTACTCCGAGTATATTCCTTCGATTTCTTTGTAGAGTTGAATATAGTTTTGTTTATCCGCTTCGGAAACGCAATTAGATGGAAAACCGCTCGCCTTTTGTTTCAGTTTTAGGAACATTCGTACGTGTTCTGCAAACAATCCATCCAAATTAAATGTCTTGTCTCTCTGTGTGCTTTCGCTAAAATGCCATATGTTCATGATTTTAGGGCCTTATAAAATTATTTCAGGGCGGATGGAATTGCAGATCAGCCAGTTGATGAGAGAATACCACTGCAATTTTATATTGTTTAGAAAGCACTCATCTACAAAATTCATCAGTGACAGTCTCACTTCGAAATAAATTCTATCTAAACCCACTGGTGTTCGGACAAAGCTTATTTTTAAATTTATTCTTCTCCCTTTTGTTGAAAGCTGGCCAACGAGGACTGCAATGGTTGCATTTGGGTTCTGTGGACAAAGGTTTGTCCTTGCATTGAAGACAGGCTGTCTGCATACAGATGAAATTCACTTTGTGCTCCTTTGACTCACCTCATGATGTGTGACAGTTTGAGATGATGGAAATATTTCTGTAGATGAGCACATGGATGTGGAAAATACCCTTGTAACATTGCAAGAGCGAATCTTGTTTTTTTTTCACAGTCAGAATTGTCTTTGTCACTGGCTCTCTGGTAGCACAGATGATTCTCGGGACAATACTATTGACAACAAGAACATTTGTATTCCCCATATTGGTGAATCTCTGGTGGACACTCACTTCTAGGTATTGTTTTTTACATGTTTTACACTGGTATCTTTTCTCACATTCCTAGGGAACACTCTTTTTGCTGTTTTATTTTGTTTGATATGTCTCTCAAAATATTCTATAGATCTACAAGTTCTATAACATCTACGACATGTTATTTTCCCGTTAGTGATTGCGCACGCTTCTTTATCGCAAACATTGCAATTTGTCTCGCAACTATGTTTTTCTTTGTTGTTAAATGTCTTTAAACAGCAGCTACAGAAATTATTGCAGGCAAAATACCCTGTTATACTAACGATGGCTTCAAAATGATGGTTTGCATCAGTGTCAATCAAGTACAGAAAGGCGTTTTCCTGTCCGACCTTTTCTCCCCAATTCGTATAAAATTGTCACCTAGTCTTTCCGAAATAACAAGCATGTTTATACTTAATATTTCCTCGAACCGGGACTTTCACCGATGTTGCATTTTTTATCTGTACTAACAAAGACGAGTTCACAGAGTCGATATGCAAATTTTAAGCTTTCTTTTCTCTTTTTTTCTAAAAGTGGTTATAGAACCATGTCGGTGTGGCTTTATGCTTCAATAATTTATCAATGGTGCATTAAATGTTTTAAATTTACGTTTATATTGAAGGTTGTGTCGCGAACACTTATTCCACATCTCATTTTCTTCTATATTCTGTAACAGCAGTTGTCGGATTAGGCCATTTCTCAGGGGAAACTTTACGGCAAAGCTTCATAAACCAAATGGCAATCGCCATTGGCATGCACATTGTTTTACTTGGTCTGCTAGCAATAGAGCGCTACTGAAGTAAACTGTTAATTTCTCCAAACAGTTTATTGATGCGTTTTCTTCCACCGCCTGACGGTAAATCTATTCTACCAATGGTGATTTTAAAACTATCATTCACCGATAGTTCATCTTTACTCTGCAGAATGTTTTCTATTTCCCTCATAACCGTAGCGCTGTCCATCTTATCTAGTTCCTAAAGTGGAACGACGACGGGGTCTGTCAGACCAATATGCTAAATGATGACCCGTGCTAGGGTATTGTCTTTGGATCCTTCCCGTACTCCATCAAGGGATTGGTCAAACATGTTATGAAGGTGACTGGATATTTCACTTAGCTCATCCGTTAATTTAACTTCATACGTACTATCGATGGCTGCATTTTTAGCATATGTCAGTTCTTTGTTTTACGAAACCGATTATCTTATCATTAACTTCACCGGACTGGATACATGTATTATTCGCACGAAACATCTTGTTCAGCTGTTCATCGTTTAATATAGTGTTGTGAGGGAGCTTTCTTTTCATCTCATTTTGACCCAAATCAAATAAGCTTAATACAATGTAATCGATGACCTCATGGGCTTTCTGGTGTACATCATATTGGTCCACAACAGTGTGTACGACTCGTTACTTACAGTCCACTCGATTTTTGTCACTTGGCTGATTTTTTGTTGCACACATGGGTCTCCATATGTTTTTGCGAAATCTAGTAACTGGCCCAATGAGGTGAAACAATCATCTATTTCTTCAAAAATGCATGAATTACTAGTACATGTATCCATCATTTTAGAGAAAAGAAATTATGACTACTTTATTAATTTAAAATGAGTTTTAGATTCCTATATCTTTTATGGTTAACAACCATTCTGGAAGTATTGCAAAACAATACATACTTCCACTATTTTTCAAAATCCAGAGGCTAATAATTCTTGAACAAAATTGGATGCCCTCATTTGTACCACTTATCTCCTGTAACTCATTATGGTAGACTCAGATATCATAAACCAGTTCAATATCTTAGCGTGAAAAACACTGAAACTTCTATAAATTGTCAAAGGAACGAAACATAGACCTTTTCTTTAATTAATTAAAATTGACTCGTTTACCAAATATCGATTATTTGTCAATACAAGGTTTAGAAATAAAAGTGTGGAAAAACTGAGGTGGGACAGACATGCATGATAAATACTTAAATGTCTCCTGTAAGGGGCTAAACAAAATCATAACAACCTTTCCTTAAATTTATTTCGATTATTTTCATGGTTTTGTTTCCTTAATTTGCTTTGTTGTTTTTACTTGGATTTTTTTCAAATTTTGTATTTTAATTTTTATTTTTATTAATGTTTTTAGCTCACCTGACCCGAAGGGTCATGCGAGCTATTGCCATCACTTGGCGTCCGTCGTCCGTCCGTCCGTCGTCCGTTAACTTTTTCAATCGTTAACTCCTCTGACACCATAAGTCCAATTGCAACCAAACTTAATACACTTGTTTATTGGCATGGGTGCTTCAAAACCATCGTTTGGATTTTTGATTCATAAAAAAACATGGCCGCTGTAGCTAAAAATAGAACATAGGGGTAAATTGCAGTTTTTTGCAAATAACTCAAAAACGGTGACAGATATCAAAATTCTGGGATAGGGTAAATGTGATCAGCACCTCAAGATCTACCTGCCCTGAAATTTTCAAGAAGATCCAACAACTGATGTAGGAGTTATTGCCCTTTTTCTGGATTTTTTCAAAATTTTTCACCTATTTAGCCCTATATCTTAAAAACTATACAAGATATTTCAAAAATTTAAATTGCATATGATTAAGCACATCAAGATCTACATTTCATGTAATTAGGTCAAAGCTGTAGGAACATGTTTTTTAGGAGTTATGGCCCTTAAAGCGTCAAAATTTACCATTTTTCATTACTTTTCCCCTGAATTTCAAAGATTAACTAGTCTGACACCATAAGACCAACTGCATCCAAACTTGGCACACATATTCAATAGCATATCTGCTACAATTCTATCGTTTGGATTTTCGATTCGTCAAAAAATATGGCTGATATGGCTAAAAATGGAACATAGGGGTAAATTGCAGTTTTTTGCTAATAACTCAAAAATGGTTACAGATATCAAAATTTTGCCAGATTTTAAGTGATCAGAACCTCAAGATCTACCTGCTCTGAAATTTTCAAGAAGATCCAACAACTGATGTAGGAGATATTGCCCTTTTTCTGGATTTTTTCAAAATTTTTCACCTATTTAGCCCTATATCTTAAAAACTATACAATATATTTCAAAAATTTAAATTGCATATGATTAAGCACATCAAGATCTACATTTCATGTAATTAGGTCAAAGCTGTAAGATCATGTCTTTTAGGAGTTATGGCCCTTAAAGCGTCAAAATTTACCATTTTTCATTACTTTTCCCCTGAATTTCAAAGATTAACTTGTCTGACACCATAAGACCAACTGCATCAAAACTTGGCACACATATTCAATAGCATATCTGCTACAATTCTATTGTTTGGAATTTCGATTCGTAGCAAAATATGGCTGCCATGGCTAAAAAAAGAACATAGGGGGTAAATTGCAGTTTTTTGCTAATTACTCAAAAATAGTTTCAGATATCAAAATTGTGTAAGAATCTAAAGTGATCAGCATATGAAGAAGATCAACCTGTCCTGAAGTTTTGATAAAGATCCTACTGCTGATGTGGAAGTTATTGCCCTTTTTCGTAATGTTTGCCAAATTTTGCACTTATTAAGCCCTTTGTCTCGAAAATAATTCAGAAATTTAAATCCCATATGGTTAAGCACAATAATATCTACAAAATATTTGTATCTGTGTAGTTCAGGTGAGCGATTCAGGCTCCTAGGAGCCTCTTGTTTGTTGTTGTTGTAACTATTTGGAATAGTAAATAAATGTTTTTTTTTGTAACTAAGATAAACTAAGATAACTCTTATTAAAACAATAAGTTGGAACTGTTAAGCAACAAAAAGAGCTTGTACAAGGCATTTTTTGATGCCAAAGGACACGTTATTAGTTCTGGTATTTACGCCAAAGTACACAGTTCTGAAATTCTGCATTAATTCATCAACATGGACATAAAAACGATACAGACAAACAAATTACCACTCGAATTGTAGGAACACTTAAATCATAAATGAATCACAGTTTAAATCAGAATTAACATACAAAAAGATATAAAGGAGGTAACTCAAAAGATGACAGATAAACATGATAAATTTTACTTTGATTTAAAATTGATTAACATATATTATAATAAAAATACTAACATCACAAAAAAAAACAGAAAAAAACCAAAATATCTGTCTTACTGTCTATGAAACACATCAAGATATTTATAAGACACATAAATCATACGGAATTACAATTTAAATCACAGTTGCCTAAAAATAAAAGATATGAGGGTGACAAAACAATATTAACTACTGAATATAAAAAAAATTAACGTGGTTAACAAAAACAACTTAAAATACCAATATACTTTATCTTACATTGACCTAATAAAAAGCTATGCCGAGCGCAGCATGATACGAACGCAACATGTTGAGCCCTGTACGTTGGAGGCCCAATATGGATAGTATATTGCTTTGTTCACATGCAGCCCATGGTGGAAATTAAGCTTTTTGACATATGCACCCTATGGTGGACTTAAATGCATATATGACACATATTTATTTACATCAACATATTGATTGACATATTTGGTCCGTTTAGACCCCTATTGTTCAAAAGCAGTAAGAATTGTTGCAGATCTGATTGAAAAATACGAGCAGGGATTTTCACAAGGATTCCAATGAAGAAAAAAATATTTTAAAAATCAGACCAAATAGATAAAACCTTCATATTAAAACTTCACAACAATTGGCTGGTCCACTACATCTAAATTTATTTACCTGGACAAACTTTAAATAAAAATGGCGTTGCGTTTTTTGCCCCTTCGACCACCTATTTCTCAAAAATGGTAAGAGTTTTTGCAAGTCTGATTGAAAAACGCAAGCAGGGATTTATACAAGGATTCCTATGAAAAAAAAGTTTTCAAAATCGGACCACAAATAAAAAAGTCAATTTCTGTGTGTGGCCCCTTTTTGACCCCCTGTAGCAACATAACATATATATGAATAGACCAGGAGGTAACACGCCCCAGAGTAACATAGAAGTTGATCCTAAAATTATTAACCTATCCAGTAGGGAATTAGATATCAATGAACTTAAACTCTTAAAAAGAGGCCTAAAATTTACACCTACTCCACATTCAGATCACACTGAACTGAAAGAAGACATTATGAAATTTTGTCGAAGATTACGACTTTTGGAATTTTTTGCCGATAAAGATGAGGAAAAAGACGAATCTTTACTTAGAAATAAATCTAAATTTATACCAAAAAGTGGAAGAAATCAAGCACTAGATGATTACATAGAATCTTTAACTAATTATCCACTAACGCCTAATACCGTCAACCACAACCTCTCACACGGCGAAACGATAGCATTACAAAAATTGCGAAATGACAAAAATATTGTCATCAAACAGGCAGACAAAGGAGGCGCTATAGTAATTATGGATTCTGAATATTATAAAGGAATGGTAGAAGAGCAACTAAAGGATCGAACATTCTATTCGGAAATTCCAAACAATATCGACCATTTAGTAATGAGACGATTAAATGCACTACTTTCTAAATATTCATCAGCCACCACGGATAAGGAACATGACTATTTAACAAATTTCGAAAGAAAAACCAGCAACTTCTATGGCCTTCCGAAAATCCACAAATCAACGGAAATCCAAACAGCAGTAAAGAATCAAAACAATTATTACAAGTTAGGAATCCGTCTGATCTTAAATTGAGACCTATAATCGCTGGTCCAGTGTGCCCTACACAACGTCTTAGTAACCTACTGGATATCATCTTAAAACCCATTTGTAACTATATACCTAGTTATGTAAGGGATGATATTGACTTTTTATCGCACTTACCAACGGAAGCCCCAGCGAATGCTCGTCTGGTAAGTTTTGATGTTACCAGTCTTTAAACAAACATTCCTCATGATTTAGGAATAGAGGCTATCAAATACTGGGTTGAAAAGCATCCAACAGCGATACCAGATAGGTTCCCAACTGACTTTATAATCGAGTCAGCAAAACTCATTTTAGAGAACAATTCGTTTTATTTCAATAATCAAAATTATATACACATTCGTGGCACTGCAATGGGTACGAAATTTGCTCCTACATATGCCACACTAGTGATGGGATTTTTGGAACAGAAACTTTACCAGAATGTAGAAAATGCGTTTGGAGTGGAATTCGCAAGAAAGTTCGAATTAATCTGGAAAAGATACCTTGATGACTGTTTTATAATTTGGGACAGATCCGATGAGGACTTGCAAATCTTTTTAGAAATTCTGAACAACCTCCACCCCGCTATTCAATTTACCAAAGAAGAAAGTTTCGAAAAGTTACCATTTTTAGATATCCTTGTAATTAAAAAAGGCACGAATATTCAAACAGATATATTTTACAAAGATACGGATACACACCAATATCTAAAGTTTCACTCATGCCACCCATCACATACAAAAAGAAACATCCCATACTGTTTAGCCAGGAAAATTTGTACTGTAATTGAGGATGAACAAACGAGAATATAACGTTTGGATGAGCTTAAATTGTTCCTACTTAACCAAAACTATCCTGTGCAGTTAATAGATAGAGGAATTGATATGGCTAAACAAATACCGATAGATCAGTTGCGATCAACCCGTGAACAACCAGAGGAAAATAACGACAGAGTCCCATTTGTGTTTACGCATAATCCGCGAAACCAAAGTATAATGCAAGTAGCCAAAGCTAACCTGCCAATTCTTAGACAGGACGCTAAAATGCGAAACCTGGTCAACACGGGAACAATTATACCCAGTAAACGCCAACCGCAAAACCTCAAGCGTTTATTAACAAAGGCTCGCTTTGAGGAAAATGAAAACAACAATAGGCATAAAGTGCAAAGATGCCTGGACAGTCGATGTGGAACATGTCCATACCTACACGAAGGAGAAGAAATGGAGATTCCCAATGGAAAACGACTTTTCGCTAACTCCAATATGACGTGCAAAACCGGAAATTTAATTTACTGTATCAAATGCAGCGGTTGTCAAGAAGTCTATATTGGACAAACGGGGAACCTAACAGAACGAGTAAGGATCCATCGACAGCATATAAGGCAGCCACAGTACAGGAAAATCCCCCTCAGCAAACATTTAGATGAATGTGCTGGGGGCCTTTTTAAAATTTTCCCGTTTTATAAACTAAATATTGACTGCGAAATTAAACGGGAACTAAAGGAAAATATTTCATCCTCAAGTTTCAACCCAAACTTAACCCTAAATATTCATTTTCAATTGTATAACGTGTTTTTATTGTATTACGTTAAAAAATCAATTGGAAATTAACGATTTAACTCCCTTTAATTATCGATACTATGACGTTACGTTACTTAACTACAGTAACATAGTTACGTTAGTATGTTGTATGTTCAGTTCACCTGAAGATTGTTACATCTAAAACATGAAAGTACTAGTGTGAAATACAACGATTTATTCTGGATATGTTGGATTTTTTTATTTATAAATATATTAAATATATATATATTAAAACCAAAATTTTGTTGACAGAATTTAATGATAAACTCAATAAAAAAAAGAATGATCAAAATGAGATGAAAAATAAACATTCTACAAAAGTTTTGTCACAACAACCATATTAGCCCCTTTTGGCTCTTTTTTTTTCTGAAACCGTTGGGCCAGAAACCCCAAATGCAATACTAACCTTCCTTTAGTGAATAGAAACATCATATCAAAATTTCATAACAATCTGTCAATATCTACTCATGCAAGTTATCGCACGGAAACCAAATGTCCCCAGACGAAGCAGACATAGACGGCGACGAGAGAACATTATACGACCATATTTTTTTGGCGGTCGATAAAAAACTATTCTAAAAGTATTTAAGGTAGTACAGTGGTATAACACTAAGCATCTATTCTGAGCATGTTACCAAATTTAAATAAAGGCAAAAATATTGCTATTCAACTGTATGAAAATTGTTACTATGATAAGTTTGAAACAAACCTGACTGTTATATTCATTTTATAACATTCCCCGTACTTTTTTCAAGGGAGATAATTTGTTTGAAATGTGTAGGGAAAATTCAGTTTTTCGATTTTATTTTAAGATATTGAACGGTGCCCCATGATTTTATTCCAAAATTTCAAAGAACTTAACAAAATTGATGTGTTGACAGAATATACAAAAATCCTGTGAAATTTGAAAAAAATAGTATTGACCATTTTCCCCTATATAATCTATGTAAAAAATAGCCAAATTTGAACTATTTTTAATCAAATTTCTACAAAAATTAAGCACGGTGACATATTTTTTCTTTCTTTCAAACATATGCACTTAAATACTTCTTATGACAAAATTTAAGAAAATTCTATACTACCGATTTTTTTTCTAATTGTACTACCTTAAAAATTTTTATTTATAAAAAAAAAACCAAGTACATATTTTTATTACTGACAGATGCTAAATGGCGACAATGGACCTAAACTATATGTATCCTTAAAGTTTTAATTTTTTTTAAAAGTTACTTATTTTAATCTCCCCAACTCCTTTTTAGAAAAATAAAATTGAAAATAACATAACATATGGTTCAGGTGGACGGTGCACTCTGTAACATCCCTAACCCGTATAAGACAGGTCATGGGTTATGCAGAGCGCATCAATCTCCTGGTCGAGGCTTGTCTGGGGGTCTGTACCATCCTTCTCCCTCCTTAATATTCTTATTCAGTAGGTGATGTACAGTGTAAGGAGGGTATGCACCCAAGACACTCCACTGACCAACTTTCCCGAAAAAGAAAAAAAATAATTCAATACAACAATATTCTGCTAGGGAGCTCATAACAAATATTGATTAGATTTAATGATGCTGCAAACCTAGTCAAATTATCTCACTTAAATGCTACATGAAGAAAATTCCTCATTCACATGCTGCTCCCTTTCCATCACTGCTCACTATGAAAAAAATCATTGCATATGTCAGTAATAGATTTCTTTTGTGACGGCTTAAAAGAGATCTACTTTTATTTACAGCCAATAAAGGTCGATAGTTGAATATTCTTATAAAATGTGTAGTTTTTCATCTGATGATAATATTGAAGCTACACCGGTTCATTTAATGATGTTTTTTGAAATATCATTTAAAGAGAGATAACTCTATTTCACATACTTCAATACTTACGAAAATCCAATCCGGCCTCCAGAAATATAACGATTGTTGTTATTCTAAAAATGGTGTCAATCAAATGTGGATCCTGAAGAGTTCGAAAGAACTGATTGAGATTCTTTACTCTAAATCAGTTTCATCTTGTAACAGTATCAAAACATTCGATTTCTCCACACTTTATACTTCTATTCCACATGAACAACTGAAATCGCGATTGGCACAGCTGATTAAACGCAGCTTTTTCAACAAGAATGGAAAACGCAAGTACAAATACCAGTAGCCGATTATACCAAGACTTACTTTGTCATCAATGAGTCTAAGAAAAAGAACAACTTTACAGAAGACCAAATAATTGACATGCTCATCTTTCTGATTGACAACATATTTGTTCCGTTTGGTGGTCGTGTTTTCAGCAAACAATAAGGATTCCAATGGTTACTAATTGAGCACCTTTGCTTGCTGATTTGTTTCTTCATTCATATGAAGCAGACTTCTTACAATCTCTTCTAGACGAAAAAGACCGTATACTAGCTCTTTCTTTCAACCTCACGTTCCGTTATATTGATGATGTCTTTTCACTAAACAATTCTCGATTTGGTGACTTTCTCCATCTCATATATCCCCAGGAGCTTGAGATAAAGGACACAACGGATTCTAGGAAGTCTAGCTGCTTCATATTTAGATCTTCATCTCGAAATTGACTTTCAACAAGGCTCTATGACAAACGTGATGACTTCAACTTTCCAATCGTCAACTTTCCCTTATTGTGTAGCAACATTCCGTCCGCTCCAGCTTATGGAGTTTACGTATCTCAATTTATTCGTTACTCCAGAGCTTGCGGGACTTACATCGATTTCCTTAGCAGAGCGACACGTCTGACGCAAAAATTGCTCACACAGGGTTATGTTGCTCCTCGGTTGCTGTCTTCAGTCAAGGAATTTTACGGAAGACATCATGCACTCATAGACAAATATTGGATTTCGATCTCTCAGATGAGTGCAGATGTTGGTTTGTCATAGGGTTTTGTTTTGTCTTCCTTTGCCGGATTTGACACTGCTTTCTCTTCCGGAGCACCTGAGTTCACTCTTGTTTCGACTGGAGTTCGCATTGTTGATTGATATTCAGTTATTTTGTGTTTCTAACACCATAATTGTTATAAAAATAAAAACTTACCATCTCTGTCTCCATGGAGACTGTGAGCCATGAGGGTTACCTAATGGTCAGCCCTAACCCTCACGGGTCTGTCACAGACAATGCGGGTAGCGTTAGGGGGTGCTTTAACACAGCCACCCCCTTGACATCTGTAAAACCCCACCGCCACTCTATCACACACGTTAGTAAATGTCTTACAATCATCTCCAAAAACACATACCAAGCAGCAACCAAAAAGCACGACCGTTTTCAACTCTATTTTTTTTATTTGGGTTACAGAAGGTCGTGGGGAAAGAAGGGGTCTTCTTAAGAAATTGTTTTTTTCGCCCATTCCTACACGAAACATTTTTTTGGACCTTTTTTGTAACTTTTGTCTAGAAAACAACTTTAAATTGAGTAAATGCAGCTGAATAAGACATATTGATGCGAAGTTTTGCTGACATAAAAACAAGAGGCTCCCAGGACCCTAAATTGCTCACCTGGTCTTGATGTCAACCCTATATTTTGTAGAGCTAAATGAGCTGAACATTTAAGCAAGCAACAGTTTTTCTTTATCTACTATAGTTTTCATTCCATAGGCCAAAAACACGAAAAACTGTTATTTTAAGGGTTGTTACCCCTATAAGGGGTCATCTGACAACCTAGACCCTGTAGAGACTTTTGTAGAGCTTTATGCGCTGAACATTTAAGCAAGAAACATCTTTTCTTTATCTGCTATAGTTTTCATTCTAAAGGCCAAAAACATGAAAAAGGTTATTCTAGGGGCCGTAACCCCTATTAAGGGTCATCTGACAACTTCGATCCTATTGAGACTTTTGTAGAGCTAAATAAACTGAACATTTAATCAAGCAACATCTTTTCTTTATCTGCTATAGTTTTCATTCTATAGGCCAAAAAAAATGAAAAAGGTTATTTTAGGGGCAATAACCCCTATTAAGGGTCATCTGACAACTTCGATCCTATTGAGACTTTTGTAGAGCTAAATGAACTGAACATTTAAGCAAGCTACAGCTTTTCTCTATCTGCTAAAGTTTTCTTTCTATAGGCCAAAAACATGAAAAAAACATCATTTTAGGGGCCGTGGCCCCTGTAAGGGGTCATCTGACAACTTCGACCCTATGGAGACTTTTGTACAGCTAAATTGGCTGAACATTTAAGCAAGCAACAGCTTCTCTCTATCTGACATAGTTTTCATTCCATAGGCCAAAAACATGAAAAAAACATTATTTCATGGGCCGTAACCCCTATAAGGGGTCATCTGACAACTTCGACCCCATGGAGACTTTTGTAGAGCTAAATAAGCTGAACATTTAAGCAAGCAATAGCTTTTCTCTATCTGCAATAGTTTTCATATTGTAGGGCAAAAACATGAAAAAAAACGCTTTTTTTCACCTTTAAGGGGCTGTAACCCCTATAAAGGATCATCTGACAACTTGGACCAAATGGAGACTTTCGTAGAACTTTTGATGCTGAAGCAGCAGGGTGGCATCAGATTTCATCTATCTCTTATACTTTTTGATTTACAAGCCCAAAACAGTAGTCTGACCCCCCTGGTCTATTTTTAGCAACGGCGGCCATGTTTTTTGACGAATCAAAAATTCCCACATCAGTTCTGTGAAGGATACCCTAAGGTACCATCAGATAAAATTTGGTTTGAATCTGTTCAGTCGTTTCAGAGGAGAAGAAGTTTGAAGAAAAATTAACGACGACGACGGACGCCAAGTGATGACAATAGCTCACATGGCCTTTGGCCAGGTGAACTAAAAAGACACAATCTGAGGAGGACATATTGTCCTCAGAATATTCATTCGACTTACTTAAAGTTTAAGAATTAACCACAATGTAGAAGTCATATTCTGTTTCTTTCAGAAATGACAGAACGTGATACTAAAGAATAAATATATTAAGTAATTTCTTGTGTACCATCAAATAAAAAGCTCCACAAACCTTCCTGCTCCGTGTCACGATGACAAAGTTAAAAATTCTTATTAGCCTATATAAGAGCCAGGCTTGTACGTACTTTAAGCCATGACAATGACCACCACTTGCAAGAAAGTAAATTTTCTTTTTATACAACACATTATTCAACATCTTATATTTTCTTTATCTTATAATTCTTTTTCTAAACGCTAAATTATGTGGAATTTGGTTTTAACGGCAAGATTTTTATTATTTTTCGTTTGTTTTTAGCTCCGAAGAGCTGTTCGGCGAGTGGTCAGTGGAAGAGGTTGAGATAAAGAGGTGAATGTTTTCTTCTTTTTTTAAGTTTTATAAAATTAGATGTATTTCATTC
Source organism: Arcuatula senhousia (assembly GCA_963971305.1). Lineage (NCBI taxonomy): Eukaryota > Metazoa > Mollusca > Bivalvia > Mytilida > Mytilidae > Arcuatula > Arcuatula senhousia. The sequence goes on along the minus strand of OZ020308.1, from coordinate 28,583,581 downwards.
TTTTTACACGTTCCTCACACGTTAAAGAACCCTACTGCAGGTCTCGGTAAGAGTAGGACCCGTAGGATCCCCATGCAGGAGGCGAAATTTCCCGTCCCTACCCATCACTCTTTTTTCCATTGGCAGTCAAAAGTCTCCTACTCGATTAGCCTTGTGTCCCCATTTCCCCCACTTCATCATCATTTCATGTTCATTGTATCACCACTTTCATGTTCATCTCCCAGATAAAGCCGAAATGGTGCTGCTTGAGAGTAAAGCAATAACTAACTAACTTTTTACACAAATAAAATATTGTTTCATATATAAAAAGAAATTTAGTTAGTTTATAACCTATTCATTGAAGTTTCTACTACACCAGCAAGGTATACACTTTATTTTCTTTTTTAAGGACGTTAAAGATAGAACCGATATCTGGGTCAAGTGAGGATTCGTAAGTTCAAATATATTTTTTAAAACTGATTATCTTAAAGATAAAGATAGATAGCACTTAATTTTTTTCCAGTATTACCTTTTTTTCATTTTTGTCACTTTTTTTGTTTTCTTCGTTTTTCCTCATTATTTCTTTATGTTCATTTTATTCATTTTACCTACTATTTTTTTATTTAATCTTTTAATCAAAGACCTACATTTTATACGTCTATCATCATCCAAAAAAAAAAAAAAACATCGGTCTTCTAAAAAACATCGGTAGAAGACCAACATTCAATATACATTTTGAAAATAAAAATCAATGACATTGCGCTAATTGTTTGACATACTCTTTTTTTTAATTTTTAGTCAAAATGCAAATTTTCCCCTAATCCTACAGGGAGACCTAGCTGCGGTAGCGGAGGAGGATCAGAAAATGATGTAAGTAAAACATCTTTTATGCAGCAATTGTTCAATTTCAATAAAAGTATTTTTTAAATAGAATTTCATTTTTGTTAAACACATCGATACGGATCAAAACATACATCAAACATACATGCAATAAACTTATACAACTCGGTAAATAAAGAAGACACTTTCAAACACAATGCACACAATATATATATTTATATAATAATAAACGTCTGAAAGAAGTAGCCAAAGTATCAACCTACGGGATGTTGGATCGAAAACAAATGAAAAGTTAACAATACTGTGCAAACAAAAATGATAAATAAACTTCTAGAATGGCGCACATTAACATCAAATATGATGTTAAAATGAAATAATAATAATCAAAGTCAAAAGACAATAATTTTATATCAAATCAGTGGATATTTCGTTGGACCGACCAGCTTCATCAGCGCTTGTAATCTGATATGTAATACAACAATTAAAGATGAAGCATTAACAATGAGCTATATCAAAACTATACTGAAGTGGAGCGATCAATCTACATGATATGTTATGCTGCAAAAGAAAAAAACAAAATCAAACAAATTTTACCAGTGAAATATTTTTTCATGATAAGGAAAATAATTAGAGTTATCTATCTTACAACATTGTTATTTCACAATTGCTCCGCTGTTCACATAAAGATCGATAATGGTTTCAACATCTCACTATATTCTTAAAATGTTTCTGTTTTTGATTTTCAGGAATACTGTTATGGAGCGACAGAGTGTTACTGGATGAGGGATACCTCCATCCAGATTATTAAAATCGAGGAGGTCGAAGGATACCTCCTCAAAGTGACAAAAACATTGAGAGACAGCATCACCTCATTCAAGAGGTTGAAATTGTGCAAAATGAAATTGTAAAAGCGCGTTCATAGTGTGTTTGTGTGTTTGTGTGTGTGTGTGCTTCATACATCATCATCTTGTAATTATATCATTATTTTAGTAAAAATAAACGTTTTTTAAATACAATGTATTCTTCTTTATAAAAACAAGTAAGATACAACCTAGAAAAGTAGCTGCCATATTGTTGGTTTCCCTTTTATTTTTGCAGTTGAGTAGCATTTTTTTAAGGAGAAAAAGTGGTTTAGTATGTAAAGAAAAAAAACTTATTTAACCTTGTATTATGAATAAAACCATGTTTTTGTTTAAAGATCTATACCATTAACCACTTTAAAAAAAGGTGGTATAGTGGTTACCGCCATTTAGTTACCTAAGTATTGAGATCCTTTTTCTTTGTTTAATATAATGAATCTTTACATACATCTGCACGTATCAAAGTATTTACATACAAAAATATGTATCGCATCAACAACATCATTATTTGTTTTTAAAAAAGGTTTGTTGAGAGACTGTGCACATATCTGTTATCTCACACTGAGAATATGAATATTCAAAGACAATTTCATAGTTTTGTATTTATAAGTGATCGAAAAAAAACCCAACACCAAGATAAAGAACTCAACATATTACTTACATCTTTCTTGTTTTTCTTGAAAGCTGATAATGAGTTAAAAAAGGGGTTTCTTATACCTCCTCCCTAAAAAGTTTTTTTTATGCGAAGGTGTAGGAATTTTAATGATTTCCTCTTTTCTTTGAACCTTGTTCTTTTTTCTTTTTTTTTCGTCCCAAAAAGCCATTCTTATTTAGGAATAGGACAGGTTAATAATTAATGATCCTTCACGCCTGTCAAAACCCACATTTTTAAAAACCTTTTCACGATTTTCACGATTTGTATTATTGGTGACCCTTCACACCTGTCAAATGTTTGGGGTTGAAACCCACATCAAAAATCTTTAGGGGATTAATTAGGAAATTTCCTCCATCAATAAGAGGTGTGGTTCAATAAGGGAATTTTCCCATTGGTGTGGGTGTGGTTTAATTAGGTTTTTTCCTGTCCATGGGTATGGGGGTGAACGTCACTACCTGTCAATCTGTCACTTCCTGTCAATCAATAAATGGGGGTATAATGCCATCTTTCGACTTATGCAGCATCAGCATGAGCTCCCATAACGGGGGATTCGATTTCAGGTCTGTGGCTCATATACTTCCTGTTAATCGAAATCCTGCCATTTCTGTCTTTGACCATAGGTGTTAACCTTTTGGGACTCCAATGAGGGAGATCTCCCTGAAACCAGTTTTAATTTCAGGGAGATTTTGCGTAGCGACATTTTTGTCTTAAAAATTGTGCGCAATAAAACCATGCTTATTCCCAGGCACTGATATTGTGTAATATTACCTGTAATCATGGTAATAGATTAAATTTATCTATTATAAATTTATCTATTATATTTTCATTTGGTTCAGAAAATCATACTCTATTTTTATTGTATTTAATTTCTATAATTTCATTTCAGTCAGTTTCTGACACTACTTATAGTAAATGAATTCAACACAGAAAGCATTTCTTTTTTCTAATAATTAGGTATTTAAGGCAAAGTCTTTGGGTAAATTTGAATTCAAATATAGCACAGCAAATTTAAAGGTGTTTAAAATGTTCATATGATCAAACTTATAGCCTAAATCCTTTCTTTTTTGTGCACTTTTGTTTCATTTCTTAAAAGTGATAAATAGTTTCCATAAAGAAAGGGAAGTAATTTTGGTAATTGTTTCATTATTCCAAGTTTCTCTCCCCCTTTCTATGTTACCCCGATCTATAATTTTTCAATGGAGATCGTAATTTTTAACACTCTCTGTATTCATTCAAAGTGTGGAAGCAATAAATATGTCACCCAACAGATATAATTGGATTAAATTTCAACTCATTTATTGTTCTCAGCTCACTAATTAACACTATTTCGTGTGTTTTGATAACACTGACAGGTTAAACAATAGGACAGATTATCGATTTTCAATCAGCTGATTGAGTAAATTGCTTGTTTCTTAAACTTATAAATAGAAAAGGAAAGAATGATTTTGGGACAAAAAATGTAAAATTACGGGAGATTATGCGGGAGGGTATTAAAAGTCGGGAGTTAAGTGTCTCCCGCTCGGGAGTAATTTATTTCTCGGGAGATAGCTTAAATTTTCGGGAGGCTCCCGCAGGATTCGGGAGGGTTAACACCTATGTCTTTGACCCATTTTGTTTTATAAAAAAGTAAGATACAACCTAGAAAAAAAGCTGTCATATTGTTGTTATCCCTTTATTTTTGCAGTTGAATAGCATTCTTAAAGGAGAAAAAAGTGGATTAGTATTTGATGAAAAAAAACTTATTAAACCTTGTACTTTGAATAAAACCATGATTCTGATTAAAGATCTATACCATTAACCACTTTTAAAAAGGATGGTCTAGTGGTAACCTCCATTCAGTTCAGAGGTTGCCCCAGTATTTGGATCCCTTTTCTATGTTTAATATCATCATGACTCTTTACATACATCTGCACGTACATGTATCAAACAATTTAAATTAAACTAGAGGCTCCCAGGAGCCTGACTCGCTCACCTGATCTCTTATGCCAAAGTTTGAATAAATTTGACAAACTTTCAAGTATACAAAGTTGCAAAACAATCCTTTCAGTGGTTTCAGAGAAGATTTTTGGAAATCAGTTTAAATTAATAGAAAAAAAACAGTTAAAGGGCAATAACTCCTATAAGGACCTTTTGATGCTGAACAAGAAAAGTTGCTTCGGATTTTCTCTATCTCTTATACTTTTCGAGTTATAAGCCAAAAACAATGGTCTGACCCCCATGTTCTATTTTTAGCAATGGCGGCCATGTTGGTTGGTCAACATGTATATAATTCACAAACTTGGTAGACTCATCCTAAAGATCAAGTGTACCAAGTTTCAAAGCAATCCCTTCAGTGGTTTCAGAGAAGAAGATTTTTGAAAATCAGTTTAAATAAATGGAAAAACAGTTAAAGGGGAATAACTCTTAAATGGCTGATCTGACAATTTTGACCCTAAATCATTTTTGAAGATTCGAATAAGCTTAACAATTCTGCAATGCTAAGTTTTCCACTAGCTCTAACGGTTAACAAGATATTGTCCAAAAACTGCAAAAATTGTCAATTTTGACGATTAAAGGGCAATAACTCCTATAAGGAGTCGTTTCACAATTTTGACTCAATGGAGAGATTTGTAGAGTTTTTGATGCTGAACATGAAAGGTTGCTTCGGATTTTCTCTCTTATACTTTTTGAGTTATAAGCCAAAAACAATGGTCTGACCCCCTGTTCTATTTTTAGCAACGGCGGCCATGTTGGTTGGTCGACGTGTATATAATTCACAAACTTGGTAGAGGACATCCTAAAGATCTAGTATACCAAGTATGAATGCAATGCCTTCAGTGGTTTCAGAGAAGAAGATTTTTGAAAATCAGTGTAAGTTAATTGAAAAAAAAACAGTTAAAGGGAAATAACTCTTAAACGGTTGATCTGACAATTTTGACCCTGAAATCATTTTTGTAGATCTCAATGAGCTGAAGAATTCTGCAATGCTAACTTTTCCTCTAGCTCTACCGGTTTTCAAGATATAGTCCAAAAACTGCAAAAATGGTCAATTTTGATGATTAAAGGGCAAATAACTCCTATAAGGAGTGGTTCCGCAACTTCGACTCAATGGAGAGATTTGTAGAGCTTTTGATGCTGAACAAGGAAAGTTGCTTTGGATTTTCTCTATCTCTTATACTTTTTGAGATATAGGCCAAAAACAATGGTCTGACCCCCCTGCTCTATTTTTAGCAATGGCGGCCATGTTGGTTTGTCAACATGTATATAATTCACAAACTTGGTAAAGGACATCCCAAATATCAAGTATACCAAGTTTCAATACAATCCCTTCAGTGGTTTCAGAGAAGAAGATCTTTGAAGAAGAGTTAATGGACGGACGACGGACGCTTAACGGTGACAATAGCTCACCTGACCCTTCGGGTCAGGTGAGCTAAAAACATCTATCCCATTAACAGCATCATCAAGGGTTTGTTGAAAAACTGGGAACATACCAAGTTTTTTTTTTTAAGAATCTGTTAACTCACATAGAGATTATAAATTCAAAGACAATTTCATTGTTTTGTATATATTAAAATACTGGTCGGGAGTGATCAGAATAAATACCGAGATAAAGAACTCAACATATTACATAAATCTTTCTTGTTTTCTTGAAAGCTGATAATGAGTTGATAAAAGAGATTCTATACCTCCTCCCTTAAATGTTTTTATGCGATTGTGTAGGAATTTGAATGATTTCATCTTTCCTTTGAACCTTGTTCTTTTTCTCTGTTTTTGGTTCCAAAAAGCCATATTAATTTAGGAATGTCAACGGGTATGGGGATGTACGTCACTTCCTGTCAATCAATGAGTGGGGGTATAGTGGCACATTTCTACTGACCATAAATAAACAAATTGCATTTTTGCCCCTCTTGGAACCCTAATTTCTAATAAAAAAAAGGGGGACCTAAAAATCATGCCAATCAATCATTAAATGGCAAGGAACATTTTTATACATGTAAAAGTAAAATTTCAAAGCAATCAGTCAACCAAAACTTAAGTTATTGTAGAAAACAAATTAAAGTGTCAATTTAAGCCCCTTTTAGACCCCTAATTTCTAGACGAAAAAAGAGGGGACATTCAAAATCCATTCAAATCTTTCTTTTATTGTAGATTAACATTAATGAAAGTTTCAAGTAGTTTCATTAACCATAACATTTGATGTATTTTTAATCTGAAAGCGATGCGGTTTACTTTCCCTTCCTGTGAAGCAACACTAATTCCATTCCATTTAAATGCCATAAATATCACTACTTCAACAATTTTCCAGAGCTTGTAAGACGTAAAATATTTTCCTGACGCACAAAAAAAAATGTTTAGAACGCGTTACTCTACGCAAGATTTGAGCTTCCCACTATCCGCCAGGATGACGTAGCTGGGATAAAGGAGGAAGATAAGAAAAAGATGTATTAAGTAAAACATCTTTTATGCATCAATTGTTCAATTTCAATTAAATTATTTTTTTAAATAGAATTTCATCTTTGTTAAACACACCGATACGGATCAAAACATGCATAAAACATACATGCAGTAAACTTATACAACTCGGCAAATAAAGAAGACACTTTAAAACACAATGCACACAATAATAAACGTCTGAAAGAAGTAGCCAACGTATCAACCTACGGGATGTCGGATCGAAAAAAAAATGTTAACGATACTGTCCAAACAAAAATGATAAATAAACTTCTAGAATGGCGCACAGCAACATCAAATATGATGTTCAAATGAAATAATAATAATTAAAGTCAAAAGACAATAATTATAAATCAAATTAGCGGATATTTCGCTGGACCGACCAACTTCATCAGCGCTTGTAATCTGATATATATACATGTATATATTTATACAACAATTAAAGATGAAGCACTTTAAATGAGCTACTAGTATATCAAAACTATACTGGAGTTGAGCGATCAATATACATGATAAGTTATGCTCAGCTGTCAAAAAAAAAAAAAAACCAAATAAATTTTACCAGTGAAATATTTTTAAATTTTCATGATAAGGAAAATAATTAGAGTTATCTATCTTACAACATTGCTCCGCTGTTCACACAAAGATCGATAATGGTTTCAACATCTCACTATATTCTTAAAATGTTTCTGTTTTTGATTTTCAGGAATACTGTTATGGAGCGACAGAGTGTTACTGGATGGGGGATACCTCCATCCAGATTATTAAAATGGAGGAGGTCGAAGGATACCTCCTCAAGGTGACAAAAACATTGAGAGACAGCATCACCTCATTCAAGAGGTTGAAACTGTGCAAAATGAAATTGTAACAGCGCGTTCATAGTGTGTTTGTTAGTGTGTGTGTGTGTGTGTGTGTGCTTCATACATCATCATCATCTTGTAATTATATCATTATTTTAGTAAAAATAAACGTTTTTTTTTTTTAAATACAATGTATTTATTCTTTATAAAAACAAGTAAGATACAACCTAGAAAAAAAGCTGCCATATTGTTGGTATCCCTTTTATTTTTGCAGTTGAGTGGCATTCTTTAAGGAGAAAAAGTGGTTTAGTACGTGAAGAAAAAACTTATTTAACCTTGTATCTTGAATAAAACCATAAAGGGTGGTATAGTGGTAACCGCCATTCAGTTACCTAAGTATTGAGATCCTTTTTCTTTGTTAAATATCATCATGAATCTTTACATACATCTGCACATATCAAAGTATTTACATACAAAAATATGTTTCGCATCAATAGCATCATTGTTTTGAAAAAAGGTTTGTTGAGAAACATATCTGTTATCTCACACTGAGAATATACATATTCAAAGACAGTTTCATAGTTTTGTATAAGTGATCGAAAAAAAAAACCAACACCGAGATAAAGAACTCAACATATTACTTATATTTTTCTTGTTTTCTTGAAAGCTGATAATGAGTTAAAAAGGGGTGTCTTATACCTCCTCCATAAAATGTTTTTTTTTTATGCCAAGGTGAAGGAATTTTTATGATTTCCTCTTTTCTCTGAACCTTGTTCTTTTTTCTTTTTTTTTTGGTTCCAAAAAGCCGTTCTAATTTAGGAAAATGACAGGTTAATGATGAATGATCCCCATTGGTTTGGTGTGGTTTAATTATGTCACTTCCTGTCCATGGGTATGGAGTTGAACGTCACTACCTGTCAATCTGTCACTTCCTGTCAATCAATCACTTCCTGTCAATCAATAAATGCGGGTAAAATGCCATCTTGCTATTTATGCAGCATCAGCATGAGCTCCCATAACAGGGAATTCGATTTCAGGTCTGTGGCTTATATACTTCCTGTTAAACGAAATTCGGCCATTTCTGTCTTTGACCCATTTTTTATAAAAAGTAAGATACAACCTAGAAAAAAAAGCTGTCATATTGTTGTTATCCCTTAATTTTTGCAGTTGAGTAGCATTCTTAAAGGAGAAAAAAAGTAGGTTAGTATTTGAAGAAAAAAAACTTATCAAACCTTGTATTTTGAATAAAACCATGTTTTTGTTTACAAATCTATACCATTAACCACTTTTAAACAGGGTGGTATAGTGGTAACCTCCATTCAGTTCAGAGGTTCCCCCAGTATTGGGATCCCTTTTCTATGTTTAATATCATCCTAACTCTTTACATACATGTACATCTGCACGTACATGTATCAAACAATTTACATTACCAGTATCATTATTTGTTTTAAAAGGGTTTGTTAAGAGACTGGGTACATATCAATTTGTTTTTTTAAAGAATCTGTTATCTCACAGAGAGAATTTATATTCAAAGATAATTTCATTGTTTTGTATATTTTAAAATACTGGAGTGATAGGAAAAACACCGAGATAAAGAACTCAAAATATTACTTACAACTTTCTTGTTTTCTTGAAAGCTAGTAATGAGTTCCAAGAGGAGTTTTTATACCTCATCCCTAAAATGTTTTTTTATGCGAAGGTTTTGGAGTTTTAAAGATTTTTTCTTTCCCTTGAAACTTGTTTATTTTCCTTTTTTGGTTCCAAAAAGCCATTCTAATTTAGTAATATGACAGGTAAATGATTGACGATCCTTCACACCTGTCAAAAATGTACCGTCGAAACTCATATTATAAAAAATAGGACATCTTATGGGATATTAAATGATATCCCGCCACGATATTCATCAAAAGTTTAATATTATTATTGTATACTATACTATACTGTTTATACTATACATCTATATAGACACAGAAAAGAAATAAGTTATCTTTCTTCGACCAGAAAATTTCATCATTTTAAATTTGGAACATTTATTAAGTGGCAAATCTTCAATAATATTTTTTCGGATCATCCTGTAAATTTACTTTGACCTGTTTTTTTTTTGTATTCAACAGCTGTGCAAAATATCATTCAATTCCTTTGACGCGTTTTCAAATTATCACTCATAAACCTTTAGGGGACGGACGGACGGACAGACACCGAAAGAAAGTGAGGATATAACATAATACCTCGCCACTTAGTGTGGCGGGGTATAAAAACCTTTTAAGGGATTTCACGATTTTTATTATTAATGACCCTTCACACCTGTCGAATGTTTGGGGTTGAATCCCACATTAAAAAAATTATAGAGGATTAATTAGGGAATTCCTCCCATCAAAAAGAGGTGTAGTTCAATTGGGGAATTTCCCATCAATGTTGGTGTTGTTTAATTCGGATTTTTGGGCCCCCAATTTCCCAACGAAAAAAGGGAGACCGAAAAAATCATGCCAATCAATCATTACATTGTAAGGATCATTATTGTAAAATTTCGTAGCAATCAATTAGAACTTAAGTTATTGATGAAAACATATAAGTTTCATATTTTCGTTCACTTTTCCAACACGTGCTTTTCTAATTTTGCCAACTACTTCTTGGATGTCTGTATCATCCTTCGAAGGGTCAATGCCCTTTCTTCTCAAATTCTGGAGCAGTTTTTTGAAACTTCAAAGATGCTACTATTAATTCAACCGTGTCTGACATTTTGTGTGCTGATTTTTTTTAAGTTTTGATATTATTTCACGCTATGCGTTAATGCATGTTTTTTTTTAAATTGTTAACATTTCAATGGCCACGGACTTTCTTCGCCGACTTGTTTTTCATACTCGCAATAATCTTTTTATTTCCTGTGTCGCTGAAGGCGAAAGCAGGTATAGGAGTTGGCCATGGGTCACTCCCTTCGTCCGTCAGTCCGACCGTAGCGCTATAGGGTTGTCTGTCTTGTGTAATCTGAATCTAAAAAAACAACAAAAACACTAGATCTTTCTGGAATTTTACACAGTGATATATATTGAAGATTATTGATCCTTTTTTGGAATCATTTATAATTCAAAAAATAGGGATCTTAAATGGGCTTAAAAGCTTAAAAATTGGGTTGATGTTTTTTTCTTTTTGCTTCTTGTGTCCGGTAAGTTAAAATCCGTGATTCTAAAGTAAATGAAACCACTTTCTTTTCAAATCTGACAAGCTTGCACAATATCTTAGTGATACCTGTACAACTTTTTTCCATATAGCAACATACAATGAATCAGTATAATATCTGAATTCCTAGAAAAAAAATAGCTATTTATAAATGCCTGGGGCTCAAATTAAACCTGAAAATTCTTAATTTGGCATATAAAATCCAATTAAATTACAAATAATGTATATATATTAATTTATTTACAATAGTCTTGCAAATATTGTCTTGTTCAATCCCTTGATAGGCCTGGTTTAGATATCTGGATAAACAAGAGGCTCCAAGTTGTCTTAGTAGGATATATTCTTCTTTTATTAAAAATATAGCAAAAAGTTAAATTGAATCATTTTTACTTTTAAAAAAAAATCCAAAAATTTCTGGTTAACTATTCAAGTCGATGGGAAAAAACATTACAAGACAGACCTTTTAATCGACATTTCATTCAGGGCCCGCAACTCTTAATCAACGAGGTGGCACTATCATCGCGTGATATTACAGTTTTTAAACCCCACCACACGAAGTGCGAGTTATTATGTTATACCCTGAGTTTTTTTCGATGTCTGTCCGTCCACCAAAGGTTTCCAAATGATAACTTGAAAACAAGTCAAGTGATTTGAATGATACATGTATCTTGCACAGCTGTTGAGTACAATAAAATACAGGCTTATTTTTCAGGATGATCCGAAAAAAATATTGGAGATTTGCCACTTTGTTAATTTCAATATTTGAAAGAAGCAAAGGTGTACCAAAGGGGTAATCAGTATCATAAAACCGTAAAGACAAAGACAAAACCGGCAGACAAAAATCATCACAACAAAACAAACCACATAACAACATAAAACACAAACACACATAACAACAAAACCGCATTCAGCAACGCGAACTCAAGTCGAAACGAGAGTGAACTCAGGTGCTCCGGAAGAGTAAGCAGTTCCTGCTTGCTATAGCACACCCGTCACGTTGCCAAAGATCGATTAAGTGTTGGTCAAATCCGTAAAGGATGACATTACAAAACTCTATGTCAAACCAACATCTGTGCTCATCTGAGAGATAGAAATCCCGTATTTGTTTACAAGCACATGATGTCGTCCGTAAAATTTCTTGAGTGATGACAACAACCTGGGAGCAACGTACCCCTGTGTTAACAATTTGCTTGTCAGCCGTGTGGCTCTATCAAGGAAGTCGTTGTACTCCCCACATGCTCTGGAATAGCGAATCAATTGTGATACGTAAACTCCATATGCTGGAGCGGACGGAATGTTGCTGGACAGAAAGGGAAAGTTAACTATTGGAAAGTTGAAGTCATCACGTTTGTCATAGAGCTTTATACAAAGCCTTCCTTGTGTGTCAATTTCGAGAAATAGATCCAGATATGAAGCGGACCTCCTAGAATCTGTAGTGTCCTTTATCTCAAGTTCCTTCGGATATATGAGATGTAAATAGTCACCAAATCGAGGATTGTTTAGTGAAAGGACATCATCAATATAACGAAATGTAAGATTGAAGGATAAAGCAAGTTTGCGGTCCTTTTTGTCTAGAAGTGATTGTAAGAAGTCCGCTTCATATGAATGAAGAAACAAATCGGCAAGCAATGGTGCACAATTTGTGCCCATTGGGATACCTATTGTTTGCTGAAAAACACGTCCACCAAACTGTACAAATATGTTGTCGATTAGAAAGTTGAGCATTTCTATTATTTGATCTTCTGTAAATTTGTTTTTCTTGCTAGACTCTTGGATGACAAAGTAAGTCTTTTTATAACCGACTACCAAATACTTGTACCTGCGTTTTCCGTTCTTTTTGATAAAGCTACGTTTAATCAGCTGTGCCAAACGAGATTTCAGTTGTGAATGTGGAATTGAAGTATATAATATATAAAGGTAATAACAAAACTACCGAACTTGAATGATCAATCTCATAGTCCAGAGAAAATGACAAAAACGAATCAGTCATACCGGAGAACTGGTGGATCGCAATGGTCCTGACTTGGTACAGGCATTTCAAACGAAATGGTGGGTTAAACCAGGTTTTATGGCGCCAAACCTCCCTCTTCCATTGCGATCTTAGGATCCGGTAATGACCATAGAACACAACATAGTTGTGAGACACAATAGGGATATTGAGGTGATCATCTCAGTACAGCAGACCAGTCAAACACTAATTAAAACAATTAACTATCATATCTTTTAACTCAATTTTGAACTTTTCTACTAGTGGCTGATAACGAAGAAAGAATTTTTTTAGTGATCGTATGAGACGTATTTTCTTATAGCCCTGCTTCAAAAGTCGGTCACGAAGAAACCGGTGTCTGATAAAAAAATCTGTGAAATGTGTGCAAGCTCTGGCATATCGAATAAGTTGAGAAATATAAACACCGTATGCAGGAGAAGTAGGTATATTGCTCTGTAGATTAGGAAAATTAATAATTTGAAAATTAAAATCGTCTCGTTTATCGTAAATTTTTGTACTGAGATGACCACCTGGGTCAAATTCGAGGTGCAAATCCAAGAAAGACGTGAAGCAATTGGATTCGGTGGTCTCTTTAATCTCCAATTCCGGAGGATATATTGAAGGAATCCAACTACCAAATGAAGTGTTATTGATAGAAAGGACATCATCAATATATCTGAATGTAAGATTAAATGACCTTGCCTCTTTCATCTTCTTGTTCTTTACGAGTCCCTGAAGAAATTCAGTCTCGTAAGAGTATAAAAACAAATCGGCGAGGAGAGGAGCACAGTTTGTGCCCATTGGAATGCCGATTTGTTGTTGAAAAATCTCTCCTCCGAAGGTGACAAATATGTTGTCAATTAGGAAATCAAGCATACTGCAAACCTGTTCCAGTATGTAACAAATTTTATCTTTGAAAGATGTTTTGGAAAAGAATGTAGAATTATAACCCAAAACAACAAAATTCCTTGAGTTTGAAAAGGCTTTTTCGAGAAGTTTTTTCAGGCGACATTTTAGTTTTTCGTGTGGCAAGGTAGTGTATAAAGTTGAAAAATCGAACGTTTTCAAAGAGTGAACCTCAGAAAATGATCTAGATTTAAATTGATCTAACAAATCTTTTGAGTTTTTCAAAATCCACATATGGTTAATTCCACTACGATTATAAATAGTGTCGCAGTATGCTTGTTGACCTTCTTTGACAGCAGACAAGATTTTAGTTAAATGAACGGACAGCTCTGTAGTTGAACATGATGAAGATCCAGCTATATACCTTTCTTTGTACGGATTTTTGTGAAGTTTAGGTATCCAGTACAAATATGGTAACTCTTTATGTTCCTCTTTCATTGGAATATTGAAAGAGGACATACAAGAGCTATGGTTGGCTATGATTTCATCTTTGTTAAATGTAGTCCGTGTGTATGTAGCACTAGCGGAAGTATTACCATCGATGCCTAGTTCTTTTATTAGACAATTGTAATAATGTGCTTTACATACAAAAACTATATTATTGGAAGCCTTGTCTGCTGGCGTGACAACATACCTGTCATGTAAGGAAGAGAGACAATTGAGAGCTTCACGATCTCTAAATACAGAAGAAGGCCGGGGGTTCACACATTTGCGAAGTTTGTCTATTCGGCTTCGTACAAGAGATCGGATAGTCCTTACCCAGTCCGACAGTGATTCAAGCTCTGGTTCTTGGTCCTTTTCCCTCTTTATCCAGGCTCTAGCATAGTCCTCCACAGCGTCCATGATGATCTTAAAGTTATGATTCCAATTTATACGTTGCGGTTCCCTGAATTTAGGTCCATGGGAAACCATATTACGTAATAAATCATTTTCAATTATCTTAAGATCACCCGTGATGACATGACCAGATGGACCATAGACAAAGGGAGAAGCATAGCAATCACATGTCAGAGGGGACTTTAGATATTCTTCAATGTTTATCAATGCCTTTTTGTGGTTGAAAATTTTACTACTTATGGTTTTAGTGTAGCGGTAGGAAACAATTGGTGTTGACTGATTTTTGAAATATTGAGGAATTTGAGATGTAACTTCCTTACGATTTAAAATATTGCTAATGTTTATAGCATCTATCCCTTTGTTCTTAAATGGAATATGGAGAAATTTCCTATCCTCAGTAGTAAGAGGCTCACTTCTCACAGGTTTAAAAAGACGGGAAAGAGCAACGTCGCAAATAATGCTAGTAAGCCTGTAAGAAGGAGTAAATGGATCAGTACCTGCTTTTTCTAACCCAAGATCACGTAGGTCTTTAAGTTTCGTGATTCGTAGTGAATAGAGAATGGTACGAACATGATGGACTCCCAATGGTTGTTGTAGACTTGTAACCAGATCATCAAACGTGTCTGAAAGAGATCTGTTGTCAGTTTGACTGGCACCAGATCTTGGTTTGTATCGTTTGTGACCATGACTACGTTTGTGTCTACCATTAGGGTCAAACAGTTTCATAACATTCACCTCACTACATTGAGGGCTAGAAAGATTTCCTACTCCTTTTATGTTATCATTACATCCATAAGGCATTGCAGTACCTAAAGTTTTTATCCAGTGAAGCTCTCGTTTTTTACGGTGAGGTGTACTAAGATTTGGACTGTTGGTGTCGTGGTAAATCTTTTCGATAAACCGGACTTTCATGTTCAAACATTGGTCATGGTTAGGTTGATTAAAGTGGTTATACAAAACCCGATAATCAGAATTTTTGGTGTCATACCTATGACCATTCATGCGAGAACGCAATGAATTTTTGGTTTCACCGACATACAACAGTCCACATAAAGTACACTCAATTCCGTAAATGACATTTCCGGTAGAACAGTCCAGAGGGTCGTGAGAAAGGGTTTGGTAAACTTTACCGTTTAAGTTACTTGTAAATTCAGGAGAAATAATTAGCATATCACAGGTCTTGCAAGTTGATTTTTTGCCGGTTTTAGATCTGCATGTCGAAATAGTAGGAATAGGGGATGATTTTAAAACGTCATTGAGTTTAATAGAACATGGTTTGATAATTTGAAATGAATCTGATGTTCTGAAATAATAGTTACCCTCTGGCTGAACAAAAGTCAAATTGGTGGTATCCTTAAGGATATTCATAGGAACAACAACTTCATTTGCTACCTTGTTCCTAGAGGTAGCAAAGGAGGACCTTGGTAATCCGGGAGACGTCCTAGCCGGCATCGAGTTCTGAATTTTGTAATTTTTCATGATTGCTAAAAAAGCTACCAAGTTGCAATGCCCTCGGGGAATTTTCACTCCACCGGCAGCGACATTGGCTTGGTTGTAGTAAATAAAGGTAATAACAAAACTACCGAACTTGAATGATCAATCTCATAGTCCAGAGAAAATGACAAAAACGAATCAGTCATACCGGAGAACTGGTGGATCGCAATGTAGAGAAATCAAACGTTTTAATGCTATTACATGATGAAAATGACTTAGAATGGAGATTTGAAATATGAAATTTTACTGGTCTAAGTAAGATAACTCATTTTTTCCGTCTCTATATGTATTAACAGTATATACAGAAGCGCTCTACCAAAAACATTGAAAATGCCAAACACTATATGAAGAGCATAAAACAGTAAAACCAAAAATACCAAACTGGGAAACCAAATTAATACTAAGATGATCAATCTATCTGGGGTAGGAAGAATCTTAGGGTTTAGACAAATTTGAAATTTAAACGGATTACTTAAAGCTTTGATGTGTTCTCCAACAAAAAAGTGTTGGTGCCGGAGCAGGCTAACCTCGGTGAATTAAAACTCCACCAGCAGTGTTAACCTTCACGGGTGTTCGAAATACAAAATGACAACAAAGTTCCAGACAATAAATTTTGCTACGCCTGACGCAGGTAAACTTTATTAGGACGGACAATCAAACTGACTTGCAAAACAATTTAGCAGAATGTGCATAGAAAATGAAGAAGTGAGACTGACTGATAGAAAGCCTAATACTCTTCAGCTTGAGCTTCAGTCTGTGATAGATCTTCATCTCCAAATAGACTCTCAAGGAAAACTTTCAACAGAGCTCTTTGACAAACGTGACGACTTAATTTTTCCACTTTTCAGTGTTTCTGTTGTTGAATATCGTGGCGGGTTATCATTTAATGTCCCTTTAGATGCCCTAATTTTGTTTACGCTGGATATCCACAACAACACGTATTTTACAGAAATAAAAAAAAATAAACAATTGAACGTTATCCTTTTCTATTTGGTTTTAAAAGATATTTTGCTTCACGACTGTAAGTTTAGATTTCAAAAATAACTTCCAGGTAAAATTTTACATTCAAAAATTTGTTTACAGTCGTCGCCATTTTGAAAAATTCAAACCTTTCAAAAAATATTAAATTCTGATGACCTTTCAAGGTAAATATTATCATTTTGTTTAGCAGATTAAGATTTCAACATAAAATGTGATATTTGAAACATTTTAGTATATGTTGTAATATGCACAATACGGTAAACTTGAATATATAATCTACACACATGTTTTTCTGAATTTTTATAGTGACAAAAAAAAACACAAAAATAAAATCAAATTGACAATGTCTGTTTTGTCTGAATTACAATGGAAGGACTTGTATTTTGTAATCTAAATTTCAAAAGCCTTACACAAGATTTTTCGGTTCAAATTTAAGTTGAAGAACAGCATCTGGAGCCCTTTTCATGCTTACATGTATTATTAGTAATTAATTTAAGCCATTCATTTCTTTAATTTGGTACATTAAATAAAATGGTATCTGTAGGCCTGCGCTTTTACAGCTTACATTGCCAGGATTGCTTTAAAAGACATTTTAAGTTTTATATATTGTGCTTGTCAACATATTCTGTTTTTTGTCGAAATAAGCAAGTGTACATGTACATGTGAAGATGGACAAATCGACAGATCATTTGAAGTGATGGCCAATTAATTTACATACACGTTACTGTTTTACAATAAAGTTATAATTGTTTGATTATGAATTTATCTCATTTTGTGTGCAAAGGCATATATCTTAACCTGAATATGCTTAATACATGTACATTTATGCATGCACGCATGAATATGGAAATATATTCAATAGTTTGTAACAAAATATTTAATACTTAATTAACTTAGTGTGCAAGTTCCTAGAAACAACTTCAGCTAGTCAGAAATATAGCTTTTTGAATTTTCAGTTTCTGCTTGACATTTTATAGAATATTGATATTTGGATTCAATTGTTTTCTTACTTTTTTAACCATGTCCCTAAACATTCTAACATTAAAACTGTCAATGATAGTTGTTTGTTTGTTTTAGGTAGTACAGTGGTCTAACACTGAGCATCTATTCTGGGCATGTCAACAAATTTATGCAAAGGCAAAAACATTGCGTTCTAACTGCGTGAAGATTGTTACTATCATGATAAATTATGAGAAAGAATATAAGTTTGAAACAAAACCTAACTGTTATATTAATTTTATAACATTTCCTTTACTTTTTTTCAAGGGAAATAATTTGTTTAAATTGTGTAGAGAAAATTCAGCTTTTTCAATTTATTTTAGAAAATGAACGGTGACCCCATGATTTTTTACCTTAGTTAATTACAAAGAACTAATCAAAATTGATGTTTTGACAAAATATAAGAAATGTATGTCCCGTGAAATTTGAAAAAAAAATAAAATAAACCATTTCTCCCTATATAATATATATAAAAATTGCCAAATTCAAACTGTTTTTTTTGGTAAATTTTCTACAAAAATTAAGCACGGTGACCTATTCAATTTATTTAATTTTTTAAACATATGTACTTAGATACTTCTTATGCCAAATTTAAGAAAATTATATCCGACTGATTTTTTACCATTGCACTACCTTAAATGAATTGTGTGTCTCTTATATATGTTTCTGCCAGTAATTTTCCTAGTTGGTCATTGTTGGAACATTTTGGTTAATACTGATGTTTGGGTATTATGATTTGAAGTTCTTGTATAAATTCGAAAACAAATTTAACAAATTGTAATATGTTTAAATTAAGAAAAAAAGAAAAAAAACAAACATAAAATTACATCTTTACTGGCCGTTCAAGTATGGAATTTATTTTTATTTGCCATCTTAATTGTATCTAGATATAATAATATGATGCAAATAAAATATATAACTTTTTTTCCGCGGAGATTGATTCCGGAAGTTAGTTTCCGCGCTGTAACTGTACGTATTTTTAAGGAGAAAATTTAAAGCAAGGGGTGGGTCTGGATTCATCTGACAAAATCGCATCCCCCAAGTACTCGGGGCAAATGTCAACATAGTGGCTTCAAAAATGATTGCTCTTACAGTATTTGTAAATATTTTTTCCGTATCCTGCCTTCTTGAGAACAAATTTGATGAAATTTCCAGACACGAACACCGCAATCTTGTTTAAAGTTCGCCCGTTTTTATCTAAATTTGATATGAAAAACAACTTTTCGTTGGATAATCTATGCAAACTTAATAAAAAAAAAATCCTATGGCAGTCGAATGATACAATACATGTTTCTTTATTGCTTTGTTTATTATGCAAAAAAAATATATCTTTAAGATGCCTCGAACATCTTCAAATTTACACCATTTTTTAATATCGAAAGTCACGTGACCAGTGTCGTTAAATCAATGGGCGGAGGTATTCCGGCTGTTAAAGGATATGTCGAAATATAATCGGGTTTATTGTTTAATACGATAAACCAATTTAATAAAAGAGAATTTCCGGAAATCAATTTGGTGTTTTTCCAAGAATTGTTTATTGCAAAGTTCATGGCCATTTCGACGTTATTGTGACGTCATAATTATCAGTTTAAAGTGTGATGGTCGGACTAAAACAACCTTTGTATGGTGCTACCTTAATAACCAACATTTTTCTGCTGTTTGTTTTATGTATTTTTCGGGCTTGACGGAGTAAAGGGCTTTTTATTATAAGGACTTTCTTTCGTACATCAAAAAGAACAATAGTATACAAACAATTTTCGAGGAATGACTTAGTCTTATTTATGATAGGCTTGACTTGCCAGATACTGTGGATGAAGATCCAGTTCGCAGCTACAAGCATTTCGGACGCTGACTTTTTGTAGATCAAAGTAGATTGTACAATACCATTTACCAACAACTCCGGATACATATTAACTGCAACAGGTCTCAGGATTTTCAATGGCGTCATACTAGTATCCTGTTACATTTCTTCATCTGGCGAGAAATCGGCACAATAATTGAACGACGATGAAAACCACTATTTGATCTGATCGTTTCTTAAGCTTCAAATGGAACTGTTTATCCCGAACTCTGTAGCTTTTCGTTTTTTGTGATAATGTCAGAGCCTCGAAATTACGAATGGAAGAGGAAGTGCTCATCGACCAGACATTGGACTTGTGTAAATTTTCTTGTTTCAATTAAATTCATGAAACTTTAAGCTGGACTAAAACAATTGAAACTATTACATTAGTACCCCCTTTTTTTAACGTTAACAGTTATTGATTCTATAAATATTAATTCGGTCCCCCTTTTTAATTTTTACTCTCGATTTTTTAAGATTTAATTAATTCGATATAGCATTGTTTTGCTCAATTTTTAAAGATGTATTGTAATCGTTTTTAATGATGTTTGTATTTATTGTTGTTTTTTTTTGTTTTCTTTGATTTAAAAAATAAATTTTTTGTCACAGTTGCTGGTAAGCGGGATCTGGCAAGACTTTGGGGTCACGATTCTTACCGTTTCCGTGTACGTCGGATCATATTAGGCTTGACTGTACTGCGTTACCGCAGGAAGTTGGGGTTAGATCATCTCATGGCAACCATGGGGGGTCGGTTCTGAACTGTTATCAGTTCGAACTTGCCAGGCTAATACTTTATGTATACATGTAAAATCATGTTGGAAATAATCTTCACTCCCTTGAAATTATTAATTTGGGCAACCAAGGGGTGATGCGAATATTAGACTACGTATTGGTAAGCGTGCACCCTCGTTCTCTTTTGTTAAACCAAAAGGAACTTTTATTGCTTCAACTGTTACCAGTTGAGCACAGTTTTGTCCATTAATTTTCTGTAACCCTTGCCAGATCACATTTTTTGGCGCACTGTAGCCGTATTCCAAACCACACGATTATTTTTATCTATTTAGTGTTTAGAAAGAAGCAGTTGTACCAATTGGGCAATCAATCGCCGTAAATAGACACAAGGTCCAAGTTTAAAGCTATGGTTCCATTTAATGATTCTTTGATTAATGTATCTATACTACTAAAATAACGAAGCGTTTTTTGTTAGCCGGGTTGCAGCCTAAACAACAAACGCTACGACTAAGCTTCATATATCAAAATATAGGGGATGGTTGTGCCCTTTAAAAATATCATTAACACATATGCAGTTAGGTCTGCAGTTTGCTAATTAACCTAATTAATTGATCCGGAAACGTTTTAGTCGTCATCTTTCCAGAATAACACTCTAGCGGTCATACTAAAAAGCGATAGGAAGTGTCCGAGTGGGCATTTGGCGCCCAAGACTAAACAATTTATTCTTATCTGAAAATGAAAAATCCTGAAAAATAATGGAATACATGTATAAATTAATTAATACAGAATTATTTATTCAATCGATATATCAACCTAAAAAAATAAAAAACTGACAGTAACCAACAACTTATTAGAGTAAAATAATACCGTAGAACCTTGAATTTGCGATGCAATGTTTTATTGTGTAATATTTTGTAAAGCAACCAACGATTTATTTTCCCGCGAATTCGCGGGTTTTTCCTAGTTGTTTATATAAACGTCATAAAACACAAACGGAAATGACATATTCTCCTATCCTCATAAAATTTATAATTCGAATCAAAAACATTTAAAACATCTCATGAAAGCTGGGATACTCAAAATATTTATATTTATGTAATAAATTTTCATTTAACATTTGCAATTAACAAAACAGGAAATTAATTTTGCATTTCGTGTCCCATTGTTATGAAATTTTAATACGATGTTTATAACCAGTATAGGACGGTTGGATCGTATTCGGGGTTTGTGGCCCATACGTGTTAGAAAAAGGTCCAAAACTTGTGTACAGACAAAACTGCTGTAGAATGTTTATTATTCATTCGATTTTGAAAATTCTTTTTTTATTGAAATTCTCTTTCAATGCACAGGCGTTTGGGTCCAGGATTTTATTTTTTATAGTGAATAACGTGTATATAAAAAATTATCTTGTTTATATACCATTTCCACAGTATATAGACGAGATGAAAAAAATTATATGCACTTTATTTATAATAAAAAAAGAAAATCCTGGACCCAAATGCCTGTATTTAAATTCTGTCAGAATTTCAGTGGTTACCTTGCTACAGGGGGGCAAAGACGGGCCATGATTTTCAAAAGCTTTTTTTCATTGGAATCCTTGTAAAAATCCCTGCCTGCGTATGTCAATCAGATTTGCAATATATCTCTTACCGTTTTCGAGAAATTAGGGGTCGAAGGGGCAAAAAAAAAATTTAAAAAATTAAAAGTTTGTTTCGGCAAATAGTTTTACACAAGAAATTTCGTCGTAGTGAACCAGCCAATTGTAATATTTTTTTCAATATGATGATTACATTCACTAAAGAAGGTTTCTTTTTTTTGCATTTTAGGTTTGTGGCCCTAACCATTATAGTAAAAATGGCCAAAAAGAGGCTAAAACAAGTGCCTTAACAAAATTGTTTTAGAATTTTAATTTTTCATTCGATTTTGATTTTTTTTCTGTTGAATGGCTCATTAAAAACTGTCAACAAAATATGTCAATGGTTTTGAAGTATATTGCAACGTTACATCGTACAGGTGCCACAGTCGGGCCACACCCAAAAAATCATATTTTTCATTGTGGCCCGATTTTCAAAATCTTTTATTTTTATTGAATTCCTTGTGAAACTCCCTACCTGCTATTTCAATCTGTTAATATATATGGGACTTCTATGCATTTTCATCTCCACCACATGATGCATGTGTCAAAAAGCTTTGTAAGTTTACCATGGGCTTTAGTGACCAAAGCAATAGACTTTCCACATTGGGCCTCCAACGTACAGGGTTCAACTGGTCGCGATTGTTTCATGATGTGTAAGGCGTATCTTTTTATTTATTTATTGTCCGATTTCAATTTTTATTGCTTATTATAATTCTTGTCAAATAGTGAATTCACAAAAAATAATTTTGTGACATTCTGCTCCTCATTATTGCTGTTAGGGGTCAAAAGGGACAAAAAACGAAAGTAATATTCCTAATAAGGAGCATAAAGGGGTGATATATATCCCCACTCGAAAGAGAGGGGGCTATATTGCAATCACCTTGTCTGTCCGTTCATCCGTCTGTCCGTCCGGTTCAATTTCTTTGCTTCTACTGGATGGATTGGTTTTAAATTTGGTTATACCATGCCTTTACTTTCTAGATCAGTACATTATCTATATCTTGTTTTCTGAGCCGACTTAGACTTTTTTAGGGTAAAAAATTGAAATGAAAATTTTCGTAACAGCTATATCTGCTTCTACTGCATGGATGGATTGGTTTCAAATTTGGTACACATCTTCAACGTTATGAGTTATACCGTGCCTCCTCTTTCCAGATCAGTCCATTATCTACTTCCTGTTTTCCAAGCCAACTTAGACTTTTTAGGGTAAAACATTTATTTTTTTTTTAATTTGGAACACAGCTTCAGCATGATTAGTTATTTAATAATACCATGCCTCTCCTTTCTAGATCAGTCCATCATCTACTTCCTGTTTTCCGAGCCGACTTAGACTTTTTATGAGTCAAAACTGAATAGAAAAATTTTCGTAACAAATTTCTCGGCTTCTACAAAAGGGATTGATTTCAAATTTGGTATACAGCTTTAGCATGATGCGTTGTACCGTGCCTCCTCTTTCCAGGTCAGTCGGTCATCTTCCTCCGGTTTTCTGAATGGTAGAGTGGAGTACGCTTAGCACGACTTAGTGCAACCCCTTGTTTTAAGTTAAATTGTTATCTATCTTTAGTCTGCTATTGAATAATAAAATGATTGTTTTTGTGAAATGTGGGAGGAAAGTCCACCAAAGGCTGAATGTGTAAAAAATGTTGTCAGTCCACCATGGGCTGCATGTGTCCAGAGCAAATGACTATCCATTTTGGGCCTGAAATGTACAGGGTTCGACATGTTGCGGTAGTATAATGCTGCGCCTGGCGAAGCTTTTTATTTTTAAAACTTTTAGGTCAGCCCTATTATGAAAGATGGTCTGATTTGTTTTAACAAGATTTTTAATTTGAGCAAGGTTATTTGTTTGTATTTTTAACTAACTGTCTCTGTCAGTTGTTATCAACAGTTATAAAATTGGTACATGTACTTATATTAAGTATAAGAAATACTTAATTATGTTTTCCAGAAATGGGTTTTAATTTTTAAATACCATTTTGGTTTCCTTTGCTTTGATTGATCATAAATGAGGAGAAGGGCCAATCAAATCCAAATTAGAGTATCAATCAGGTAATAATTATAAATCAACCATTTTTCTTATAGGATATGATAATGAGGTGTGGAATAAGTGCACGCGACACAGCTCATATAGCGCGCAGGTAAACAAGCGATAAAAAAGATTGCTACACGTAGCCAATATCCCCCACCGCCGCATCAAAGTTGAAAATTGACTAAAATTTGAATAATTGAAATTGCATTGCGATATGATCAACTACATAGCATGACAAACCATCCTATAAATTTCATCAAAATCTGCGCTCACAAACTGTTCCTAGGACCTAAAAAATGAAGAAAGTGGATAAAGTCCCATTATCCCTATAACATTTGTTGAATCTAAATGGCTGTGCGATATGGTCAATAACATATAATGACAAGCAATCCTACAAAAATCATAAAAATCCGTTCAGCAGTCTTAGAGGAGTTGTGCTCACAAAGTGCATGTTCCTATGACCAAAAATGAACAAAGTCAAAAAGTCCCATAACTCCTATAAAATTTGTCAAATCAAATTGGCAATGCAATATGATTAACAACATATCATGACATACAGTCCTATAAAACTTCATAAAAATCCATTCAGGGGTCTCAGAAGAATTGCGCACACAAAGTGTTCCTATGACCTAAAACAATCCTACAAAATTTCATTGAAATCTGTTGAATGTTCTCAGAGGAGTTGCGTTCACAGAACTGTGGCGGACGCATGGATGCACGACCGGATGCGAAGACCATTACTAGGTCCCTCCGCGCGTTGCGGTGGGGGACAATAAAAACCCACAATGCTCGCTATTTTGTGTTTGGCCCAGGACATTATAGCTAGATATATTTTCTATTTTAATCCTCTGTTTTCGGAAATCATATACACATGTTATTATGTTATCTTTTATTTTGTAACTGATCTGACATTGACATTGGTCTGTTTATCCACCATTTATCAGAAAATCAATTATCGTTCATATTTATTTTTGAAATTAAATAACGTCACAAATCATGCTTGCAACGTTCAGAATCCTTACCTTATGATTGTTCGACGCACTTTCAACGCCCCATTGACACCTTCAAATCATTTGATTCAATATCAAAGTTAATACTTTAAATTTGTGACATTAAACACCGTGCAACTCTTATTTGTGGAAAATTTCTTATAGTTTAAAATCAAAACTGTTTTTACTAGGGTTTCCCTACTTGTAATGCACATGGTCGATATCTTCGGTGCTGGTTTTGGCACGATTTTGGCTTCCTCGTCTATACATGTAAAATATATTGAATGACGAGATCAGCAATGGTTCTTGGGTTTTTGGTTTATGCAATTGACATATTGATATGGCATTTTAATAGTTGCAGATAACACCCTCCCCCCACCCCGTGTTCAGGACTTATTTACTTTGCATAAGGATTGTATCTTTCAACTAAAAGAGCACTAAATGCGTTTTCTTTGGTTATAATTGTATGTCGCAAGAGATTCAAGTCACATTAAAGGGAAAACTATCAATCCTTAAAAACGGAAAAAGAGCTGCTACGATTTATTTTTGAAATCTCTTCGTATTTTCTGCTGTTTATCGGTTAAACAATTGTTAAGCAATTTTAATAAATCTAATACAATCTGAATGATATTGTACTAGTGACATAGTTGCAGACCGCGTCTATGAAATAAATGTAGGGTTGGTTACATTGCCTATAAGTAGTCAAGGGTCACTCGTAAGATTTTATGCATTATAAAAAAGAAATACAAATGAAGGAGTTGAATAAGAGTAAAGAGTAAACATATCATTAAGATATAATATCATGTTATACTCATAACAACGTTTAAAATAAATGTATACGACACATGTATTATTTTATTTGTTTTAGTACTTTACTGAATGCGATAACGGACTGAGTATGTTCATGATAAACTTTGCCCGTCACGTCCCTTCTTTTCTACATGTAGTTCAGGCTTGACCAATCATAATATGCTTTTTATCATATGTCAACACAAGACGCACTGGATATATATCCATCTATCGTACAAATGTAACTTTAGAAAAGCAATGAAATTATGATGTACACTGTATTTACAACATTAACATTAAGTTTCATCATGTTCATATAATTGATGAAGGTAAGAGTGTATATTTTTTAATCGTTTTGATATTGTAATGTTGCACTTTGCAAATGGGGGAAAAATATACCAAACCTATATTAGAAATATAAAAGAAGATTTAATTAAATTGATAGAATGCAAGGATATGAAAGATGACTAGCTACAATAATGTAGCTCCTATGAAATCTTTGGTTTGGTAATTGATATTTTGGTTTGGTTGTTCCGCCCAACCAAATATATAAAAAAATTTCGCTTCATTATTATACCCCTGCTTCGAAGAAAAGGGGGCATACTGTTTTACCTGTGTCCGATGCCATGCCACGCCCCTCCAAATATCTCAAAAATTGATTTTTCCGTCCCGTTTTTTGTACTTGACAGAGTTTGTTCAAATTTTGCACAATGATAGAACCCTATGAGTTGTGGGTCCTGAACATTTTTTTTAATTGTAGGGGGTCCCCTGGGGCCGTGCCATGCCCCTCCAAATACCTCAAAAATTGATTTTTCCGTCCCGCTTTTTGTACTTTTGTACTTTATGAATGTTATACTTGACAGAGTTTGTTCAAATTTTGCACATTGATAGAACCCTATGAGTTGTGGGTCCTGAACAATTTTTTAATTGTAGGGGGTCCCCTGGGGTCGTGCCACGCCCCTTCAAATATCTCAAAAATTGATTTTTTCGTCCCGCTTTTTGTACTTTTGTACTTTATGAATGTTTTACTTGACAGAGTTTGTTCAAATTTTGCACAATGATAGAACCCTATGAGTTGTGGGTCCTAAGAATTTTTTAAATATAGGGGATCCCCAGGGGCTGTGCCACGTCCCTCCAAATACCTCATAAATTGACTTTTTAATACCTCAAAGGCCATTGAAATCCCCACCCTATAACCATATATATTCTTAGTCCTTAAGTTGAGACAAATCATTTGGTACCTGAGAGTGGTTTTAGGGGGTCATGCCCCAACCCCCCTCAAATGACAAAATACTAAATATCTTGAAAACAACTGAGATCCCCACCCTATAATTGTGTATATTCTAAGTCCTTATGGTAAGACAGATCATTTGGTACCATAGAGGGGTTTGAGAGGCCATGTTCCACCCCCCTCAATGACAAAATACTTAATATCTTGAAAACTATTGAGATCCCCACCCTATAACTATATATATATTCTTAGTTCTTTTGGTAAGACATATCATTTGGTACCATAGAGGAGTTTGAAGGGTCATATCCCACCCCCCTAAAATGACAAAATATTTAATATATTGAAAACCATTGAGATCCACACCCTATAACCATATATATTCTTAGTCCTTATATATATGGTAAGACACATCCTTTGTTACCATAGAGGGGGCTGAGGAGGTTACGCCCCCCCTCAAATGACAAAATACTTAACATCTCGAAAACCACCGAGCAACTATTGAGATCCCCATCCTATAATCATATATATTCTTAGTTCTTATGGTAAGACAGATAATTTGATACCATAGTCATGGCCCACCCCTAAAATGACAACATACTTAATTTCATAGTTGTAAAAGCAGGGGTATCACTAATGTCTCACAGATTTTTGTTGTAGCTAATACCAAGTGGTAAATCATGTGGTGGTGCTCCTGGAATACGTGGCTTGAATGAATTTTAGATATGCTCAACTGAAGAATCTGCAAAACAGGAATACATATTTGCATTAATTATACAATCATACAATCGGAAGAGGTATAAATTTACAGAGCTACAACTTTGCTATGCGATTGATCGCCGCTCTCTAAGTCAACAACTAAGTGTAAATTTTGGTGTTTTAACTATAAAAAGTTATACACTTTACAATGTTTTATCTGATTGTTATTTATATCTATATCATCTGAGCCAACCTCAAAATTTTACAAAGATAAAACGTTTTCTCTTAACAAGGAAGTTAAGATAACACATTATTTAAATCAAGAACTACATGCATGAACATGTACATTCTTGCGAAATTTTAATCTTTGGTTGGTGTGTTCCCCGAACGCCTACTGGATAAAAACAACACCTCATTAGGTAGGGGGATTAAGGGGCCTATGAAGGGGAATTCATTAATTATTTTACCTGTATTTACCTTGATAATAATACAGTACAGTATATGATAAGAAACTGAAGAAAAACAACAACAAAATATTTATAACAAATGATGCATGGTCTAGAAATTAATTTTATTAAAATTGTTCATTACAAAAAAAAATACTAGTCTTAGTGATAAAAAAAAAAATAAATAAGATATTATAAAAATATAAGCTTTGAAATAAAATATTAAATAGAAAATAAAGAGATGTGGAATAAAGATACAATAAAAATAAACAAGAGGCTCCCAGGAGCCTGAATCGCTCACCTGGTCTTGATGTTGACCCTATACTTTTGTAGAGCTAAATGAGCTGAACATTTAAGCAAGCAACAGCTAATCTCTACCTGCAATAGTTTTCATTCTATAGGCCAAAAACACCATTTTTCACCTATAAGGGGCCATAACCCCTATAAGGAGTCATCTGACAACTTCGACCCTATGAAGACTTTTGTAGAGCTAAATGAGCTGAACATTTAAGCAACCAACAGCTAATCTCTATCTGCAATAGTTTTCATTCTGTAGGCCAAAAACATGAAAAATGGCTATTTTTCAGGGGCCGTAACCCCTATAAGGGATCATCTGACAACTTCAACCCTATGGAGAATTTAGTAAAGCTAAATGAGCTGAACATTTAAGCAAGCAACAGCTAATCTCCATCTGCAATAGTTTTCATTCTGTAGTCCAAAAACATGAAAAATCGCTATTTTTCAGGGGCCGTAACCCCTATAAGGGGTCATCTGCCAACTTCGACCCTATGGAGAATTTTGTAGAGCTCAATGAGCTGAACATTTAAGCAAGCAACAGCTAATCTCTATGTGCAATAGTTTTCATTCTGTAGGCCAAAAACACATGAAAAAATGCCATTTTTCAGGGGCCGTAACCCCTATAAGGGGTTATCTAACAACTTCGATCCTATGGAGACTTTCGTAGAGCTAAATGAGCTAAACATTTAAGCAAGCAACAGCTAATCTCTATCTGCAATAGTTTTCAAATGTAGGCCAAAAACATGAAAAATGGCTATTTTTCAACTTTAAGGGGCCGTAACCCCTATAAGGGGTCATCTGACAACTTCGACCCTATGGAGACTTTTGTAGAGTTAAATGAGCTGAACATTTAAGCAAGCAACAGCTAATCTCTATCTGCAATAGTTTGCATTCTGTAGGCCAAAAACATGAAAAAATGCTATTTTTCACCTTTAAGGGGCCGTAACCCCTATAAGGGGTCATCTGACAACTTTGACCAAATGGAGACTTTTGTAGAGCTTTTGATGCTGAATCAGTAGCGTGGCCTCAGATTTCCTCTATCTCTTATACTTTTTGATTTATAAGCCAAAAACAGTAGTCTGACCCCCCTAGTCTATTTTTAGCAACGGCGGCCATGTTTTTTATCAAAGCATTTCAAAATGAGGATCGTTTGTTGCCAACATGTCGTATATCATTCCTGCCAAGTTTCTGTTAAATTGGTTCAGTGGTTTCAGAGGAGAAGATTTTTGAAATTGTTAACGGACGACAGACGACGACGGACGACGACAGACGACGACGGACGCATAGTGATGGCATAAGCTCACATGGCCTTAGGCCAGGTGAGCTAAAAACTGAACTCAATTCAATTCAATTCTTTAAAAACTCTAGGTTATTATTGTCAATTGTGTCCAAACAAAATATGTTTTTCAATATTAGCATTATTCTATTTGATATCCTTTTTCATGATATTTGTTTTTTTTATACCTTTGTTGCCAAAATAGTTTTTTCATCAGATATCAGATTTTAAATATTTTAAAAAATGTTTTTAAAAATTTCCCACTTTCAATTTCAATAGTCAAAATAGTTAAACTGGACATGTTTAAATAAACATAGATGGTTGCTTATAAATGATACTTGTTAAAAAGACTTTCAATACTGTTTTCTTAAATTTAAAAAACAAGGTAGGACATTGTAAAGCAAGATGATTTTCATCTTCTATAACATCTAAAACACACTTATTTCACTTTACATTAAATTTTCTATGCCACAACAACATCCAGTTTCAACAATTAATTATGAGATGACTATCGAAGTAAGTCATAAAACGTATAAAAAAGAACCATTTAACATTTAAACAAATAGCTTGATGACATATCCTTTCCTTTAAAAAAAAAAAAAAATAAATATACATTTAATTTGATTATTTTAAAACATTAAAAATAGATAAATAAACACACACAAACATAGACATAAACAAGAAATAAATACTTAAATATATACAATTTATTATAAGTTTATAAGTTCTGTTAAGTCATTATGAATTTACCTAATGCCTATTCCATTTGATTATTTACCTTTACTAAATCAACAGGTGATATCATATAAAAGCGCCCCTTAGAAGGCCCCTTAATCCCATACATTAATTAGATGTTTTTTTAGCCAGTAGGCGTTCAGGGAACAAACCCTTTGGTTCAGGTCTATGATACGGAAACCCAGCTGACAGCTTACCATAGTGGGCCAACGTGAAGGGAGAGTGCCACGCTTGATGCACGTAAAAGATCCCTTTTCGGACCGCCAAGTATAGTGCACCACAAAGACTAAATTTTTCGCCCCTACCCACCTGTCCCTTTTTTTCTCTGTGTTCTCCAAAGTTACTGTATCTTTGTTCCAGTCTAATTTCTAGTGGTATTCAATATTTTCTCTGAAGGAAAAAGCATTCTGTGGTTTTTTATTTACGATGCAACGTTAGTCCCGCCAAAAGTTAAAAAAAAGTTTCCAAGAGTTATCCCCCTTATTGCGACGAATACTCGGAAAAATAAAATGCCTGTACCATATAGATTTGATAAAATATTTGGAGTTTTATTGTCTTATGTAGTGTGACATAATTATTTACAGTTATCCAAACCATTATATTTTATTAATATTACTCAATAGTTAGAAAAACCCGAATAGAAGAATTTTCTATTAGAAATTAAGTCCCGCCCCTTTTCTTTTACCTTCTTTGGCAAATCAGACGAAATTTGATACCTCATTTCTTAAATCGGATTTAGCACCCCGAAGATCGACATCGATTGTTTTAGAATTTAACCACATGATAGCTCATTCAATATAGTTTTTGAGAATTGCTGCTCATTTTTTTGTATTTTTGAAAATTATAACAAAAAATTGATATCAAGATGAAAAAAGCAGTTTTTCTCATTCTGATTTACCCTTTTCGTCCAAAAAATAAAATTATTCTTAACATTATCAACAATGAGCACCTAAATTCAAATAAATTGATCAAAAACGACCCCAAATAAATGATTTTTAATCAATTCGATGGTGCTTATCGGGGTGCTAAACTTCAGTTTCCAAATCCGAGAAAAGTCATGTTGCAGACAAAATGGTTGCCATGGATACTTATTTATGGTACTATATGAGCAGCATTTTAACGCATTTACATATTTTCTAAATACATATCAAATTCCTGTTCATTTCGATATAAAATAACTTAATAATTGATTTTTATTTTTTTATGTTTGAAAGGGTCGGGAAACGGACGGTTTTCCGGAAAAGTGCATTATCAACCTGCGTGTAAATAGCGATCGATGGCGTCGAAATGTAAACAATCAAATATTTTCATTTATTGCACAAGGATCTGACAGTTATCATATACGTGACACATGTTATGTTTTTCAGAAATCTTTTCTACTATGTAAACTGTTGTTTTAGAGATCAGCAAAGATGTGTAATTTATAAATTCGAATAAAACTGAGCGGACGGTTGAATGGAAGAGAATGTCAACCAAACCTTTCAAAAATTACACAAGACCGAAAAGCCGCAGCACATTCTCGAAACTCGTTGAAATGTGAGGTAATTACCTTTACTAAAGATAGATATTGGCTTGAAATTCTGTTTTACTGGCAAGAATAAACGATCCACTTTTTAAAAACTTTGTTCAAGGGACGCTATTACCAAGTCGTATTCTTCGCTGACATGACTGGTAAACAACATATTACATGTATTATAGAATGATATGTTCTATTTTGAAGCAGATGAATGGATATTGATTTAGATATTTAATCCAACACAATTGAATGCAAGTTCACATGTTAATCCAAATTTACGGACACCGGTCAAAAAGGTGAACATGTTCTATGACGTAATCAAATTGAATTCAACAGGTAAATCGTGTACTTAAAAAAAAGGTTGTCAAAATTTTATTGTGGCTTAACTTCTAGCTGTACACACATTAGGTCCCGTCTTTGGCCTCAAATATCCCGTATCCCATTAATAAACTATGTGAATATCCCATATTCCAAAACATTCTAATAACAGAATGCACCAGTGGAATATGCTCTTTTTGTATTTCTTTGTTTCTGACATACGTGTAGATTTTATAGTTTCAAAGACTTTAAAAGGCACAAAAATAAGATTTCAAATTACCTTTTAAAATTTGTCCCACCTTAACCACGCTTTTTGAAACCGGTAATTTATTAAAGCACATAAAGAAAGTCACAAATGTACAAAATGTTCTATAAAACTGATTTTGTCAAAATACAAAGGTAGTCTTCGAAGAAAATGCATGTGGGCAGCTTACGTATGTTTTAAAGTTAGTTATTAACTTGATATTTTCCGTGTAATGTGTTTAAATGTATGTTTATTCAGTAAGAGGGGTATTAGTTTTCATTTAAGTCGTACAGTTTCTACAAAACCCAGTGTCTCTCTTAAGTCAAAATTTTGAAAAATCCGTCGAAAAAAACGGACAAGTTGTTGTGCCTTTCGACAAAACCAGATGAATTTTAATAAATCATTTACTGATGCATCTTTACGGATTTTTTTGGAAGCATTGTAATAATTTGAACACCTTGATTACTTTTAATCCTCTTTTTTGTTTTGTTTCACATACAATTGAGAATTAAAGCATTGTTTTATAAATGGACGGGCGAAAAAAACCTGGACCGCTCTCGAAAAAAAAACTGGACAATGCCTCTCCTCGAAAAAACAATCATGTCACCGTACACGGGATCTACCGTGAGTACATGTCTGAAAATTTGCAGATGGAAATGTACACATTTAAAGCAATAGTGTATTTTTTTTTCATTTTTTTAATAAACGTTTAGATTACGCGATCCATTTCAGCTGCACCGTATGCATTTTATAAATATCCACAGAATAACAGGCATTATACATAAAATTTGTTACTTTAATAAACTCTTTTTATTCAGAACATTTTATTTGAACAACATTACTGAAAATGGAATGAATTTTTTCGCTAAAAAAACTTTTAATTCACTTACAACCAGGATAAACATTCGAATGAACTCTCCTCTTTTCCGATAAAGAGCTCTAATTCTATTGTTTAAATACCACCAGTTTTCAGACTGTGTTTCCCTCCATATTTCATTTTTCATCATAATGTTATGTTGATTTTATCATCCTTTTCATTTTCTTCGCCTTTAAATAACCTATATAGCGTTGAAATGGCGTAAAACACCATTGATATAATATAGAATGGGTGCGGTGAGCTGCAAAGTTAGAAGGGGTGTCTGTGTGACAACAGTGATGAAAATCATCTTTTTAAAGCCTGTACCAAGTCAGGACCATTGCGATCCACCAGTTCTCCGGTATGACTGATTCGTTTTTGTCATTTTCTCTGGACTATGAGA
Source organism: Arcuatula senhousia (assembly GCA_963971305.1). NCBI lineage: Eukaryota > Metazoa > Mollusca > Bivalvia > Mytilida > Mytilidae > Arcuatula > Arcuatula senhousia. The sequence continues at coordinate 28,549,602 of OZ020308.1, read as the reverse complement.
TTGATCATTCAAGTTCGGTAGTTTTGTTATTACCTTTATTTAAAGCCGTTGACACCGGAAAATCCAGCATGGGGTTGAGCTGGAATCGAACCCACTCTTTGCTTAAATAAATATTCCAACTACCACGCTTATTTGTTTATTTAGAAGAGGTATGACACTAAGCACACGGCACGCATATTTCTTGAAAATTTTCATTTGAGAGGCCGATAGACATTCAGTCCCATAATGGTTATTGAACGTATTTTCAGCCGCTGATCACCAATAATCACAATCATTTTAAAAACAAATTAATTATAGAGTCATACGTCTTAAGGCACAATAAAAAACTACAAATTAAATTGGATAAACGGCCACAGTTGCGCAAGGCTGTCGACATCTGACAAGAAAAACAGAATACCAAAATATTACGGGCAAATCTGTACACCTTTGATATCAAAGGATGCTTAATTCCTCTTGTTAAAACAACCACCAAGAGAGAACAAGGGTCCCGACTCCCGATACGACGGGTCATATCCCGGAACCCCCTATTACTTAATAACCAGGGGAGAACAGCAAATTTAAGGCAATTGTAGCAAATGGCAAAATTTAAGCAATTATTTAAGCAAACTAGGAAAGCCCAGACTGGTATCAGTTTAGAACCGACTACTCATGGCAACATGAGATAGTCTTAACCTGCAAACTTCCAACGGTATCGCCGAAAAGTAATTCATGATATGATCCGACGTAGAATAGCGGGAACGATCGGGGCGCCTTATCTTACCAGAACCCGCCAGCCTTAATTGTGACAAAATTTTATTATTAGAAATATTATTAACATTATAAATTCTAAGTTAACAGTTGTATTTTAACTTATCAAAGGTCCAATATGGTGTCATTTTTCTCTGGAATGTCCTTTCCATATGACAATAATGTAACTGCTTCCATGTAATATGACAACAGTACGTACTTGTCTGAAGTTCATCGCAGTAAAGAATCTCGCTTCCAACTTTCAAGGTAACTGAAAAATTAATACAAGAGCAGCAGAAAATATTCTGACATCAACATATTATATATAAGGGAGAATGTAGGGGAGGTGGGTGGGATTTTTGTTGGTGCAACTTTTTAACGAAGTGACCTTGCGATACAAGTTTTTGAATGAATGAACTGAGACGTCACAAATAATCAATAAAACCAGATTGAACTGGAAAATTCTTAGAACGGGGTAAACGAAATTATCACACAAACCATTTATTCCCTATAATTAAATTGGTTTATCTTAATAATTGACAAACCCTATAAATTATAGAATACTTCTTAAGGCACAATAAAAACTAACTACATATTAAATTGGATAAACGGCCACAGTTGAGCAAGGCTGTCGACATCTGACAAGAAAAACAGAATAGCAAAATATTACAGGCAAATCTGTTCACCTTGGGTATCAAAGGATGCTAAATTCCTCTTGTTAAAACAACCACCAAGAGAGAACAAGGGTCCCGACTCCCAATACGACGGGTCATATCCCAGAACCCCCTGTTACTTTATAACCAGGGGAGAACAGCAAATTTAAGGCAATTGTAGCAAATGGCAAAATTTAAGCAATTATTTAAGCAAACTAGGAAAGCCCAGACTGGTATCAGTTTAGAACCGACTACTCATGGCAACATGAGATAGTCTTAACCTGCAAACTTCCAGCGGTATCGCCGAAAAATAATCCATGATATGATCCGACGTAGAATAGCGGGAACAATCGGTGCCCCTTATCTTGCCAGAATCCGCAATAAGAGTGGGTCTATACACACTCTCTTACCCCCCCCCCCCCCGCGGTAGGAAATGACAGTCGTGTCAAAATATTCACAACTTACTAGGAAAAAACAATCGAGAATTTCAATGTTTCTCAAGCACATTGCTGTTTATTAAGAGTAAGCTCCCCTACACTCTGTTTATATTGCTAAGATATAAAGGTGTCTTGTAATTGGGAAACTGCACATTTGAAATTTAAATCAAGACCTTGCAACAACTAAAAACCGTCTTATAATTAGGGTAATTAAAAGCAATCTACACATTGTCAACTTTAATGAGTGCGCTATCTAGCGAAAACTATTAAGGGCTTCAAATAAATAAACAACCTTTTACTCAAACATACAACATCATAATTACCATTACCTGTATGTACTAGTATATATCAAATTATACTCTAGATACAAATTGACGCTGGGTGTGATTCGTTGCATTTTTGACATTTGTGCAAAAACTTACAACTATTGCCATATGTGCAACGTAGACCGCTGTTGTACATTCTACAGTAGTATTTTTGTTTTGGGTTTGCTGATGTGTTCCACTTTTGTGGTATCTGATTTGACGAATTATCTTCCAATTTGAAAACCTTCACTCGATTGACCTTGACTTTGACCGAACCAGGTGTTATAAGTATTTTGGGTTGTTACGCACACCATCCACAATTCCATATCAATACCTCCCCATGAAGAGGATGGACAACGGGCTTTACGCATACGAAACTGTTCATCATACAGAACCCTATCCCCAGAACAACCCCTGGATGCAGCTAATCTGACCGTATGCATATTCTTGAAAAATTCCAGTCCCTTTCCCGGCCATTTTTCTAACATGACACTTGCATATTTCATGAAAGCTGATGTCCATGTATCAATGTTTGTGATTGAATTATGTTTTTTTAGGAAGAACTGAAATGACACCCTCTCTAATAGCAAGTTCACCATCAACATCTAGTCCATTAGACATACATGTACTTGAAAAGTAAGCTTGAATCAACAAACTCCCCATTCCATATTTTGTATTTGAGCTTTATAGGAACATTTGATGAAATGGGATCAAAAACACTAACCATAAAATGCGGAGACTTTTCACCTTGCGAAATTAAGCTACTATTAGTATCATTTTCACGTATAAACCTACCCTGAGTTTTCCCCTGGTTTGAACTGTTCAAAGTATAACAGCTGGAGCTACCCGGGACCACCTTTGTCTGCTCATCCCTCCTTACCATGGGATCATCGTTGACTGGCTGGAGATTATTAGACATCTGCTTGTCTTGTAAAGTACTTACAGTAGATGAAGGTCTTGGAAAATGAACTACTCGAGGACGTTGGACTTGACGCTGATCCGCTTCAGACGCGATGTTTATGACAGGGCAACGTGCATTTGAAATATTTGCTGTTCGGTGATGATTTTGCGTTGGGCCGACGACATTTTCGGAGCTTGCAATGTCCATCCTTTGACCCGGCACTCTTGTGGGTTTGTTAGAATTGTCCTCAGCATGGATTAGCTGAATGTTAGTTCCGTGAACATGATCTGCCGACCCCGTGTTTGTCCTGTTTGAAGTTCTGTTTTTCTTTGGGCCTTTATCTGACTTCTTGATCTGCTGGAACTTATTTGGAGACAGTCTCTTTCTATTTTGAGGCTTCATAGTAATTTCGATGACGGATGGTCCAGATGTTGAAACGATTTTTTCAATTTTTGTTGGAGCAACTTTTTAACGAAGTGACCTTGCGATACAAGTTTTTGAATGAATGAACAGAGACGTCACAAATAATCAATAAAACCAGATTGAACTGGAAAATTTTTAGAACGGGATAACGAAATTATCGCAAAAACCATTTATTCCCTATAATTGAATTGGTTTATCAGAATAATTGATAAACCTTATTATTAACGACAGAGAGGAATAAATTATATAACTATATATATTTGAAAACACTATATTGGTTTCAAGTGTTTAAAAATAAAAGTTATTACTTACATTAAATTAATTACTTCCAAGAATGCACAAATGGTGACTGCGGATAAAAAAAAATATGGCCGCCGTTGCTAAAAATAGAACAGGGGGTCATACTCTAGTTTTTGAGTTATAAATCAAAAAGTAGGGTTGAAGTTGTCAGATGACCCGTAAAATTGGCTCTTTGAAGGTGAAATATAGCTTTTTTCATGTTTTTGTCCTATAAAATGAATCTATTGCAGATAGAGGAAAGCTGTTGCTCGCTTAAATGATCAGCTCATTAAGCACTACAAAAGTCCCCATTGCGCGAAAGTTGTCATATGACCCCTTACATGGGTTATGGTCCTTAACTGGTCAAAAATTGCGTTTTTTAATGTTTTGCCCTATAAAATGAATATATTGCAGATTGAAGGAAGCTGTTGCTTGCTTAAATATTCAGCTTGTTAAGCTTGACAAAAATTGTCATACATGTTCAGTTGAGTCCAGTTCTAACATCTCTTTAGAAATGTCAGGAACTGTCAGGAATCTGTTCTAATTCTGTTCTGCTGACAGTTATAGGACAGTTCATGACAAGCCCTGTCCTGTCATAGAACAGTTATGGACAGTTCTATCCCGTGACAAATTTAAAACTGTTCTAACCCCTGACAAGTCTTAGCTGTCATACGCCCTGACAGTTCTAACCTGTTCTGTACCATGACAGCTTAGAACTGTTCTAGTCTCGGACAGTTCTACCTCCTGACAGTTCTGATTGTGACGATTTCAGAACAGTATAGAATAAAGAATTTTCTGGTTAAAATAAATTTATATATCGAGTTTCATTTAGGTAGTAAAACACACTTCAATATTTTTGGTAGAGCGCCTCTGATGAGTCTTGAATAGACGAAACGCGCGTCAGGCGTAGCAAAATTTATTGTCTGGAACTTTGTTGTCATTTGTATTTCTAGGTAAAACGTCAGAAACGTCCATAGTTTTGCAGCACCTATGCTTCTTCCAATAACTATTCTAAAACTATATTTAACCTTATAAACACTTATCATACATCGTTGAAATCCTTACATTCCATAGATTATCTTCCGGTTAGTTGTTACTTGCAAAAATAAGATCTTTTCATTACAAACCGATAACTCCGAAAACAAATTATACATGAAAAAACACTAAAATTTACACATTTTTACCATAATTTAAGCCTAGATTAGACTCAAACCTGCACTAAATCCTCTATAGTGCTATACATGCTCTGAAAGTACATAAACCTTGCTGTTTATAAAAAGTAAAAAACCTATACATCGACCGGCTTATTTTTTCAAGAAATGACGTCGCATTTTTTACCTTAAAAACAAGCATTAATAAAAACGTTCAAAAGATCGGAAAATAAAAATGACACCATGCCGGAAAAGGGACGCTAAACTTCCGTTTTTTCGAATATTTTTATGATTTGTCAAAAATGTTATCTCTGAAAGATTCCCTATCAGTTGAGCACACTTTCGTTACTTAATTATAAGGCTTTCTTAATTTATAGCTACTTAAATTCGACCTTTGTATTTTACTTTAGAAATTCTAGGATGTCACTCTCCGAAACTAACTTGTAAACAAAACCGAACTGTGTCTTACTACCTTAATATATAAACATTTTTTTATGTATGTAAGTGCTTTATTTATTTCAAAACTTGATTATATTTGGAACAAAATGATGTTTGGCAATTTCTTTTAGGTCATATATAAGCCAAGTTGTGGCCAGTCAAAGTTGGAACCCTATTTTCACTTTTGACCGTAGTTTTGCAATATTTTTTTTAAAGTATATCATATCATGGTGTCTTTGTGTTTCTTAGATGAAAATCAACATTTTAACACATTTTTGTTATTTATTGATAAAAATAATTGACATTTACCTTTTAATTGATTATTTTTTAAAGTCCGGGGAGATTTTACCTATGAAATTAACACAGTTTGCAAAGTAAAGACCAAGTACGACAATTTTGAATATCGTGTTCCTAAGAGACAAAATCGTCACATTTTGCATCAAAATACGGAGTTCTGTCGAAAAAGTTCAGCAAATAAATAAGTATCCATACATTAATTTTATTTTAAAGAGATTTTGTCTATTTGGTCATTTTCACCTTTATAAAAACAGAAATGATGTAGCTGAAAAGTTGGCAAAACGTTACGTAACGTTTTCGCTCGAAATTTTTAAAATATGCTGTTTTGGTTGCTATGGCCTTTTTTCCAAGACAACTAATATTTTCCAATTTTTTTTTTCACTAATCTGCTGTATATTTATTTAGCTTTAATTCCACCAATTAACATGGGTATTTAGTTCGCGTTCAATGCTAGTATAATTGTTGACAATTACGTTAATGGTAGTAAAACACACTTCTAGGTAAAACGTCAGAAACGTCCATAGTTTTGCAGCACCTATGCTTCTTCCAATTACTATTCTAAAACTATATTTAACCTTATAAACACTTATCATACATCGTTGAAATCCTTACATTCCATAGATTATCTTCCAGTTAGTTGTTACTTGCAAAAATAAGATCTTTTCATTACAAACCGATAACTCCGAAAACAAATTATACATGAAAAAACACTAAAATTTACACATTTTTACCATAATTCAAGCCTAGATTAGACTCAAACCTGCACTAAATCCTCTATAGTGCTATACATGCTCTGAAAGTACATAAACCTTGCTGTTTATAAAAAGTAAAAAACCTATACATCGACCGGCTTATTTTTTCAAGAAATGACGTCGCATTTTTTACCTTAAAAACAAGCATTAATAAAAACGTTCAAAAGATCGGTAAAATAAAAATGACACCATGCCGGAAAAGGGACGCTAAACTTCCGTTTTTTCGAATATTTTTATGATTTGTCAAAAATGTTATATCAGTTGAGCACACTTTCGTTACTTAATTATAAGGCATTCTTAATTTATAGCTACTTAAATTCGACTTTTGTATTTTACTTTAGAAATTCTAGGATGTCACTCTCCGAAACTAACTTGTAAACAAAACCGAACTGTGTCTGACTACCTTAATAATAATGCCGAAAATATGCGCATTTTCCGAATTAGGAGTATTATTATAACCGCGTGACGTAATTTAGATTTGCCAGGGTGCAGAACTGTCCAAGGCTAGAACAGTTCTAAGGTGTCAGGGCCTAGAACAGTTCTAAGCTGTCAGGGCCTAGAATAGCTCTAAAGGTGTCATGGGTTAGAACAGGTTATGGCAGTTCTACCCTAGAACAGGTTATGACAGCTGCTGTCCAGGTTTAGAACAGTTCTAGAACTATCAGGAAAGCTGGACAGTAGAGATGTTAGAACTGGGCTCAACTGTGTATGGTCAAAATTGTAAGATGACCCTTAAAGGGGTTATGGCCCTTTACAGGTCAAATATAGCGTTTTTTCAACTTTTTGCCATATAGAATGAAAACAATTGCAGATAAAGAAAAGCTTTTGCTTCTTTAAATGTTCAGCTCATAAAGATTTACAAAAGTCTCCATTGGGTCAAGGTTGTAAGATAACCCTCATAAGGGTTACATCCTTTAAGGATAAAAAAGTTTTTTTTTCATGTTTTGGGTCTATATAATAAAAAATTATAGCAGATAGAGATCATTTAGATCATTGAGCTTAACAAAAGTCCCCGTTGGGTCCAGGTTTTCAGATGATTCAATATATTTGTTATAGCCTTTTAAACGTGCTTAAAGGTTTTTTTTCATGTGTTTGGCCTATAGAATGATATAAAAATATTCCGGATCGAGAAAAGCTGGTATACGTAAATGTATTAATATTTTTTCTTTATTATGAAATCGCTTCAGGCGTAGCAAAACTGCTTGTCCAGAACAATAATGTATGTTGATACCTTAATTCTATGATTATTTTAATATTAAGTTATGAAGACGTTGAGTAGATTAATACATACACTCTACTAAAGTTTCCATAGGGTCGAAGTTGTCAGATGACCCCTTATAGGTTTATGGCCCTTTGAAGGTGGAAAATAGCATTTTTTTATGTTGAAAATCATACCAGATAGGGAAATGATGTTGCTTGCTTATATCCTTACTTTATTCAGCTCTTCAAAAATATTCATTAGGCTGAAGCTAGCAGATGACTTTTTATAAAAGTTAGGGCCCTAATTGTAAAGTTTTGTGGTTTTGTCTTGCAGGTTAATCCTATAAAAAATTAAGAAAAGCTTTTGTTTGCCTAAATGTTTGACTATATAAATAAAGTTTCCCCCTCAGATGCCCCAAAACTATTTTCTATATAGCGGAACGTAAGGTTTAATAGTGTCCATTGAAATCCTTATTGTTCGTTGAAAAACACGTCCACCAAACTAAAAAAAAAATATAGGTTGACTATAAGAAAGTTGTTCATGTCGGTTATTTGGTCTTCTGTAAATTTGTTTCTTAGACTGATTGCTGACTAAGTAAGTCTTAGTATAAATGAAAACCAGATATTTGCACCTGCGTTTTCCATTAAAAAAAACTGAGTTTACTAAATGTAGTAATTACAATTCAAGGATATAAAAAAAATATTTGTTGCGTTGTTGTTCTTGTATAAGATAAAAAAGTATAAATGTTTAAACAAAATCAAAATGTGTATTACAAGCAATAAAAACGAAATCAAAAAGTTATAGCCTTTTAAACGTGTTTAAAGGTTTTTTTTCATGTGTTTGGCCTATAGAATGATATAAAAATATTCCGGATCGAGAAAAGCTGGTATACGTAAATGTATTAATATTTTTTCTTTATTATGAAATCGCTTCAGGCGTAGCAAAACTGCTTGTCCAGAACAATAATGTATGTTGATACCTTAATTCTATGATTATTTTAATATTAAGTTATGAAGACGTTGAGTAGATTAATACATACACTCTACTAAAGTTTCCATAGGGTCGAAGTTGTCAGATGACCCCTTATAGGTTTATGGCCCTTTGAAGGTGGAAAATAGCATTTTTTTTTATGTTGAAAATCATACAAGATAGGGAAATGATGTTGCTTGCTTATATCCTTACTTTATTCAGCTCTTCAAAAATATTCATTAGGCTGAAGCTAGCAGATGAATTTTTATAAAAGTTAGGGCCCTAATTGTAAAGTTTTGTGGTTTTGTCTTGCAGGTTAATCCTATAAAAAATTAAGAAAAGCTTTTGTTTGCCTAAATGTTTGACTATATAAATAAAGTTTCCCCCTCAGATGCCCCAAAACTATTTTCTATATAACGGAACGTAAGGTTTAATAGTGTCCATTGAAATCCTTATTGTTCGTTGAAAAACACGTCCACCAAACTAAAAAAAAAATATATGTTGACTATAAGAAAGTTGTTCATGTCGGTTATTTGGTCTTCTGTAAATTTGTTTCTTAGACTGATTGCTGACTAAGTAAGTCTTAGTATAAATGAAAACCAGATATTTGCACCTGCGTTTTCCATTAAAAAAAAACTGAGTTTACTAAATGTAGTAATTACAATTCAATGATATAAAAAAATATTTGTTGCGTTGTTGTTCTTGTATAAGATAAAAAGTATAAATGTTTAAACAAAATCAAAATGTGTATTACAAGCAATAAAAACGAAATCAAAAAGTTATAGCCATTTAAACGTGTTTAAAGGTTTTTTTTCATGTGTTTGGCCTATAGAATGATATAAAAATATTCCGGATCGAGAAAAGCTGGTATACGTAAATGTATTAATATTTTTTCTTTATTATGAAATCGCTTCAGGCGTAGCAAAACTGCTTGTCCAGAACAATAATGTATGTTGATACCTTAATTCTATGATTATTTTAATATTAAGTTATGAAGACGTTGAGTAGATTAATACATACACTCTACTAAAGTTTCCATAGGGTCGAAGTTGTCAGATGACCCCTTATAGGTTTATGGCCCTTTGAAGGTGGAAAATAGCATTTTTTTTATGTTGAAAATCATACCAGATAGGGAAATGATGTTGCTTGCTTATATCCTTACTTTATTCAGCTCTTCAAAAATATTCATTAGGCTGAAGCTAGCAGATGACTTTTTATAAAAGTTAGGGCCCTAATTGTAAAGTTTTGTGGTTTTGTCTTGCAGGTTAATCCTATAAAAAATTAAGAAAAGCTTTTGTTTGCCTAAATGTTTGACTATATAAATAAAGTTTCCCCCTCAGATGCCCCAAAACTATTTTCTTTCCATTAGTGAGATGAGCAATTCAGGCTCCTGGGAGCCTCTTGTTTTATAGTGCCTTGCATTTTCAATCTATTTAGTAGAGCAGATGCGGGGTCGTCAGGCGATAATGCGGAAAACCTGACCGCAAACCATAGTGGTGCACCGTGTTGGGAAAAATGTCACGTTCCTCGCACGTTAAAGAACCCTGCTGCAGGTCTCGGTAAGAGTAGGACCCGTAGGATCCCCATGCAGGAGGCTAAATTTCCCGTCCCTACCCATCACTCCTTTTTCCAGTGGCAGTCAAAACTCTCCTACCCGATTGGCCTTGTGTCCCCATTTCCTCCACTTCATTATCATTTCATGTTCATTGTATCACCACTTTCATGTTCATCTCCCGGATATAGCCGAAATCGTGCTGCTTGGGAGTAAAGCAATAACTAACTAACTAACGAAAGTAGAGCACTTCCGTTCAGTTCTGAGATCTGGAATAACGAATTAATTGTGATACGTAAAGTTCATATATAAGCTGAAGCGGACGGAATGTTGCTACACAAATAGGAAAGTTTAAGTCGTCCTGTTTGTCACAAAACTTTGTTGAAAGTCTTCCTCGACAGTCTATTTCGAAATTTGGACAATTATAAAGCAAACTTCCTAGAATGTGTATTGTTCTTTATCTCAAGTTCCTCAGGATTTATGAAATGGTCACCAAATTGAGGAAAGGACATCATCAATATAACGGAACGTAAGGTTTAATAGTGTCCATTGAAATCCTTATTGTTCGTTGAAAAACACGTCCACCAAACTAAAAAAAAATATATGTTGACTATAAGAAAGTTGTTCATGTCGGTTATTTGGTCTTCTGTAAATTTGTTTCTTAGACTGATTGCTGACTAAGTAAGTCTTAGTATAAATGAAAACCAGATATTTGCACCTGCGTTTTCCATTAAAAAAACTGAGTTTACTAAATGTAGTAATTAAAATTCAAGGATATAAAAAAAAATATTTGTTGCGTTGTTGTTCTTGTATAAGATAAAAAAGTATAAATGTTTAAACAAAATCAAAATGTGTATTACAAGCAATAAAAACGAAATCAAAAAGTTTTTTTTTTGTTTTTATTGCTTGTTTTGTGTGTTACATTTTAATTCAGTTTTGTTGTTGTTGTGTTTTTACCTTTTAAATGTGATTACTATGTGCAACTTGAAAACATTTTTAATTGATATGTATAAAAGGCCCTTGCTGTCGTACATTAGTAAGTCATAAAATGATACGTAAAACAACAAAACTTTCAGTTAATCTATCATGACGTTGAGTCAAAATAACATGATGTTGAGTCCGTACCATCCGTCTATTTAACTTCACTTCTTTTTGTTTAACCGTTACATTGTGTAGTTTGTAAAATGCATTTTATCACATGAGCATTTCGATTGGAAAACTGGGAATTACATGGGTATATCTGAACAAAACATCATGATATCGTGACACAGCCACATACATTCTGGGCTTACCATCATGAAATCTTTACACAATGCGATATAAGCTGAACTTCACATCATGCTATTTTTACTCAACGTCATGATATACTATCTGTACGTTGTGTTGTTTTACCTTTCATTTAATGCCTACCTAAAATATGACAGGTAGGGCGTTCCACCGATATGATAGTTCTAAAACTGTTTTTAACTTAATGAGTTAAGACCAGCGTCGCCGCCGCCAGTGTAAGTGCAAAGTTAACTAAAAAAAGTTTGTTTTATAATTTTCAGAGACCAAAAGTTAAAAGATGTCGGATTATCTTAAAGTTGCATACAATTATATTGTAAATAATGATGAAAAGCTCAAAGAAATTACCAACGAGTTAATTCAGGACAAAGAAATATGTAAGTTGGTCGAACCCGTCAAAGATTTTGTTTTTAACAAAGATGGTAATTATTCAAAGATAGAAATATTATGTGGAATTATGAAATTTCTTGCAATCCTGATTGACGCAATAATACCATCAGAGATTTCATCCAAAGCAAAATCGATACTCTCGTATGTTACTCCCATTTTAATGTATTTGTGGTCTCAATATTATAAAATAGACAGTCCGATGGCTGACTTATTGGATAAGCAAATCCGTTCTAAGGAAGAAATTATCTTTGCCGGGTTAAAAACGATAAAAGCATATATTTCGTCATTGGAATCTGAAGACCAGTTGAAGGATATCGACATTTCTGCGATGGTGGGAGTGGTCATGCCCCGAGTACAACAGGGAGAAGATTTCCTATCCGAACTTAAATTGGAGACTAAAAGACATTCGACATCTAAACAAGAGATAGAATTGAAAAGGGCTATAGAGCTATGTACTTTGTATGTAAAAGTTGCAACTTTCAGATCTTCTCTTCTATGGAGTATGTACTTAATCATCAAAACAAAATCAGAGCGCAAAGACTCCCCAACTGAAAAGGCCTTGTTTGAAGTTATCAAACACGACAATGACATTCACAAGGAATTTCTTATGCTGTTCACAGAGCCAAGGACTGAAACAATAAGACTCCTTTCGTATTTCAACTTATCTGAACACAAAGAAATCGAAATATTCGCAGAAACAACTGGAGCCAAGTTTCAAAATTTATCAGCAAAGTTTTCGGGGGGAAATTACGTTTTCAGATCTAAACAGTGGTTAGATTTTCCTTTGCAGTTGAGCCGAAGACTAGGAATACTTAGGTCATACCGTATACTATTGTCACGCTCCAAATGGGCACACTCTGTATGTGCACCATTCCGGCAACATCAAACATTTAAACTTGAGGTTATTAGTGATCTTGATAACATTTTTGCAATACGATCCTATTATAACCCAAATATTTTTGCCGCTGTTTGCTTTGATTCGATTTGTAGAGGATTTGTAGGTAATACCACACAACTTGATGAATCAATGAAATGGAAGATTATTCAGTTAAAAAATGGATTTTATATCATATGCTCAGTAAAATATCCCAACTATATTGCCTATATCGAAGAAAATTATCAGAGGCGCATGATGGTAAAAGACGGATTTCCCCACGAGGCCTGTTTATGGACTATTGAACATAATAGCAATGGTTTGATTTTCTAATTTATGAATTTAAAAGTATTTTATTTTTTATATGTTAAACCAAATAAAGCATAATATGACAAATGGACAAAGTGTAAATTTTTGTTACTCAATTCTTATTAAAAGATCGTAGACTAGCTCTCTCTTTTAATCTCACTTTCCGTTATACTGATGATGTCCTTTCACTGAACAGAGTGTGCGGGACTTACATCGATTTCATAAGTAGAGCATCACGTCTGACACAAAAAATGCTCACACAGGGTTATGTTGCTCCTCGGTTGCTGTCTTCACTCATGAAATTTTACGAAAGATATCATGCGCTTATAGACAAATATGGGATTTCGATCTCTCAAATGAGTGCAGATGTTGGTTTGTCGTAAATTTTTGTTTTGTCTTCCTTTACCGGATTTGACTTACTGAATTAACTGTTGGCAATGCGACTGGTGTACTAAAGCAAGCAAGAACTGCTTACTCTTCCAGAGCATCTAAGTCCACTCTCGTGACGACTGGAGTTCGTGTTGTTGATTGAACGGGACAAAAACAGACAACGTGTAAAACATGGAAACACAAAACCACTGAACATCAATCAAAAACGCGAACTCCAGTCGAAACAAGAGTGAACTCAGGTGCTCCCGAAGAGTAAGCAGTTCCTGCTTGCTATAGCACACCTGTAGTGTTGCCAATTGTCCATTCAGCGTGTCAAATCCGGTAAAGGAAGACAAAACAAAACCCTATGACAAAAATAAATAAAACTAAAATTTGCACTCATCTGAGAGCTGGAAGTCCCATATTTGTCTAAAAGTGCATGATGTTCCGTAAAATTTCTTGAGAGAAGATAGCAACCGAGGAGCAACATAACCCTGTGTGAGCAATTTTTGCATCAGACATGTCGCTCTGCGAAGGAAATCGATGTAAGTTCTGCACGCTGTGGAGTAACGAATCAAATTAGATACGTAAACTTCATAAGCTGGAGCGGACGGAATAGTGCTACATGTACACAAGAAGGGAAAGTTGACGATTGGAAAGTTGAAGTCATCACGTTTGTCATAGAGCCTTGTTGAAAGTCTTCCCTGAGAGTCAATTTCGAAATACTTTGTGATCAGATGTTACATTAGATAATGCTGGCATCAAGGACACGGCTATTTTTTTAGCTAAAGAAAAGTTGACTATCCAGAACAATGCGTTTAGGTTAAAATATTTCAGTTCACATCAAGAAATTCCTGACCAGTCCCTGTATATTATTAGGTCAGTCCTTGTACAAGTTGTTAATTTTTCATCAAAAATATCCATACAAGTTATTGCTTGTACAACCGCATTTGTACAGGTTATATCATACAAGAAATAACTTTTACATGTATAATGTTTTCATACATTTTATAACTCGAACAAAATAATAACATGTTAAAGAAGAATACGAAATAATGGCAATGACATTCTTAAGAAACTGAAGATCGTAAAGATCCCAACTTTTCCCAAAATTGATGAAAACACCAGGTTTCTTTCCTTGTAATGCACATGGTCGATTTCCTCGGTGCTGGATTTGGCTTTGGTTTTGAGTACTTTTCGTTTTCAACTGTTTTGGATTTTGACCTTCCAATGATCTGGTTTAAATGCTACTGATGAGAGGTTACTCCTTGAAATATCGATATATAGCATATCCAAATTAACCGTTTATACCCGCGTTTTGGTATTTGTAATTTTGAAACCACTGGGCGATAACCGCTGCTGGTGGACCAAAGGTCCCCGAGGGTAATCACAAGCCTGGTAGTCAGACTTGTCTGACACAAATTATCATAAAATTTCTAATATATTGTCGCTGAAATTTCCGATTGTTAAATTCAAAATTGATGAAAACACCAGGTTTCTTTCCTTGTAATGCACATGGTCGATATCCTCGGTGCTGGATTTGGCTTCCTTGTTCGAACATTTTGGTTTTGAGTACTTTTCGTTTTCAACTGTTTTGGATTTTGACCTTCCAATGATCTGGTTTAAATGCTACTGATGAGAGGTTACTCCTTGAAATATCGATATATAGCATATCCAAATTAACCGTTTATACCCGCGTTTTGGTATTTGTAATTTTGAAACCACTGGGCGATAACCGCTGCTGGTGGACCAAAGGTCCCCGAGGGTAATCACAAGCCTGGTAGTCAGACTTGTCTGACACGAATTACCATAAAATTTCTAATATATTGTCGCTGAAATTTCCGATTGTTAATTCAAAATTGATGAAAACACCAGGTTTCTTTCCTTGTAATGCACATGGTCGATATCCTCGGTGCTGGATTTGGCTTCCTTGTTCGAACGTTTTGGTTTTGAGTACTTTTCGTTTTCAACTGTTTTGGATTTTGACCTTCCAATGATCTGGTTTAAATGCTACTGATGAGAGGTTACTCCTTGAAATATCGATATATAGCATATCCAAATTAACCGTTTATACCCGCGTTTTGGTATTTGTAATTTTGAAACCACTGGGCGATAACCGCTGCTGGTGGACCAAAGGTCCCGAGGGTAATCACAAGCCTGGTAGTCAGACTTGTCTGACACGAATTACCATAAAATTTTTGATATATTGTCGCTGAAATTTCCGATTGTTAAATTCAAAATTGATGAAAACACCAGGTTTCTTTCCTTGTAATGCACATGGTCGATATCCTCGGTGCTGGATTTGGCTTCCTTGTTCGAACGTTTTGGTTTTGAGTACTTTTCGTTTTCAACTGTTTTGGATTTTGACCTTCCAATGATCTGGTTTAATGCTACTGATGAGAGGTTACTCCTTGAAATATCAATATATAGTATATCCAAATTAACCGTTTATACCCGCGTTTTGGTATTTGTAATTTTCAAAAAGAAAAAAAGGGTAAACCAGATTTTGTGCAAGACCTCTCGCTTTCTATGTGAGTGTAGGGTCCAATAGTAATACAAAACACAACAATGTTGTGAGACACACCTGGGAAAGTGAGATAACTATATAAATGAAACCGAATTCATACCGAAATCCACACAAGGAAAATACTTTTTATATATGTAACTCTGTTTATAGTTCACCTCATTAGGTGAGGTAAGCTTGTGTGATACCATGGGCGTCAGCTTCCGGATGCTAGGGACGCTAAGCGCACTTGCTTGCTTTGAATACTGGTTGTTATCAACTAATTTCACATGGATAACCATTTACAAAAGATTGGGTAAACATAAAGTTTATTGACAAGGTCACATCAACCAATTTGGTAGACAAGGTGTACCTTGCTGATTGTGACCTTTTTTCCGCATGGATGATTACTTACAGTACTTACAGCAAAAGTCAATTCCTTCACACAGAGAAAACTCAAACATGCATCTTTAACAACTCTTGCTTTTAACCAAAATACGGATTAGTAAGCCTAATTGTATTTTAGAAAATAAGGATAATTCCAAATTGTAAAACCACAATTACAGGGATGGTCAATCTCAAAAGTTAAGGAAGAAAAGACAAAATAAAATCGCAAAAGTCAAATATCAATTAAACCGAATTCTAAGCGAAATCTTCACAGAGAAAACACCATTTATTACAGCTTTTATAATTCCATTTTTAACTTACCTAACTAGGTAAGAGGGCCTTTGTGATACCCGAGTGTCAGCGTTGGTGTTCGCATCGTAGGGCCACTTTCATGCTTCGGATGCCGACGGTGGTCTGCCTTTTTCGTATTAATTAATAACCAATTCCAGAAAAAAAATGTTTCAAGTCTACTCCCGTTTGCCGACAAGTGCGACGTCAACTAGCATCTAGTGGTGCTAATTACAATGGATGCTTTAGATGCTGGCTGTGACCTATATTTTCTACATGAATGACGACTATCTATTCCGCTTTCAGACATCTTCCACATCAATCGTATTGTTATTGCAGGTGTACCTAGGAATGCTAAGCATGCTTTGGGTGCTGGCTGTGACGTTATTTTGTTTCATGGATGACCATTTAAATTTCGAAAAGTTTAAGTCAGGTCTCTCTTATCAACAATGATGCCTACAATGTGAGCTTTGTTATCGATATATTACCTAATCCTGTTTAAAAAAGCAAAAAAAGACTTGAAGAGGTAGGGTTTTAAAAATAACTTGTTTGCTAGTAACATAGATTAAATATTAAGTTTTTTTTAAGTTAAACATGTTAATGTGCATTTTTGAAGTACATGTTTGCAGATCGACTTAAAAGAAAAAATATCTAATCAGCATTAGAAAAATGACATTTTGACTTGTTTGTTGCCCTTATAACATCAGTGCTTTGTCAGTTTTTGTTATTGATAAAGGTATGGGTGTTATTAACCCTTCATTTAAATCAAAATTGCAGAAAAATATATTTAGAAACAAATATGCATATAGGGCCTGACCTTATATATACCAAATAAATACATTTATGAGTTAGAAATGTTCATAAAACTGGAATATTAAATACATGTATACAATTAACACCTTGAATGGTTAGAATTTTATTGCCCTGGTCTTTGTTTCCTCTACATTTTTATTCGATAAATCACAAACCGATTCTTGTAAATCCATTTCTTTGGTTTTCATTTTTTCTAACAATTATAACATGTAAAGGAAAACTTGTAAATGTAATAACATGCGTTTGTAGTCCATACAAGTTATAACTTACAATGTGTAGGCTGGACTTTTATCACCATATTACTCCAATATCTTTTTCAAGGGATGTATGCACGATGTAGTAAACAAAAATACTCGGTGTTGAAAAAAGGAGACAACTGATTGATTCATTGTAACATAGAATATTAGCTAAACCTGGGAAATCTGATCTTCCTTAGATGTTATATATACTCACTCAAAAAAGAAACGCAACATGCAAAAATTTTAAAATTACATCGCATACTAAAGTCGAGTTTTATATCATCAATTGTTGAAATATCTTTATGAAATTTGACTTGGCAATTGTAGAGGGGCCACTTTTTCTTTAATTGCTAATTTTTTTATAAAATGTCTACAAATTGAGTGCGCATGCCAATCAGAATTATGTCATGCAGTTTGTTTGCAAGACAGTACTCAAACTGCCACCCCCATATTCAAAAGAACGTTCCGCACAAGATTTCAATATCTGATTCTCATCACCCAAAAGTTTGTGCTTTCTTTCCGTGGTTTTTGATTGCACAATTAGGCGTTGGCGCATGCGCAAATCCGATTTAATCAGTAGATGCACGATTTTTCATAAATTCAAAATTTTCAGAAAGTCTTTAAAAAGCAAAAATGTCTTGTGTTTTACGTTTGTTATGTTATTGGTAAGGATTCTCATGTTCCCATTTGACTCTTGATGCACTACACTCCACCCAATTTTTCAAAATCTCTGAACCTTCCTTCTCATATTGTTTGCCATTTGTTAGAATGTTTAGCAGAAGCTTTCTTTGTAAAAATTGGTATTTTAGTTTACGACAATGTTTTGGTGCTGATATCATTCTGGATGAATAATCCAAGAAGAATTCCCTTGTTCAAAACTCCTTCAACCGATATGTCGTGTGCAGGGGAAATTCACGCCTCATGTTGAGGCTGATTTTAACCGCTTTAGACGGGATTATCGTTATGATAATGATGGTATCAAAGGAAGGAAGATTTTCGCATGGTTATGGAACCAAAAAAGTGACCGTTTCACATATTGGTTACCAGAATTAGTGGATGTTAGATAAGACTATCAATTTCTATGATTTTTCAAAGTTGGATAAACGCAAGCACTAGCGCCACCCGATGTTTTTAAAAACGTGGGGTATGGGAGCAAAGGCTTCAATATGTGTGAAAATGGGGGCCAGAAGATCGTATGCAGCGTTTTTTTAGAAACAGAGAGAACATTAGTGAAGTCGTGATTTTATCATTTAGTCGGTATAACTTCAGTTGGCGCTGCGCCTTTGTTGGCTGGTAAATTTGAATTTTGTTTATATCACACGTAAGATTAACCATTTCTTAATGATTCTGCAAAATTTCACATTCGTACGTCAATTTTTAGTTGAAATTCATTTGTTTTTATTTCAATAGTATTTTAAGTATCTTTATATGTTGCGTTTCTTTTTTGAGAGAGTATATATAACAGATTTGCGTGAAATAGAGATCCTCCCAACTTCAACTTTGATCAAATATGTCTATCGCAGCTACCTCTTAATATTTTTTATAAAAACAACAAATTAAGATCTAAATGTTAATTCATGTCTTATATTAGATTCATGTTTTAAAATATATTTTCAAACTTTTTTGAAAATGAGCTTTAAACTAAAACTGTAGAGTCTTATCTAAGAATGAGAAGAGGCAGCAAAAAAGTCAACCATATACGTTCCGTCAAGACCTATGCAGATAGAAAACAGTGTAAAATAGGAAGTAGTTGCCAGATACAAACACTGTGACAGCAATCACAAAAGAGTTTAGGGTCACATTATAAGGGTTGGTAAGTATCATCGTCATCATTATAGAATGTACAGTAAGAAGAAGTAAAAGAAAGACGTCTTTTTTATTTATAGCATAAGGCACTTACCATTTTTATATGGTTTAGGCCTGGGATTTTCCAACCTGATATTTTTTTTCTAACGAAAGCAAAATCAAAACTTTTTTCTAACACGTTCAGAATTTTTTAAAACATTTTTTTGCAACAACTTTTAAAAAAATTGTTAATAGACATGTCCATTTATATTGATCATATATTTCTGTTGACAAAAAGAATGATGACGTTCCATCCTTGTATTGGATTCCAAAGTTACATAAAACTCAATAAAAGCAACGTTTTATTGCTGGGTCATCCAAATGTACAACAAAACCTCGTTCAGTTTTGTTAACATCAGTATTGATGGCAATAAAATCAAGCCTTCAAAAGTATTTCGATTGTTGTTACTCTAGAAATGGCGTCAATTAAATTTGGGTTCTCAAAAATTCTAAAGAACTGATGGAAACTCTCCATTCTAAGTCATTTTCATCTTGTAAAAGCATTAAAACTTTTGATTTCTCTACATTATATATGTTACAGTCATTTTCTTGATTTAGGCATTTTGTTAAATGACTGGAAATTTTAGGCATTTTATAAAATGCCGACCGATTTTAGACATTCTATAAAATGACTAAAATCTTCAGTCATTTAACAAAATGCCTGGAAAAATATTGAAAATTTTAATAAAATGCCTGAAATAAGCAAACAACTTTTTAGTACCAAGAAAATGTTTTAAATAGGAATTAAGGCGGAATGTTAAATAAAAAGATATTATGCAAATAATACAAATTCTGGCTATAATATTTATTGCTAATATAAATTTTAAAAATAGCCATAGCAACCCCCATTCTGTTGATATCAAATGGTTGCTTCCTAAATAAACAAGAGTCTCCAAGGACCCTGAATCGCTCATCTGGTCCTTTTCAGCAATAAGGGTCTCTTGTGTGAGATATTACCCCTGTAAAGGGTAATTTGACAACTTTGACCCTACGAAGACTTTTTTTAGAGCATAATGAGATGAACATGATGAAGGCTTAAGCAAACAACAGCTTTTCTCTAGCCTTCATTCCATAGGGCAAAAACTAGAATAAAGCTACTTTTTACCTTAAAAGACTCATAACTCCTATAAAGGGTCCTCTGACATTTTTTATCCAATGCATATTTTCATAGAACTTCGTGAGGTGAAGGTTTAAGCATTCAAAAGCTTTCCTATCTCTGCCATACTTATCGCTTTTTCTTAAAAAAATAATAAATTTATCTGTTTGGTCATTGTTGTAATATTTTATGCTTCTGTTTTTTTATCAAATCTAATGTTCTACCGGTTTTCCAATTTTTTTACTCCTAGCGTGTCTGATGAAGGTTAATCCAGAAAAGCACTTCACACACAGTGAAATTTTGCATTGTACATTTATCAAAATCATTTCAATATGTGGATTGTGTCTTTCTGGCACATATTCCATATTCTTTCGTTGTTATTATCATCCATATTTAGCAAGTTGGTCATGTTTTTTGACGGATCAAAAGTTGAAACAACCATTTTGTGCAGGGCACTCTATGGATCAACCAAGGTTCACTAAATTCTGTTCAGTAGTTTCAGAGGAGAAGATTTATGAAAAAAAACCAGACGACTGACGACTACAATTGACACCAAGTGATGGCAAAAGCTCACATGAACCTGAGGTCTAGGTGGCTGAGCTAATATAAAGAAAAATACCTTTGCAAATATAGTAATAATTCAATGAATTCTCTTTGGTTGCTTTCTTTTCTTTTTGTAGGATCTTATAATAGCCCTTTTTTTGCTGTTACTAGTATTTAAAATCTTTTGTTTTGAGCTCAAGCTTCCATGGTCAAGCAATGATTTTACAAATAACTACCGGTATAAATATAACTCCAGTTATGAACATGTTCTCAATGATGAAAACAAGTTTCAAAGTAAGATATGTGTATAGTGTATAGGACTACCAATACCCATAGGACAATTTCATTTTAAACCAGTTTAGGCATTTTCTTTAATTTTGTTTAAAAAATCCAGGCATTTTGTAAAATGCCTTAATATTTTCAGGCATTTTATATAATGCCGATAGGATTTAGTCATTTTATAAAATGCCTAAAATATCAGGCATTTTACAAAATGCCTGATTTAAGAAAATGACTGTAACATATACATCAATTCCACATTCACAATTAAAATCTCGTTTGCCACAGTTGATTAAACGCAGCGTTATTAAAAAGGACGAAAACGCAGGTACAAGTATTTGGTAGCCATTTATGAAAATACTTTTGTCATCCAAGAGTCTAGTAAGAAAAACAAATTTACAGAATATCAAATAAAAGAAATGTTCAATTTTTTTATTGACAACATATTTGTACAGTTTGGTGGACGTGTTTTTCAGCAGACAATATGTATTCCAATGGGCACAAATTGTGCATCATTGCTTGCCGATTTGTTTCTTCATTCATATGAAGCGGACTTCTTACAATTACTTATAGACAAAAAGGACCGCAGACTTGCTTTATCCTTCAATCTCACATTTCGTTATATTGATTATGTCCTTTCACTAAACAATTCTTGATTTGGTGACTATTTACATCACATATATCCGAAGGAACTTGAGATAATTAAAGGAAATGACAGATTCTGGGAGGTCCGCTTGATATTTAGATCTATTTCTCGAAATTGACACACTTGAAGCTAGAATATGACAAACGTGGTGGCTTTAACTTTCCAATTGTCAACTTTCCCTTTCTGTGTAGCAACATTTTGTCCGCCCTAAGCATATGGAGTTTACCTATCACAATTGATTCGTTATTCAAGAGCACGTGTGGAGTATTACGATTTCCTTGGTAGAGCTACACGGCTGACAAGCAAATTGTTAACACAGGGGTATGTTGCTCCCAGGTTGTTGTCATCACTCAAGAAATTTTACGGAAGACATCACGTGCTGGTATATAAATACGGGATTTCTATCTCTCAGATGAGCACAGATGTTAGTTTGACATAGAGTTTGGTAATGTCATCCTTTTCGAATTTGACCAACACTAAATCTATCTTTGGCAACGTGACGGGTTTGCTATATCAAGCAAGAACTTCTCATCACATACTTCCCAGCTTTGCCTTTAGTTGATGAGTGGTCTTAAATGTGTAAATTTTTCAAAATTTGTACATTGAAAGACTATCTGAAATTCCTAACGCTCAAATATGCAAAGTTAGGATAAAAAGTGGCTTTTAAAATTAAAAAAATTCTTTCCATGGAGGGTCACGTGATTTGTACTAGATGGCGCTACTAAACGTCTGAATGTTGCATCCTATACCCGTATAGTATGTATCGATGTGTACCACAACGGACAATTTAAAATAATTCAAATTAAGTCGGGAATAATAAAATAAAAGTCAGTCTAATGTTTGATTGTGAAAAAAATTAAAATATATTTCAATTTTCAGAATGTAGAAAATTCATACTATTTATTTCTTTTAAAACATCATACATTTATATAAAATTCATGATTCCCTGACACCCTACTGTGATTACCTTGCACGATTCGTTTGAAGTAATATCATCCTACACCAACTGATACATTGAACGTAACCGCGAAAAAAATCATGTGATATCCCAATTAGGATATACACTTATATCCCAATTAGGATACTGTATCCAAAATGTGATAAAGCATTCTAATAGGGGTTTTCTCAAACCTGTAAATAGTGTTTTGCGTTGTTTTGTTATGAGCTCGGTAGTTTTTGAATTAACCCTTGTTGTCTTGTAAGTAATTTGAATTATTTTTAGATAAACTTTTTTAGGGGCAATAACATTCCTTATATTTAAGAATGAAGCAAAGGTGTACCAAAGGAGAAATCAAATATCATAATTTCGAAAAGACAAAGACAAAATAGGTAGACATAAAAGTAATCACAAAAGTCACTACAAACAAAAACCCACTTAATAACAAAATTGTAATAAGAAATGTGAACTCGAGCTGAAGGGTGAGTGAAGGTGCTCCAGAAAAGTGAGCAGTTCATGTTTGATATAGCACTCCAGAAACGTGGCCGATGATTGATTTAGAGTGAGTTCGAATCAAAGATAACAATACTAAATTTCTTTGTCAAACTAACATCTGACATATATAAATCCTGTTCTTGTCTACAAGCACATGATGTCTTCCGTAAAATTTCTATGGAGGGTGCAAAATAGGGAACCATATATGACCTCCAAATCCTTCTATAGCACCTTACAAGCCGTCTAAATTTCAAAATTGTCTAAACCCTAAGGTTCTTCCTACCCCAGACATAGGTTGATTATCTTAGTAATAAATTGGTTCCCCAGTTTGGTATTTTTGGTTATACTGTTCTATGCTCTTCATATTTATACAGTGTTTGGCATTTTCAATATTTTTGGTAGAGCGCCTCTGATGAGTCTTGAATAGACGAAACGCGCGTCAGGCGTAGCAAAATTTATTGTCTGGAACTTTGTTGTCATTTGTATTTCGAACACACGTGAAGGTTAGCACTGCTGGTGGAGTGTAAATTCCCCGAGGTTAGCCCGCTCCGGCACCAACACTTTTTGAGTTGGAGAATACATCAAAGCTTTAAATTATCCGTCTAAATTTCAAAATTGTCTAAACCCTAAGGTTCTTCCTACCCCAGACATAGGTTGATTATCTTAGTAATAAATTGGTTCCCCAGTTTGGTTTTTTTTGGTTATACTGTTCTATGCTCTTCATATTTATACAGTGTTTGGCATTTTCAATATTTTTGGTAGAGCGCCTCTGATGAGTCTTGAATAGACGAAACGCGCGTCAGGCGTAGCAAAATTTATTGTCTGGAACTTTGTTGTCATTTGTATTCCTATCCCTTACTCTTCCATTTCCCTTCCCTCTTTCCCTACCCCCGTTTTCACATTATATGGCACGTATCAATAATAGATGTCAACTCTAGTAAGAAGAGTTCACGTTATAATGGTTTTGGTAAATATTTGTGATATTGAAACAAGG
>OZ020308.1:28285207-28525127 GCA_963971305.1 Arcuatula senhousia | reverse complement strand
AAATGTGTAAAGATGACACTCATGCCCTGCTGGCAAATATCAGTGGACCGGAACGATACTCAAACTTGACCTGTAACTCATCATGGTAAACTCACCTACCAAAAATCTTTTGAATATATACTAGGATGTCGAAAAAAGTGCAGAAAACTACTGTAATTTTTACACAATTTACTAAGTTCAAGGGCCGTAATTAAGGTCAAAATCAGCGGACCGGAATGAAACTCTAACTTGACCTGTAACTCATCATGGTAGACTCACATACCAAAAGTCTTTTGAATATATGCAAGGATGTCAATAAAAAGTGCGGATAACTGTTATTTTTACAAAATTTGCTTAGTTAATGAGCCAAAATTTAGGTCAAATCAGTTGACCGGAACAAAACTCTAACTTAACCTGTAACTCATGGTAGACTTACATACCAAAAATCTTTTGAACATATGCAAGGATGTCGAAAAAAATGCGGAAAACTAAAGTGTGACGGACGGACAAACGGACCGAAAACTATTTGTCCCTCAACAAAGTTGGCGGGGCATAAAAAACTATACAAAACAGAATCCAAACTTGCATTTGTTTACTTTTGTCTACCGGACAAAATATTATCCACTTTTAAAAATGCCTGACCAAAAGTTTTGTTTTTCTCTTGTAAACTCCCCCAGGTGAGGCATACCTGATTGGGAAATATTCCAAGTTATATTATAGAAAACTTTCATTTATCAAAAAATAAACATGCAAGATAAATGAGAAGAAAAAAGCGGATAAACAACATACTGATATAATAAACAATTACAGTGTTAAATAGACGAACGTGTTAAATCGGAATACATTGCATGTACATGAATATTATTTTTAAGGGTACCAACTTTCGTGGTTTGATGAAAAGGGATCACTCCATGCATTTTCATAATAAATTTGTGGTTCTAGAGTCTACATTAAACAGTTTTTGTTGGGGAATCAAATTTCGTGGGCCAATGCCACCACGAAAACCACGAAAATTAATATCCCACGATTAACTAGCTTTATAGAATGGTAATATTCGTTGTAAGACGAATGTCACCTGCGTCTTAAAACATTCGGTGAACAAAAAGAAGATAAGTGACAGACATAAACCGCTTTAAATCATATAGTACGATAAGAGGAAGCTACACGCCCAATATCAAGAGCATATGACACGTATTTGCCCGAAAAACTGTGACGGGAATTTTGCATATATGTGGTCATAATACTAGTACATAAAACTTTAAGTATTCAGTAAAGAGGAACTAGCAATGTTTCGGACATCAAAATCACTTTATAATCACATCTAATAGTACTATGGGATAAAGCTACATGACAAATGTAAAGAAGCAGTGGCATGAAGTTGCCAGAAAAACTGTGACAGAACTGTTGCATACATGTTCATTATACATAAAACCTTAAGTATTCTGTAAACAGGAAGTAGCAATGTTTTGGGTATATAATCGCTTTACACCTTAGACTACTATAGGGTGAAGCTACATACCAAATATCAAGAGGCTGTTGCATGCAGTTTCCCGAAAATTGTAACGGTAATTTTGCATATATATGGTGATTAAAAATACAAGAGTTAACGCTAAGGTACCATCAGAAACAATTATGCTATATTTTGAATTTACATGGGTTTTCAGTCTCTGAGATCAAAAGATGTTTATATAACTTTTAAAACATTGCTAATATATGCAATAAAATAATTTTAAGTCACTCAACCATAAAATCAAGGTCAATGTCAAAAGATGGGACTCCAACCGTGCTAAGCTATTACTAGGGCATATGCATACCAAGTTTCATTAACCTAAGAGCAATAATACTTGAGATATGGAGGCTATAACATGTATGTGTATTGAAAATTGTCTGTCACTCAACTGACAAATCAAGGTCAAGGTCAAAAGATGGGGCTGCAACCGTGCTAAGCTACTACTACTGGGACATATGCATACCAAGTTTCATCGACCTAGGACCTGTAGTTCTTGAGATATGGAGGTGCTCGCAAAACTTTTCCGCTGCTACTTTATGTATTGGAAATTGTCAAAATCACTCAACTGGAAAATCAAGGTCATGGTCAAAAGATGGGGATAAAACTGTGCTAAGCTACTACTGGGGCAAATGCATACCAAGTTTCATCAACCCAGGACCTATACCGGTAGTTATTGAGATACGGAGGTGCTCATAAAACTTTTTCCAAAAAGTTAATGCCTTAAGTATTTGGTAAACAGGAAGTTGCAATGATTCGGGGATAAAATTGCTTTACACCTTAACATACTATGGGGTGAAACTAAATGCAAAATATCAAGAAGCTGGGGCATGTACATGTAGTTGCCTTGAAAACTGCAACATAAATTTTGTGACGCAACAGGACGACGAAGGGCGACGACGCAAAACGACAAATGGTGCCAAAGTAACCCCCTATATGTCGCTTCTGCAACACGTTTCAGGCGACATAATAATGAAACCACAGTATTGAATTTTGACATGGAGGTTTTCCTGGTTACAGAAAACTATCATCAGAAATAAACATATCAAACAAATGAAATGCAGAGATAAAGGAGCAAAAATTAACAGTTACAATTTTATAAAAGAAACATACAAATGGTATTAATCAATAAATGTGAAACAACAGGATACATTATTCATGTTATTACAACATAATATATTTTTAATCATGACATGGAGGTTTTCTGAATTATTGGAATGTATTATTTTTCAGAAATGAAAATACCAAACAAATGAAAAGAAGAGAGATTGATACAAAATGAATGTTACATTTTCCTGTTGGTTTTATTGCTGAATAATACACCGTCCGACTTGTTCTGTTCCCGTCAGCAGACCTTTAAAACAAAACCAAATTTACAATAGTCTATAGCATTTTCAATAAATCCCTTAATAAAAAAATAATAAGTAAATGTATGTAATTGTAGATAAATAAATTATTATGTGTGTGAACTCGTTTTTGATTAAATGTTGGTATCAAAGTTTTGGCGGAAAAAGTTCTTTGGTTCAATTTAAAAAAAAAAAAAACAATTACCATATTAGTACTAGATTTATTTGACTGTCAAAATCCATGACAAAATAAATAGGAAACGAAAAAATTTCGTGAACCATTTATAATGAAAACCTTCATTTGGTTAAAATAATAATTTGTGGGAATAATAGTAAACCCATTTTTTAATGGTGAAACTCCGAAGGCCCCTAAAAATAACAAAGCTATAAAGATATAGGACATCGAGCATAATTAGATATGAATACAGAAGAAATGACAACAGAATTATTCGAAACAATTGAATAAATGATTGATGTTTTTGGCTATATATTTGTCTTGATATTCTTAGATCGGGTTTCAATCAAACAACATGTCTTTTTTGGATAACCAATTGCAACTTGTCAAACACTGACTGCTGTTTGTGATAAATGGTTTGCGTGGGGCCTTATGATATATGACATATATAACCGTTCAAACGTTTAGGAAATACACATGACGGCCAGTTTGTATGGGGTGTCAAAACGAGTAAATACAAGAAATCTGAAATTACTTATATCGTGAAAGACGGGAAAAATACTGTGAAAGTATTGATGGCTGTAGGGAACCGATTTAGGTGGTTTTCGTGGGTCAAGCAAACCACAAAATTCAATTACCAAAAAAAAAGAACCTTTACATGCTTTTGATAAAGAGAATTAGTAAAAAACACGAACATGTCATTTATCATCAATTCACGAATATTGATACCCACGAATATGAGTACTTTCTCAGTAAAATATATCAAAATTGATTTATTCTCATATGCATTTATTCCTTTTCTCATAATTTCAACCTTTACTTCTTGAGATGACCCCATAACAAATAAGTCGGATGTTGTTGAAAAGGAAAAACGGCAAATATCAGATTTGTTTAATTGATTTTTTTAATGTACATTTCTTTCGCTTCGTACGTCTATTTCTGAATGTTGTTGTACTTCGATCTCCAAAGCTGTTTTCAGTTGACCTACTCTAGTCAACTAGGGTTAACTCGAGTAACAAATAAACGACTAAAATTTACTCGGGTAAACCTCAATGACCTTTAACCCCTACTCGAGTTTAACTCTGGCAAAATCAGGGTTGGTAGAGTACGTGACGTCATGAGTAAAGTTTACCTGCGACAATGTGACTTTAAATAGAAAAAATACATATATTTTGTTAAATTTACATTATGTTATTTAGAAAACAATGATTTGTATTTTTATTTTTAAAAGTCTTAAAGTTTTATTGTTATAATATTAATATTGTCGTTGTGGTCAACTCTATGCCAGAGTACCCCGTTCTTTTGACAAAATGTACACTAGTAAACCCAATACAAGATTAACTTGTTCAGTTGACAAATATAGTGCGCATGACCCTACCCAGCTATTTATAGAAATTTACTTTAGTAGGGTGAACTCGAGTAGGTCAACTGAAAACGGCCCATACATGATAAGCTGTAAGTAAAATAAAGTAGCATTTAGAATTTTATTACCTTGTTCTTAAGAAGAAAATGTCATAACTTGCAGATAAAGACTGTATTGAGTTCCAGTTTAGATTGTCTGTGCTGTATTCAACGACTAGTCCTGGATAGGCTGAGTTGATTTTTCTGATACCACCAAGTGTTCTAAAGAAAAAGTGACACGGTATGATTTAGGAACTATTTTACTTGTTAAGGGTGGGTGGGTTTTGGGTTTTGTTCAAGTCACATTTTTTTTGTCTGCGCAGTGAAATTAGTATTTTAGATTGTTTAAAAACGAAATATTTTTTTTAGTATTAACATTAATCTACAGCAGCAAAAATCTTTGTTCAGATTTTTTTCTTGACCCCGGCTGCAAAAACATATTTTCATCAAAAATCAGATTTAAAAAAATGGGGTTTTTTTGGGGGGGAAAGACCATCCCCTTTCAAATTAAATTGTCGGTCCCTAATCGACCTAAAGGTATATAGAACTAACAACAAGAATAGTCAACTTAAATATCCGAGAAGATATGAAGGCTATAACGCACATCATAAACTGAAGATCGCAATGTTCATGACCTATCAAGGGATTAAAAAAGATAATTTCTAAGGTAAAATTGTTTTGACACACAATGGCAAAACTTAAGTCAAATACGTTTAAAAGTAAACAATCATGATTTAATGTACCAAACAAGGAAAAGGTCAAGATGACACTCATGCCCGCTGGCAAATATCAGCGGACCAGAACAAAACTCTAACTTGAACTGTAACTCATCATGGTAGACTCGCATACCAAACAGCTTATGAATATATGCAAGGATGATGAAAAAAGGTGTGGAAAACTGTTATTTTTACAAAATTTGCTCAGTTCAAGGGCCGTATTTAGGTCAAAATCAGTGGACGGACGAAACCCAAGCATACAAAAATCTTTTGAATATATGCAAGGATGTCAAAAAAGTTCGGAAAACTCAAGTGTGACGGACGGACGGATGGACGAACGGACCGAAAAAGTATATGCCCCGAACAAAGTTGGCGTTGCATAAAAATTGTGGATGCTAAATAAGAGGGGATGGGACGACGCGTCTGGTCATGCAAGGCGAGCAATTTGCATGGGGAAGAAAACAAAATTACCCGGAGGAAACCATCGGCCTTTGACAGGTCACCTAACAAACCTTATTACATGAAAATAAAAAGTTCCCTTTTTATAAATAACAAACCTGAACTCGATTCAACAACCTGATGAAGTAATTGAATGACGATCGATAGTGTGGTGTTCAAACGACAAGACATTGCAAATCGTTCTCAGTGCTCAGTTCCAATTATACGGGTTTTTTTTAAATTCAGTCTTTGGGCTTTTTCAATTGTTTGTTAGTGTTTTAATTTACCAATGCAAGGAACATGAGTATCATGTTTAATACATTTTCTTCTAAGTAATAGGACTGAAACCCGGTAGAAATTGAATCTAAAAAAATCCTTATCGCGAATAAAAGTAATATTTTGGACTCAATTCGCCTTTTTATTATAGAAGAAATAAATATAGAACTCGATACGCAAGTAATAATCATGGTTGGTAGTTAAGTGTGTGTATTTTACATAGATTTAGATATTGAATGTCCTTAGGATTTTCATAGTTACGTACTTCAGCCCTGGTGGTGGAACTCTATATTTAATTCCCTCTTTATCCAGGCGGAGCATTTCTTTCTTGCCAACAGCAGTCGCAAAATTGTCCCAATCTTCTTTCATCCGTTTGTCTCGTTCTGATTTAGATAACAAGTCTTCCCATGACGCCTTATGCCATGCGCGCTCAGCCAGAGCTAACAACCTAGGAAAAATCATGTGGTAGAAATTTTCCTCAGATAAAACTGTTTCTGACCAAAGATGCCCTTGCATTCCTAAAGAAAGAAAAAATTATAATTTTTCGTAAACAGGAATATCAACAGGATTTAACAACTGATTGTTCAGCAACTCAGGGTCTATCTGACCTGAAAATTTCAATTTTTAAATACTAAGCTCAATATCCATGATATCTTGAAAACGTAACAAGATATTTGAAAACAATAACTTGAACTGTTTTAAGCACCTCAAGATCTACAAAGTATTTTGCAGGGTCTAAGTTGTATGACCATTCCGTTTAGGTGTTATTCCACTTAGAACATTAAAACTGACCATATCACAACATTTTCTAATGCAAACCGTAATAGCACCTTTAGGAGTGTAAAATGATGTTGACCATATTGTTTCGTGTATCAAATTTAAAAAATCTGTAATAATGTTTTTTTTTTGACAACAGTAAAAAACAAAGATTTTTTTGTCTAAAGTTTCTCTGTCGTCGGTGCTAATGAATACTTAATGCTTAAAATTAATGTACATGTATGAGAATGTATTTGTCTTTTAATTTTTTTTTTTTGCTATGGTACTAAATCTAGATCTGCATACTTGTTTTTTTTTCATAAAAGCAATGTTTTTATCTGATCTTATTACCAACGATATTGTCCGGTTCCCGAA
The DNA here is from genome assembly GCA_963971305.1 of Arcuatula senhousia. Lineage (NCBI taxonomy): Eukaryota > Metazoa > Mollusca > Bivalvia > Mytilida > Mytilidae > Arcuatula > Arcuatula senhousia. The sequence goes on along the minus strand of OZ020308.1, from coordinate 28,518,158 downwards.
GTGACGGACATTTTGTTTGGTCATTATCTCCACATAGGTCTGCTGTCGATAATTGCGCTCCCATTCGGGTTACATCTATATTTTCGTATAATCTGTCTGGTTGGAATCCAAACGTTTTAAAAGAATCCGTAAATCTGGTTGCCCAGTAGAGACCCCGCTCTTCCGGGTCTGGTTCATGTGGGTGGTCAAAATAAAGATGGGTGGCATGTGACATAATCACCTAAAATTAGAATATCGGTTTAAATATTGACACATAATCAGTAACATGCTCACGAAGTTTTGTTGTCTTTATATGAGGAAATCGTCGTGGTCTTTGGTCAACATCATACATTGTAATATACTCAAACAGCATTTGGGATTGGACGGCATGATGTATTTAGCCATGTTGTAGTCGAATTTTGGTTAGTTAGTTATTTAGTTAGTTATTGCTTTACTCCCAAGCAGCACGATTTTGGCTATATCCGGGAGATGAACATGAAAATGGTGATACAATGAACATGAAATGACGATGAAGTGAAGGAAATAGGGACACAAGGCCAATCGGGTAGGAGTTTTGACTGCCACTGGAAAAAGGAGTGATGGGTAGGGACGGGAAATTTAGCCTCCTGCATGGGGATCCTACGGGTCCTACTCTTACCGAGACCTGCAGCAGGGTTCTTTAACGTGCGAGGAACGTGACATTTTTCCCAACACGGTGCACCACTATGGTTTGCGGTCAGGTTTTCCGCATTATCGCCTGACGACCCCACATCTCTCGATGTCAGGGCTGCCCCATTCAACCACCTGGGGCACACATACCAGTCGCTTTGTGGGCAAAGCGGCCTGACCCCGATGTCAGGTTTCTGAGCGCTCTTTAGTGGACTTTTACCGACAAGCTTAGCGCTGCTGCGGGCCTATTCGCCTCCCAGGCCCCGCACGGGACGTCGAATTTTGGAGGTACGAAATTAAGATCTCATATGTTATAGGACCACATTCTGAAACACTTCAAGCTATTTACTGTTTAAAAAGTGAAAGGGAATATTTTGTCAATACAGAACAATAATAACATTTCCTTTGTTTACTATTGTGAAATTTATATTCATTACCTTGTATCCATCGTTAGCAAAGTTATAAGCCCGCCTTGCCTCACCCCACTCCCAAACATTGTCCCAAGCATTGCTTAACACGTCTGCGTTCGGGAACCTCGTCCTATTAAATGGAACACCTCCGCCAGCATGGAGACCGTCCTCCCATCCAGCTATGTTCAACCCATATTTGAAAGCAATCTTGGCTACTCGTTCGGCGAACATGGCTTTAAGATATGTCCTATTGTCGTCAACTGTGTCGTCGATATTTACACTTTGACAAGCCGTTGAGTTAACCCAAGCAGTTCTGGCGACTTCGTCACCTCCAAAATGAAAAATTCTAAGTGGATGATTTGCTGTTTGGTGCAGGGATATTATTTCCGTCAATACCTTCTCGATGAATGCATATGTCGAATTGATACACGGGTCCATTGCGTTGTCGTTAAAATTCTGAACGGACAAATACCGAGAGTTATCATCTGGGTCTATAAGCCTGTATTCTTTAGCTACCTCTAGCTGTCCGCTTGTGCTATAGTTAGAAAACCTTCCCTCCATTGCTTTAATTGCTGCTCGTGCGTGACCAGGAATGTCTATTTCCGGAATAACCTCAATATGTCTGTTTTTAGCATATTGAAGAATGTCTATATAGTCCTGTTTAGAGTAAAATCCACTTCCAGTTGACATCTTGTCGGGACCCGAACCAAGCTGTGGAATAAGACACGTGTGTTTTTGGTCTGTGTGACAGCGCTTGGATCCTATCTGAAATATCGATCATTGATGGTATGAAAAAAACAAGAGGCTCCCAGGAGCCTAAATCGCTCACCTGGTCTTGATGTCTATCCTATATTATGTAGAGCTAAATGAGCTGAACATTTAAGCAAGCAACAGTTTTTCTTTATCTACTATAGTTTTCATTCTATAGGCCAAAAACAGGAAAAACCGTTATTTTAGGGGCCGTTACCCCTATAAGGGGTCATCTGACAACTTCGACCCTATGGAGACTTTTGTAGAGCTTAATGTGCTGAACATTTTAGCAAGCAACAGCTTTTCTCTATCTGCTATAGTTTTCATTCTAAAGGCCAAAACATGAAAAAGGTTATTTTAGGGGCCGTAACCCCTATTAAGGGTCATCTGACAACTCCGATCCTATTGAGACTTTTGAAGAGCTAAATGAACTGAACATTTAAGCAAGCAACAGTTTTTCTCTATCTGCTATAGTTTTCTTTCTATAGGCCAAAAACATGAAAAAAACATCATTCTAGGGGCCGTAACCCCTATAAGGGGTCATCTGACAACTTCGACCATATGGAGACTTTTGTACAGCTAAATTAGCTGAACATTTAAGCAAGCAACAGCTTCTCTCTATCTGCAATAGTTTTCATTCCATAGGCCAAAAACATGAAAAAAACATTATTTCAGAGGCTTTAACCCCTATAAGGGGTCATCTGACAACTTCGACCCTATAGAGACTTTTGTAGAGCTAAATGAGCTGAACATTTAAGCAAGCAACAGCTTTTCTCTATCTGCAATAGTTTTCATTCTTTAGGGCAAAAACATGAAAAAACGCTATTTTTCACTTCTAAGGGACTGTAACTCCTATAAGGGGTAATCTGACAACTTGGACCAAATGGAGACTTTTGTAGAACTTTTGATGCTGAAGCAGTAAGGTGGCATCCGATTTCATCTATCTCTTATACTTTTTGATTTACAAGCCAAAAACAGTAGTCTGACCCCCTGGTCTATTTTTAGCAACAGCGGCCATGTTTTTCGACGAATCAAAAATCCCCACATCAGTTCTGTGGGGGATACCCTAAAGTGCCACCAGACCAAATTTGGTTTAAATCTGTGCAGCCGTTTCAGAGGAGAAGAAGTTTGAAGAAAAGTTAACGACGACGGATGACGACGACGGACGCCAAGTGATGGCAATAGCTCACATGGACTTTGGCCAGGTGAGCTAACAAAGCACCGGAAATAAAAAACGTCAATCATTCCACAAAAAGCATGAAATGGGTTGTTCTTCTTTAAAATCAGTAAATATGTCATGTATGTATAATCTTTAATATATAACAGTTTTTTGTTCATTAAATATAAATACAAATGAATTAAACAAATTATTTTGTGTATCTTAAATTTAAGTTGAAATAGAAATAAATGAAATGTGCTATTGAAATTAATGAGATGTAGAATAAGCGACAAAGCTCACATAATAAGTAGTTATTTAGCGAAAACCAGAAAAAAAATATGTCAAGCAGTCACGGTGTCCCGCTGTTATATTGATCAAACAGCTAGGTAATCTATCAAAAGCTCACCTCAGTTATGCATAATTATCACAAAGTGGAGGTTGACTTGAACTTTACAAAATTTTAAGTGGTCATTCGTGCACAAAAAGAAGGTCAAAGCCAGCATCCGAACCGTGTATCTTGCTAAGCATCCGTAGATGCACCTACCATACCACTTTGGTTGATTAGGTACTTGCCTGTTAGCAGAAATGGACTTTTCTTCTATAAGGATCATCCATCATGCATAAAATATAGGTCATAGCTAGCATCCGAAACATGCATAGTCCTTATCACCACTAGGTGCACCTACCATACCAATATGGTTGATGTGACACTTTTCAGTTAGCAGGCTAGGAATGGATGTTAACCATTCTTTTGTAAGTTGTCATGCATGCAGAAAATGAAGGTCATGTATTTTGCTAAGCCTCACTAGGTGCACATACAATACCAATATAGTTGATGTGGCGCTTGTCAGTAAGCAATAATGAACTTTTACCATTCTTCTGTAAATGGTCATCCATGCAGATAATATAGGTCACATCTAGCATCCGAAGCATGCATTTTGCTAAACATTATAAGATGCACCTACCAAACCAATATGGTTGCTGTTGCACTTGTCAGTAAGCAGGAATGGAATAAAACCATTCTTCTGGTAATTTCTACGAAAAAAAAGGTCACCTCCAGCATCCGTTGTGCTTAGAATCACAACGTTCACATACCATACCAATATAGTTGGTGTGGCACTTGTCAGTAAGCAGGAATTCGAGAATTTTGGGATTTGGGTCGGACAGATATGACCCTCTTTTTTCGTATACAGGGTATTAAAAAACCACCAACAGCCTTCAACTAGGCCAATAAGCGCTGCTCACTTTTCTGCAATTGACCAAAAGTCTAAATAAAATGCATATATTAATTCAAATCCAGTCCTGAAATAGTCGTCTAGGGAGTCGAATACGCCCGCAGCAGAGCCTAGCTTGTGCTAAGAGGCGACTTAGGGTCCAGGCCCTGGCGCCACAAAACATGAAAAGTTATTTAAGTCTGAGAATATTCTCAACTCATTGTGAGGTCAGCAAATTAGAAAGTTTTGATTCGAGTTTTCATGGAAATAAAGAAATTTCTGAGACTTAAGGTGGCTCGATGCTTTTAAACTGAGCATCTTTTTGCACATATTGGAATTTTGTATAAAATTGATGAAATAACTGGACTTAGTAGACAAAAACTTTACCATTTAATATATTTTATCAAATAAGAAGCAATAGTGATACATAAAATGACATTTTAAACATTTTAAGAATTTCCCGTACAAAATCAAAGGGAGATAATTTATATAGAATGAATAGGAAAATTTTCAAATTTCATGAATATCTTAAAAAAATGAACGGTGACCCCATACTTTTTTAAGATATTTTCAAAGAGCTTTCGGAAAGGGACTTTCCTTCAGAATTTGAGCTGATTCTATAGTAGGAATTTTAATTTAGGTGCCTCTATAGCTTTTTTCCCTATATATCCTATATAAAAATATTGAAACTTTGCTATTTTTAGACAGCTAATAGCGCTCTAAAATGAACGGTGACCCCCTCTTTTTATTTGATATTTTTTATCTATACATTTAGGTCTATCAATGTGCCAAAAATGAGCAAAATCTATAGTAGAATTCTAATAGCCCCAAGACACCTTAAGTATTTTCTACGTTTTGTGGTGCCCAGGCCTGGGATTCTGACGTCGGGTCAGTGCTCGGCCCACAGAGCGAACAGGTGTGTACCCTAGATGGCTGAATAGGATGGCCCTCGTCAACGAGGGTGTCAGGTCTATAATACGAAAATCCTGACGGTCGACAATAGGGGGCCAACGTGTGTTGAGAGTGCCATGCTTCTTGCATTTATTTTACAACCAGAAACACCGCTTCAGATCGAAGCATATCTTACTAACTGTGAAACCCTGTGAAACCCTGCAAGATGGCGCCATTGGAACGTCTGTCTCTAAAAAAGGGGAAATTACAACAGGCAATGCAAAGTCGTCACGTTTATCATACACCTTGGTTTGCAATTTTCTGTCAATAATTATCAAATCCAAATCCAAAAATTGACATCCATCACCAGACTCGTAAAGTGCCAAACAGGAAGGGCAAAAACCTACAGGAAAATTAGAATACAAAGGACCGCCCAGTGCCACAACGTCGTCCAAATACAAGTCTCAACAAGGCTCTGTCTGTTTAAAAAATCATTTAAGATATGTATTTAAGATATTCCTATTTTGAGGGTTGACCTCTATTGAAGTTTTTTTGTTACAAATTTCGAATTCTTATCGACACCTCTTTTGTATTCAATGTTAATAACGCTTGAAAAAAATACGCGTATTAAAATATTTACCTCTGTTAACTCTGGTAGTCCATTGATTTCAATCCTCCAGCCCTCGTCGTCAGTTAAATGCAGATGTAATTTATTTAACTTGTACATCGCCATGCCGTCCATTAACTTCATTAACACCGTCTTCGGCATGAAATTTCTAGCCACATCTATATGCATTCCCCTAAATATATATCTTGGTTCGTCCATAATGTGAACAGACGGCAAGACCGAGCTATTTGAAAACAAACTCAGCAAAGTCTGAATTCCGTAAAAGATACCTACATTAGTTTTTCCTGTTATAGTGATCTCCTTTGACGCAGGTGTAATTGATAGTTCGTAACTTTCATGCAAAGAAAATGTGTTATTCAGCAACAATAGTATTTCGGCTTCTGTGCAGTCGGGTTTGATTTCAAAATCTACTCTCTCTACAATCAGTAAAACATAAAGAGGTCAAAAATGCTAAAAACGCATCAACTGACATACTGATGCATGAAATGTAGTTCACATTGGTTCTGGGTGCATTAAGATTTATATAGAAGTTAAGATAATCTGATTGTTATTAATGCATTGAAACGATCAAAGTAGGTCACGTCGTCAGAACCTGACTGATTAACTGAATTAATAGTCGAAGCGAAATCGCAAACATCTAACGACTGCATAAGGAGATATAAATTTCGTATTTTCGTACAGGCAATGTTGAAATTAACTTTAATTTAAAAATAACTGAAATATTTTGCAATCAAAGCAAAGACTCTATAAAAATTCTTCCATACTGTTTTTGCACATCACCCTATGATATTAAAAACGAAAGAATATGGAATATGTGCCAGAAAGACACAATCCACATATTGAAATGATTTTAATAAATGTACAATGCAAAATTTCACTGCGTGTGAAGCGCTTTTCTGGATTAACTTTCATCAGACACGCTAGGAGTAAAAAACTTGGAAAACAGGTAGAACATTAGATTTGATATAACAAAAACAGAAGCCAAAAATATTACAACAATGACCAAACAGATAAATTTATTATTTTTTTTAAGAAATAGCCAAAATATTGTCAAATTTTGGAAATATGTAAACGTGTCTTTCCAACACATATTCCAGTGCTCGAATATATATAAGAGCATACAACTAAAGCACGGGGAAGCTTTCTACGGCCTCCACACGGCACTAAAGCCAAACTCTTAAATAATATGAAAAATGAAAGAATATGGAATATGTGCCAGAAAGAGTAGACACAATCCACATATTAAAATGATTTTGATAAATGTAAAATGCAAAATTTCACTGCGTGTGAAGCGCCTTCTGGATTAATCTTCATCGGACACGCTAGGAGTAAAACAACTTGGAAAACAGGTAGAACATTAAATTAGAGATATAACAAAAACAGAAGCCAAAAATATTACACTTTGGTTCTAGTCATTCAATTGCTTTTCACTTTGGTAATAATGTTTCTTACCATAAAAGGGTGAATGGGATACAACAATGACCAAACAGATTAATTTATTATTTTGTTAAGAAATAGCCAAAATGAGATGATATTTTTCATTATAAAAGATAAACCAACTGAGCACCGGATAGACCGAATGGACATTGGTATTTAACAAGTCGAGTAATCTAGATTTAATTTGACCTATCAATCAATCAATCAATCAAAATAAAAAAAAATGTCCTTTCTAATGGGGAAAAATAGCATAACTTTTTCGACGTTTTTATACGAAAGTTCTCAACATAAACGTGTTTTCTTTAACTTCCTCGCTCATATTTTGTCAATACAAAACAGTTTTGGTTTTAAACGTTGTTTTGTTTGACATGCGTAAATTTTCCTTATAAAGTAATGTAAAATTCCACATTTTGACTTTTATATCGGTGGGTTCATTGGTCAATGGACAATAACAAAGTTGAAAGTAAGTCTATAATCTCCCTACTGGTAAATGCTCCTCGGTGAAAAATTGGTGTCCTTAATACCACAACTTTTTATCTGGTATTGATGCAAATAGACCAACTAATGTTTTAACTGCTCATTTTTTAAATTTGTTCAGCGAGTCAGTTTTTTGTTAAATTATTTCTCAAAAAGCACGTATTTGTGATCGTAGTTATTTATATTTTCTCTAAAACCATTGGTCAAAAGTTTGATGTAAACACTTTCCTTACAAGGTAGATTCTTTGGCCTGTTTAATCCTCGTGTAAAAAAATACTCAGGGAATCATAATATAAAGAATTTCGCGATTACATTAACAGCTTCCATCGTTTTTTAAATCGATTTTATGAGCAAGTTTAGAGAACTTCATTTAATGTTAGAATGGTTTTAATTTATAGTTATTTTTACCTGTAAGAAAGGTTGCTTCTGCATCAAACCCATTTTGGACAATTTTGGCACAAGAATTGATAACTAAGTTATTGGTAGTATCCAGATGAACAATTTCCTTGGGTGTTGGTATGACTAATTTTTGTTGAACGTTTTGATTGGTTGGTTCGTATCTGTCATAACGTTCGGTCAATGTAAAAGGGTTGAATTTGTCTTCCTCCATGCGTTTCCATTGTTTTGAAGCTGTGAAATCACCAACGAAATCACCAGACGTGCTTTCCAATACTTTAGCTTGAAACCCAGTCGCCGAGAGATACCAGTTTGGAGGAACATCTGTTTTCGAAACCGCCCAGTTTTGAGCGGAAAAGGAAATAACTCTGGTTTCCTTAGACTGAACCGGTATAAATCCTGTTGCTGGGCTCATTGAAAACAAGCATCCGTTTTCATGTTTAATTCTAATTTTAGCTGTCGGAATGACGTAACCTTCGGTCACTGTTGCCAAACCGTCTGATGATATAAGATCCTTGTGTTCCACGATGAAAAAACTATAAAAATATATTTCCCAGTTACTTCCAGATAAAGCTAAAGTCGAATTGTTATTGATCGTTAGCTTGAATTCATGACTGCTGCCATCTTTTAGATTCTCTACCACCTCTATTCTGATCAGCAGATTGCTTGCCAGAGTATCAAGATCATTCTGGCTGGAAATTTGACTTTCTACATGCCATGCTGAAAAGAATATATTGGTTATCAAATCCTAATCTTTATAAGTATAAACTAAACGATAAAGAGATAAATAAGTGTATGCGACAAAACCTACATTAAAGAAACGGCAATTTAAATATCACCATGGAAAACAGCCAGCAGCATTCAACATGCCCAAGATAATTAAGCAAACATAAACGAACTAAACAATAGACGTACAAACACAACACTGTTTGAAAAGATACAAGTTAGGAGTGGATCCAGAATTCATTTACAAGAAGATTTCCACCTTTTGCCTACTGAGGTCGAAAGAGCACTTTTGCTAAAATCTTCACGAAAACAACAAATTTTCCAAGAAAAGGTGTTACAACGACAAAAAACCTGTAACGCTGACATTTTATAAGCATATACCAGAGGGAGCGTCTATCAACACTGACCTCTATACTATCGCGTTAAGGATTGTGGGTATTATCCCCGAATTCGGGGATTGAATATTATTAAAATATTGCCCATGATCCCGAGCGCGATAGTATAGAGTTCAGTGTTGATAGACGCTCCCTTTGGTGATCGATTGAGCATATATTTACAAGTACATGTATGTTTGTGTATGTTTGCATTTGATTTATTTGAATCTTATTATCGCGACTCAATGAATTGCGTTAAAAAACAAGAGTTAACCATCAGAAACAATAATTCTTTCTAACTTCCACTATATTTTGGTCCCGTGCGGGGCCCGGGAGGCGAATACGCCCGCAGCAGAGCCTAGCTTGTCGTAAGAGACGACTAACGGTCTTGGGATTCTGACGTCGGGTCAGTGCTCAGCCCACAGAGCGACCAAGTGTGTACCCTAGGTGGCTGAATAGGGTGGCCCTCGTCCGCGGGGGTTGTCAGGTCTATAATACGGAAACCCTGACCGCCGACCATAGTGGGCCAACGTGTGTGGAGAGTGCCACGCTTCATGCACGTAAAAGACCCCTTTGTGGACCGCCAAGTAGTGCACCACATAGGCCAAATTTTCCGCCCCTACCCACCTCTCCCCTTTTTACTGTAGTTCTTCAAAATTTACCGGTCCTTTGTGTCCCACCCCATCCCCATATTTCATTTATCATCATCATTTCATGTTCATTTTATCATCCTTTTCATGTTCATCGCCTGTAAATAACCTATATAGCGTTGCACGGGCGTAAAACACCAACTCACTCACTCACTCACCACTATAGTTTGAATTTATAAGGATTTTCAGTTTCTGGGATCAAAAGGTGATTAAAGAACTAAACATTGCCAATACAAGCAGTCACTCGACCAGAAAATCAAGGTCAAGGTCAAAAGATGGAGACGCAATTGTACTTAGTTATTACTAGGGCGTTTCATCAACCTAGGACAAATAGTTCGTGAGATATGGAGGTGGTCAAAAAACCTTAACACAGCTATATATGTCATGTATGTATTGAAAATTGTCAAAGTCATTCAACTGGAAAATCAAGGTCAAGGTCAAAAGATGGGGATGCAACTTTGCTAAGCTACTATTACGGCATAAACATACCAAATTTCACCAACTTAGGACCTATAGTTCTTAAGTTATTGAGGGGATCATAAAACCCAAAAAGTTAACGCCGCCGTCGTCGTCGCCGCCGGGAAAGTAACACCTATGCCCCGCTCTGCTTCACAGGCGAGACAATCAACGGCAAACAAAAAAAGGTGTACATTTGGTTATGAGATGCAATTAATATGAAGTCTCAAGTCTCGGTGGTTAATATTTTGTGCATGCAAGTGACCGATGAAAGAGCTACATGTATCTTAAAATTAAAATTAGAACATGTTGATGCTTAAAAGTACAGATATCGGCAGCGCTATTGTTCTTGAAAACTACAGTCATGAACTTGTTATTTTATATTTAATGTCAAATATTTTAAAAGTTAAAAAAATAATTATTAAAATGGAAAATCTATAAACTCCCTTTTCTTTAAATTATAGACAGGTGTGTGATAGTTTTACAATGCCTGGTTCATGTTGTTTGTAAGTAAATTCCTTCTCTTGATAATATAAAGTTGTAAACAAAGCAAACAAAAACATGTTTTCAAATATAATACATTGATATATGGATACAATACGTTCATTGTAAATCATTATGACTATTATGGAATTCATTTTAACAGATCTATACAAAAAAAAAACATTTTACAACTTAATGATCATGTACATATCATTATATACTGAATAATACGATCATATATTGATATGATAAAATATTGATATTTTGTAGGGGTGCGATTTAGGGTATGCGATAAAGGTAATGTGCTTTGTCCTATAATGCATATTAAAAAGACTATGATATTAACAGTTGTATTTGCTTTTCAATAATTTTTTTTTTTAAATATAACCACACGAAGTTGCAAGATATTTATTATACTCTCGGTTTGGTGTTCGTTCGTCGTCTAATGGTTTGGATGGGATAATTGGACATTTTAACATCGAGTCAATAACCCTCTATACGATAAGAAGCCCTTTATTGACGCACCTGGGCCATGTAGGTCGGTCAGTTTAAATGGTGGAGGAAACCGGAGTACCCGGAGAAAACCACCGACCTTGGGGAGGTACATGTAACTGACAAACCTAATCACATACAGTTTGGGGAGTTCCTTTTTTGTTAAATACAAACGGGATATAAGGATATAAAAAAAACCCTTCAGGTTAAATCATCATTTTATTGGTTATTTAGTTTCTTGCATGTAATCATATTTCCGCGGTTTATATCACTCCTTAACTACTTAACAAACAATATACACTTTAAAGTTGGTTAAGAGACCACCATCCAAAAACAATGAACGTCAAAGGCTGTTTATTTAGACTTGCTATGATGTATCTCTTTATCATATTTTATTCTTTTTGATTGCTTATAATACATGTAATACTAATTATATTCTATCTATTAACTGATAACTCTGAGTGTGTGAGTGTGTGTGTTTAAGCCCTTTATTGATGCACCTTGGCCATGTAAGGCGGTCAGTTTTAATGGTGGAGGAAACCGGAGTACCCGAAGAAAACCATCGACCTTGGGGAGGTAACTGACAAACCTAATCACATACAGTTGGGGAAGTCCCTTTTTTTGTTAAATAAAAACGGGACTCGAACACCAGCTGAGATCGAGGTGATCGGCTAGTGATCAATAGTGTGGTATTTAAACTAGCGCCTTAGATCACTCGGCCACCCAGGCCCCCTGATAACTCTGATTTCGTGCATTAAACATATGTAACAGTATAATTTCTATTTACCCCTTTAAGATTAAAAAAGTTAGAAAAGGACTTGTAGCAAGTCTAATGTTTATAGAGTAAACACAAGGTCATGTAAGCATGCTTGAAATACATATTTTTATTTAGCAAATACTCTCAGTTCAAATGCAAATAAACAGTTCACAGTAAAGATAGGACTATGTACACTTACCGACAATGACCAAAATGTTAATTTACAAAACTTAAAGGTCTACTTAAGAAATCTTACGATAAAGATTCCATTTAGTTTTATGCATGCACATATCTTAAGAAAACACAAATATACCTTAACCATTTTCACCTCAATCAGAAAGGTGAATTTGAAACTAGTCTTATGAGTGAATTCATGTGCATCGAAAGTGAATGTGCAGTTTCTGCTTTCTGCTTCTTACCGTATAGAGGGTTATTTTCGCGGGGGGGGGGGGGGGGTTCGAGGTTCTTGTGTCATATGGTAGATGGATCCTTGCAGGTTTCGGGTGGCGAAAAGCCCAACGGGCAGCGCAAAGCTTGTCGGTAAAATTAAATTAAAAACGAAAGAATATGGAATATGTGCCAAAAAGACACGATCCACATATTGAAATGATTTAATAAATGTACAAAAGAAAAATTTCACTGCGTGTGAAGCGCTTTTCTGGATTAACCTTCATCAGACACGCTAGGAGTAGAAAACTTGGAAAACCGGTAGAATATTAGATTTGATTAAAAAACATAAAGCCAAAAAATATTACAACAATGACCAAACAGATAAATCTTTCAATTTTTAAAGAAACAGCCAAACGTTGTCAAATTTTGGAAATATGTAAACTGTGTCTTTCCAACATTTAAGAGCACACAAAAACATGACATCGGGTCAGGCCGCCTTGTCTACAAATCGATCGGAATGTGTGCCTTAAGTGTAATATACATAAGGTGATTTGTTTATTAAATGATGAAAATCACATCATCAATACAACATTGAACATTTGAAGAATATATATCTCCTGGACTAAAGATACGTTACAAAGATTACTAAAGGAAATTTGTAAAATAATATAAAACTATATCGGACATCTGAAAGAAAATGCTGAAAGTTATATGACGAAAAGTTTGAACTTGGATTGACCTCAATTTTGAACATTAGACATGCTAAGATGAACAATCCAAATTTACAATTCTGACAAAAATTCGTAACCTTTTAAAGTTAAAAACTTAACAACAAAACATTTTTTTAAAACAAGAGTTATAGAAATTTAAATTTGAATGAACTCATGCACTCTCGTTTGCAATTGGATACCTTGAAATTGCCATAAACTGGACCAACATAATTTTTACCGATTCTACTCGATACTTACATTTGTAAGACAGTAAGAACGGAATAAAAAAAATTTCTACGAAATCATCACTTCGAATGAAATTCAACATTCACACTCTCAGTCTGATAATTCAACTTTCTGTAAAACGTTCAAGACAATGTGCGTTTAAGGGTTTGTGGTTTTCCGTCTTTACTATACAAACAGGAATATTAAATTTAACCCATCGGGCATAGAGAGTGAATCTTCAATACCAATTTTCTTTATTGTTTTTTTTTCAGAAATTAAAATCGCGGCATCTTTTTTCACCATTATTAACAAATTGTCCATGTTAAATCTCGGTAAGGATACGTTTTTTGAGAATAAAACAAGAAAAGGACCTAAATTTATTATGTTTCCGATTGGCATAACGTGTAACGTTTCTTTTGTATATAATGAGTATGTAAATGAGTTGTGTATGCATATTTATTTAATTTGTCATTTAAAGTACAGGTCATCATAAGTTACATTGTATGCTCAATGTACTTAGAAAACATTTGTTCGGTATTTTTGGAGTTAGTCAGTTGGTGCTGCACAGCCTTTATTACGACGAAGAACACAAAATCGATAATAGAATAAACAAGAAATAAAGATGAAAAATATGAGGGTGGAGTTGGAAACAAACGAACAGTACATTTAATTTTGAAGACTTCTAGAAAATTTAAGTACAAGAAGCGTCGAACTCTCCACACACGTTGGTCCACACTGGTCAGCTGCCAGGGTTTTCGTTTAATATACCTGCGAACCCCCGCATATGAGCATCTTATTGAATCACCTAGAGTAACACTTGGTATCTCTGCGAGTTACCCCCGTGAGGGGCCCGGGTGGCGAAAAGGCCCACAGCAGAGCCTAGCTTGTCGAAAGAGGCGACTAAGAGTCTTTTGATTCTGACGTCGGGTCAGTGCTCAGCCCATAGAGCTACCAATGTGTACCGTAGGTGGCTTCGTCCGCGGGAGATGTCAGGTCTATAATACGGAAACTCTGACCGCTGACCATGGTGGGCCAACGTGCGTGGAGAGTGCTACGTTTCATGCACGTAAAAGACCCCTTTGTGGACCGCCAAGTAGTAAACCCCATATGCTAAATTTCCCCCCCCTCTTCCGGTGGTTCTTAAAAATTTTACCGTTCCTTTGTTTCCCACCCCACTCTCATATTTTATTTATCACCATCATCATCATCATCATCATCATTTCATGTTCACTGTATCATCCTTTTCATGTTCGTCCCCTGTAAATAACCTATATAGCATTGCACGTGCGTAAAACGCCAGCTCACTCACCCACGCTCTGTGGGTTGAGCACTTACCCAAATCCCAAGTAACTTAGCCACCTTTTACGACAAGCTAGGTTCTGTTGCGGGCCTATTTCATACCCGGAAGCACACGGGTCCAGTATTTAGGGGTGAACTAGATTTATAATAAGAAAATGTCTTAGATTTTATGACCTTAAAATATGTTTTTCCACTTCACTGAGAGTGCATATACGAGTAGTAATGTATAGGAAGCATATTTGACAATATGTTATAATTGTAAGCGATTTATTCTAAACAATTTTACTGAAAATGCATCGATGATATAGCATAATTATTACAAATTTATCGGCCTACCTTTAAAGATTAAAATCATAAGTATAGCATCCCACATATTTCTTCTTTTCTTCATTTCAAATTTAAACGCATCGGTCAATTTTCTACTTGATTGAGCGTAACGCAGACAGATCTTAAAATTTATACAGCATTAAATTATGACATAGGTAAACAATATATCGTGGTTAAGAGTCGCTAGTATTATATTGGGTTACAAACAATAAACATCATAGTAAATACATTGTGTACTTGATACGGTATTAACATGTAAGGCTTCCTTGTTGACAAAATTGTACGGTCCTTAGTATCTCAAAAACGAAAACTTTTGTAACAGCTTTTAACTTTATAAATTATCACGAAAGATGGGTTTTTCTCAAGGTCACACTTTGTAAGCTCTCTTGTGAATTCGGATATCTGGGCAAAACCTGAGTTCATACATATATAATAAATGGGTCATTTAAAAGAGATGATTTTAACATAGACCTGTTTTTTAAAGGCAATCAAGAAGGCGACCTCAAGTCGTAACAAGAGTAAACTCAGGTACACCGGAAGAGTAAGTGGTTCCTGTCTGCTATAGAACACCCATCGTGTTGCTAATTTCCAATTCAGTGTGTCAAATCCGGTAAAGGAAGACAAAACAAAATTCTTCGACAAACCAACATCTGCACTCATTTGAGAGATAGAAATCCTATAATTGTTTAAGAGTGCACTGTGTCTAACGTAAAATTTCTTGAGCGACTTTGAAGTTACACGGACTGCAAGTCCTTTTTGGTTGATAGGTTTAAACATTTATGCCCTAAATTAAACCACATTTAAAATATTTTAGATAATAATAGGACATCCAATGGGGCATTAAATGATACCCCCGCTACAATACAGTATTTTTGTCTTTTGGGGAGGGGCGACCCCACCCCCTCAGACCCCCCTATGTTACCAAATAGTTCGTCTCATCATAAGGAGAAATAATTTATATGGTTATAGGTAAGGGATCTTAATGGTTTTCAAAACAGAAAGTATTTAATCATTTGAGGGGCGGGGGAAGGATCCCCCTCAGACCCCCTTTTGGCACCAAATAAATTCGTCTTATCGTTGGAGTAATACTATGTTTGGTTAAAGGAACGATATCGCAATGGTTTTCAGAGTATTTTGTATTTTTTTATTTGACGGGGTGGGGCATGACCCCTCACAGCAAATCTCGGTCACTTGGTAAGTTTTTGAACTTAACATAAAGCATAGGAGAAAATACAGAAATGAATTCTATTGGTTGTTATATTTTTATTCTACATATAGCATTGGACAAGCTTTTGAATAATACAAGCAAAGAAATTATAAAGTTACCTATGTGCTCATAATAGCGCAAAAATGGTCAATTGAAATAATGTTAAAAAAGCACCCCCCCTTATTTTCAACCAAAAATTACTCCATAAAAAAGAGACGTACATCAACTCTTTATTGGCTAAAAATAAACATATGCATGTCAACTCAAAGGTTCTGGTCAAAGATATTAAAAATTGGTCAATATTTTTTTTTTTACAAAAATAAGAGAACCAGGCCCCCCATATGGAAAATGCACTATTAATCAATGCGCATGTGTAACCTCAATGGTTTACGTCTTGAATAGACGAAACGCGCGTCAGGCGTAGCAAAATTTATTGTCTGGAACTTTGTTGTCATTTGTATTTCAGAATATTCAGTATTTTGGCATTTGAGGGGGTAGAACAATCATAATGGTTCCGCCTCAACCCCCCTCCTCTTATGATACCAACGATTCGTCTTATCATATGAATTAATAATACTAGTATATATGGTAAAAAGGTAAGAATGTGAACTATTTTGACCTATTTAAAAAATATCAAATTAAAAATAATGAAATTTAAATCTTGAGTAATCTCATAATTAAAGATTGAGTTATCTTCCTTAGATCAGAAAATTTTAAAATACAATGCAATTTTTTTTTCAAATTGGGCTACGGCATGTACCTCAAAGAATATTTTTTGAAAGATCAAGACAAAATTAGCTTTATCTTTATTTTGTTGTACTCAACAGCGGTGAAAAATATCATCTAAATCCCTTGACAAGTTTTCAAGTTAAACTAGGAATCTTCGGGGATCAGACGGACATTTTATAACATAATACCTCGTCACTTCATAAAACGGTATAAAAATGTTTTTTTGATAGAAATTTGTTGCAAAAATATTAATGCTGGTAAATTTATAATTAAGAATTGACTGTAAAAAATGTTTCGTTTATAGAACCATTGACTAAATTCTCATGATGTACATTTTACAAAATTCGCTTCGAGGATTGTTCAGTGTAAATGTGCACCATAAAAAATAAGTTTGTGATTCAATAACCACATTCAGGCTAGTTACAGTTCATTAAAAAATAATGAAATAGTGTACCTTCAATTAGCCTGACAATGGCGGAATTACGCGAGGCTTTGCAACCGCATACTTCTATGCAGCAAAAGTGGTTAATGAAAAATTATCACGAATAATGCTCAGCGTAATGAGATCCCCCTTCAGTTAGTCAGTGCCTCATCCCCTAAGAAATGTTTGGTAAATAGATGGTGAATAAATGTTGCTGTAATAATTTTCTTTCAAATTCATTAAAAATCTAGTGGTATTAATTATGTTAATGCAAGATTTTTTTATTTTATAAACAATTTTTGCATTAAGGTAAAGCAATATTATTTTGTAAAATAATTAAGAGGATTGACTATTGAAAAAGATCACAAAAATTGGTTGACTGATTGTTTATTGTTTCCCTTATGCCCCGTCGACGTTATTTCAGCAACAATTTAATTTTTTATTAAACGCTGAATTTGATTGGTTGGACCAACCCATGTTATTTTGTATAATATGGTTTGGTCTTTTGACGTCACTAACATCTTCATCCGCCACGGCATTTTCGAAATAGTCCTTATGATTTTTTGTTGTTGAATATTCGATAGTTAAAATAAATCTTACGAAATTAAATTATAAGGAATGACTTTAATAGTTGGTCATTCTATAGGGATATAAAATGGGTAGGGTCGTTTTACGCTCTACATAAAGCGCTTCGGGCTTTATTAAGCGTAAAACGACCCTACCCATTTTATACCCGTATAAAATGACCAACTATCAAAGTCATTCCTTAAATAATTGGGTAATAAACAAGTTATAATATATAAATAAAAGTTCGATATAAATTAAAGTCAAAACACCGCAGATAAAACAAAAAGTGGATCTAGATAAGTAGATAAATGCAAACATTAAAATGAAAACACTTATCATAAAGATAGCATAAGAAAAACAAACCATTTATAATAATAGTTTATTAAACAAAAGAATGTACAAACGGTTATTTTTTATCAAAATGACTTTAACTTAGCATAAAGACCGATTTCCTTTAAAATGATAAAAATGGCATCGGTTGGGATGGTGCTTGACAAATCATGCATAAGTAATTTAGCTGTACCAATGAAGTATTTCATTCCTACTGGAGCAACATCGATACAGTCGAGGAGAACATGCATACTTCAAAATAAATCGCGAGTCAGAAGGAATGCACATTGGGGTACCTTTCTCTTGTGTCACAAAGTAACCAAGAGTTACTTTAGAGTGTACTAAATGACATCTTGTGATGATAACCTGATACATCAAGGCATCGAAATGAAACACGACTCTCCTCAAGCTTTGGTTTAAGCTCATGAAGTGTACATGTGTTGTGCTCCTCTTAGAACGCTGGTCTAGTTTTGGACTTTTTACAACCACCAATATTATATATCGCTTGAATGTGTTCTACCTTTAATAGAAATAATTATTAATTGTAATGATAAAAAGAGTCTAAAACTGTGTTTCTCTCCAAAGAAAATCAACTTGAAAGTTACAAACCATATTCATAAATAAAGACAATAACATCACACAAATATGCCTTAGGATATGAAATTGTTGAATATCTACTTATTTACCTGAAATAATTTGTCAGGCCTGACTTATATAACCTTCCTTTTTCCAAAAAAATGTTAGTTACGTTGTATGTAAAGGGAAAAAAGGTGAACTTTTTCGGACTGCACTTTGAAATAGATATAAGGTATGTTGTAATAGTGAGATTGTTAAAAATACTTTTGTCTTTTAGCTTATTAACCAGATTTTGCTTAGCGACGGTTACGTCGTCATAATTTTCTCTGCAAATTCTTACTAGTAAATCCTTTACTTATATTAAATAATAAAAAATAAAGACTCTTAATTTGTCTTTGTATATCCATTAAGGCTCGTGGTGGATAACTTGACCAAGGTTGTTATTATTTTATAAGTGACCATCATGTAATATATATCATGTCCAATATTATTGGATGCAACGTTTAAAGCAGCATTTCGTTAAAAAGAATACCTATAGCCGGGAAGTACGTCTGAACGTTGTGCAAAGCAACAATTTTAGGGAGAGCTTTTAAGCAGGCTTTATGTAGTCATATAACTAGCTAATATTCGCGAGTTAATATTGTTTACTTATTGTGAATTGGTCGGTCATTTTCCTATTAGAGGATCTTTAATTATAGATCATTGATTTTGTTTTTATACCCCCGCTTCGAAGAAGAGGGGGGTATACTGTTTTACCCTTGTCCGTCCGTCCGTCCGTCCGTTCGTCCGTCCGTAACAAAACTTCCGTCACAGTTTTCTAAGCAACTACATGAAATAGAGTTCTGATATTTTGTATACAGCTTTATCATATAGTCCCATATGGTGTATACCGATTTTATGTTCCTAGGTAGTCTACTTCCTGTTTACCGAATACTAAGGTTTTAACACATAATAGACATAAATGCAAAATTTTCGTCACAGTTTCCCAAGCAACTACATGAGATAGAGGTCTGATATTTTGTATACAGCTTTATCTTATAGTCCCATATGGTGTATATCGATTTTATGTTCCTACGTAGTCTACTTCCTGTTTACCGAATACTTAGGTTTTAACACATAATGGACATAAATGTAAAATTTTCGTCACAGTTTCACAAGCAACTACATGAGATAGAGGTCTGATATTTTGTATACAGCTTTATCTTATAGTCCCATATGGTGTATACTGATTTTATGTTCCTACGTAGTCTACTTCCTGTTAACTGAATACTAAGGTTTTAACACATAATAGACATAAATGCAAAATTTCCGTCACAGTTTCCCAAGCAACTACATGAGATAGAGGTCTGATATTTTGTATACAGCTTTATCCTAAAGTACCATATGGTGTATACCGATTTTATGCTCCTAGGTTGTCTACTTCCTGTTTACCGAATACTTAGGTTTTAACACATAATAGACATAAATGCATAATTTCCGTCACAGTTTCCCAAGCAACTACATGAGATAGAGTTCTGATATTTTGTATACAACTTTATCCTATAATCCCATATGGTTTATAGTGATTTTATATTCCTAGGTCAACTACTTCCTGTTTACCAAGTATTTAAACTTGTATGCATGGCTTAGTTTTTGGAGCGGGGGTATCACTAGTGAGCATTAGCATACAGATTTACTTGTTTTTTATTGATTAAATGTATTAAATGTTATGGATTGTCTAAACTTATAGGTACATCTTATACCAGGGATAATTATGTGCACTACATGCCATGTATCAGTACACCAGTTGATGTATTATTAAGCATGGTCTGTTTTTTTTTTTAAATGTTATCAATCCAATACACCTATCTTAACATGTATGCAAGTTGGCGGAACCAAATAAGAACGTTCGTTACAAATGTTCAGGTGCAGGCAAAAACCTTTCGACTTTATGGATATTTTGTATAATCCTTTGTTATATGCTTTATTTATGTTTGGAACGTTCATATTTTTTTCTCATGGCCATGACAAATAACAGGGATGAAAAACAGCTTTTTGCTTTTGAAAGTCAGCTTTTTCCAGGGTAGGGAAACTACTTCATGGATAATTTCGATAAAGCTCTTAGTCGTACACACCTTGCTGGTTATCTTTTATGCGATTTATCGCCCTATACAGACAAAAAATGTCTTCTTCGAACAGCAATATTTCTAACTGATGACTTCAGAATTGTGTATGCACCAGGTGTAAAATAACTAATTCAGGCTCCCATTACTTTCTATGTTAAACCTGCTTTAGGGGGGTCACTGTCAAACTCAGAAATGAATTTTTTGGGGTGTGACAGTACTTGTGCCTTAAAGTAGACACATAACAGTACCTTTCATGTAAATCTCATATAAGGTTCCTCGGCATCTGGGAGAGAACGGTTTACCGGAAGTGGCATGTGACAGAAAACGGGAACTAATGTAAACATTCTAACCAAATCACATGCCCATAAATTACTACTCACTATTTTTCTAAACATCATAATAATGACTGTTTCATGGGCTCAAAATGTTCTCAAGTCTTTAAGCTTTTAGAAAATACCAAATTTATTGGTGTAGGACATGTCATTCTAAAGATACAGTACCTTATATGGACTACTTTGTCTCCTATATGTACTACTTTCTTATATGTGCACCGACTGGATCCCGAATTAGTTGTTTTACACCACCACAGTTATAAAGAGGAAGAGATAAAAAACGCCTATCATTGATGAATATAACGTCGAAGATCACGACACGGGGTGCCTTTTTAAAACACTTGTCTGATGCCGAGACACGTCAAGATTAAAATGACAACGTAAAGTATCGATTCAGCCACCACCCAACAATCAAATTGATGTTCTGTCAGAAATTGCTTTGAAAGTATATAGAGGTGTGTTGTAGTTAACTAACCACCATATAAGAATAATGCGGCCAAACGAGTTCAACATTCGTTCATCGGCTTCTAAAACGGTAATACATAAAAGGAAAGGAATTCGCATATACTGATAAAACACCACATACTTATGTCATGTCTGAGCAAATATGGCACAAGAACTTGTGTTGATATCGAAAGAACGTTGCAATCGCTTTGTGCACCAAATTAAAACAAATCTTGAGGATAAATACATCAACACCGATCAAACACACCAACCGAAAAACAATCCAAAGAATTAAGTACAAAATCAGTTAAGAAACGAGAAGACATATCAAGCCAGTCAATTCGAAATGGAAAACAAGATGTTTTGCTCGGTATGAAGTAACAAACATTCTTGGATAAAATATTAACAGAAGTAAAACAATTATTTAGGTGTAATATGTTATATGTTCAATGTGATAATAAAAACATCAAATTTACATTATTGTTCTTGTCATCTAGTACGGTGTCAAAATTGTCTAGAATGACACGCTTGTCATAGTTAAAAGTGTATTTTCTCAATTCTGCTGTAAATTTTTCCCTGCTGAGGTAAACAACAAAATTTGTTTCGATTTGTCAATGTTCTAGTAGTAGACATACATCTATCACTTGTAATCATGTCCTACACGGCCTGAAAGTTAAATATGTTCAAATATTTATAATTCAAGCTAAAGCCTTTAAATTTACAACGCGTCATATGTCAGTCTCCTATATGCGTACGTCTTGGGCCCGCCTGAAACGAACTCTGTGATATATCCTCAATCAGGTACAATTTCAGATGTGAGTTCGCCCAAGTTATTTCCTAGAGAGAGTTATCAACAGCTGTCAGTACAATGTAGAGTACAGGTGACTCGATCACCTTACATGTCCAATATGTCGTACAGTT
This sequence comes from Arcuatula senhousia, assembly GCA_963971305.1. Lineage (NCBI taxonomy): Eukaryota > Metazoa > Mollusca > Bivalvia > Mytilida > Mytilidae > Arcuatula > Arcuatula senhousia. The sequence goes on along the minus strand of OZ020308.1, from coordinate 28,495,627 downwards.
TTAGCCGGGTCCATATTGTGGTGAATATAGCAATAAATATTTTAGTTTTAACTTCAACTGATGCAAACGTGGCATGTTGGGTCCATTCTTATTGAACGGTATCATCAGAGATGATGTTGAAATTTTCTACTACTTTAGTAGCATCCGAGATTGTCTGAAAAAACTTTTTTTTTATTACAAAACAATGCATACTTCCACTATTTTTCAAAATCCAGAGGCTAATAATTCTTGAACAAAATTGGATGCCCCAATTTGTACCACTTATCTCCTGTAACTCATTATGTTAGACTCAGATATCATAAACCAGTTCAATATCTTAGGGTGAAAAACACTGAAACTTCTATGAATTGTCAAAGGAACGAAACATAGACCTTTTCTTTAATTAATTAAAATTGACTCGTTTACCAAATATCGATTATTTGTCAATACAAGGTTTAGAAATAAAAGTGTGGAAAAACTGAGGTGGGGCAGACATGCATGATAAATACTTAAATGTCTTCTGTAAGAGGTTAAACAAAATCAGAACAACCTTTCCTTAAATTTGTTTCGATTATTTTCATGGTTTTGTTTCCTAAATTTGCTTTGTTGCTTTTACTTTGAGTTTTTTTCAAATTTTGTATTTTAATTTCTATTTTAATTAATGTTTTTTGTTGTTGTTATAAATATTTGGAATAGTAAATAAATTTTTTTTTTGTAACTAAGATAAACTAAGATAACTCTTATTAAAACAATAAGTTGGAACTGTTAAGCAACAAAAAGAGCTTGTACAAGGCATGTTTTGATGCCAAAGGACACGTTATTAGTTCTGGTATTTACACCAAAGTACACAGTTCTGAAATTCAGCATTAATTCATCAACATGGACATAAAAAAGATACAGACAAACAAATTACCACTCGAATTGTAGGAACACTTAAATCATAAATGAATCACAGTTTAAATCAGAATTAACATACAAAAAGATATAATGGGGGTAACACAAAAGATGACAGATAAACATGATAAAATTTTACTTTGGTTTAAAATTGATTAACATATATGATAATAAAAATACTAACATCACAGAAAAAAAGAAAACAAAAAACAATAACATAAATCATATGGAATTACAATTTAAAGACATAGAACCTATCATTTTGGCAATTTAAAAAAAATAATGGAATTCACACTATTTGAAGAATACATTGTAAAACCTTTGAAGAAACTGTTAAATTTTCAAAAAACCTACCAGAAAGTATTCTTTTACGACGGAAAACTGATTGAAAAAACGCAGTGTCAAAAAAGAGGACAAACTAATTATAGAATGTAAACACTTGCGGGTACCGGTAAACTAAGAAACGAAAAGTAACCAAACGAAACGGAGCGGAACAAAAACGATATCGGTAAAGAAGGAAACGTTAACAGTAAAATAAGCAACCGAAATCTGTAAAGAAAGGAAACGAAATCGAGAAAAACTGGTAAAAAAAGAAAATTGATTCGATTTTAGCCGACACCAGTCGCTTTTCTTAATTTACCGATTTCGTTTTCTCTTCGCCTCGTTTGGTTACATTTCGTTTCTCAGTTTGACAGTACCCAGTTTACCAAAAGTAAATATTTATGCTGGACAATACTTAATCAACGCGAATAATTAAAATAAGATTATTTTATAGAAAACTGCCAAACATTGAGTTTTTATGTTGGTAAAGGTAAGTTTTAGATAGTATATTTTTAATATATGTACTTTTTATTCAATGTAAAAAATTGCTAAAATTGATAGGTTCTATGAGGGTGACAAAACAATATTAATTACAGAATAAAAAAAAAACTTAACGTGGTTAATAAAAACAACTTAAACTAAGTAAATTTTGTGTGTGTGGCCCCCTTTTGACCCCCTGTAGCAGCATAACGGTGGAATATATCAAAACCAATGACACATTTAGTTGACAGAATTTGATGAGAAACTCAATAAAAAAATAATGATCAAAATGAGATAAAAAATAAACATTCTACAGAAGTTTTGTCACAACAACCATATTAGCCTCTTTTGGCCTTTTTCTGAAACCGCTGGGGCCAGAAACCCTAAATGCAATACCAACCTTTCCTTAGTAAATAGAAACATCATATCAACTTTTCATAACAATCAGTCAATATCTACTCAAGTTATCGCACGGAAACCAAATGTCCCCAGACGAAGCAGACGCAGACGACGACATCGCCATAACATTATACGACCAATTCTGTTGGCGGTCGTATAAAAACTATTCTAAAAGTATTTAAGGTAGTACAGTGGTATAACACTAAGCATCTATTCTGAGCTTTAAATAAATGCAAAAACATTGCTATTTAACTGTACGAAATTGTTATTATGATAAGTTTAAAACAAAACCTGACTGTTATATTCACTTTATAACATTTCCCGTACTTTTTTCAAGGGAGATAATTTGTTTTTTGATTTTATTTTTAGAAATTGAACGGTGCCCCATGATTCTATTCCTTAATTTCAAAGAACTTAACAAAATTGATGTGTTGACAAAATATAACAAAAATCTATCCTGTGAAATTTGAAAAAAAAATAATATTGACCATTTTCCCCTATATAATCTATGTAAAAAATAGCCAAATTTGAACTATTTTAGATCAAATTTCTACAAAAATTAAGCACGGTGACATATTCTTTTTTTTATCTTTCAAACATGTGCACTTAAATACTTTTAATGACAAAATTTAAGAAAATTATATCCTTCCGATTTTTTTTAAATATTGTACTACCTTAATTTTTTTTATATATATAAAAAACAAGTACATATTTTTATTACTGAAAGATGCTAAATGGCGACAATAAACCTTAACTATATGTATCCTTAAAGTTTTATTTTCTTAAAAGATATTTTAATCTCCCCACCTCCTTCTTGAAAATAAAATAACATATGGTTCATGAGGACGGTGGACTCTGTAACATCCCTGACCCATATTAGATAGGTAATGGGTTATGCAGAGCGCACCAATCTCCTGGTCGAGGCTTGTCTGGGGGTCTATATTATCATTCTCCCTCTCCCCCTCCAATATATTCTAATTCAGTAGATAATGTACAGTGTAAGGAGGGTATGCACCCAAGACACTCCACTGACCAACTTTCCCGAAAAAGATAAAAAAAAAAAATTAAATAATTCAATAAAACAATATTCTGGCAGGGAGTTCATAACAAATATTAATTCGATTTAATAATGCTGTAAACCTAGTCAAATTATCTCACTTGAATGCTATATGAAAAAAATTCCTCATACACATGCTGCTCCCTTTCCACCACTGCTCACTATGAAAAAAAAATCATTTCATCTGTCAGTAATAGATTTCTTTTGTGACAACCAATAAAGGAAGATAGTTGAATATTCTTATAAAATGTGTAGTTTTTCATCTGATGATAATATTGAAGCTACACCGGTTCATTTAATGATGTTTTTTGAAATATCATTTAAAGAGAGATAACTCTATTTCACATACTTCAATACTTACGAAAATCCAATCCGGCCTCCAGAAATATAACGATTGTTGTTATTCTAAAAATGGTGTCAATCAAATGTGGATCCTGAAGAGTTCGAAAGAACTGATTGAGATTCTTTACTCGAAATCAGTTTCATCTTGTAACAGTATCAAAACATTCGATTTCTCCACACTTTATACTTCTATTCCACATGAACAACTGAAATCGGTTCCGTGCGGGGCCCGGGTGGCGAATAGGCCCGCAGCAGAGCCTAGCTTGTCGTAAGAGGCGACTAAGGGTCTTGGGATTCTGACGTCGGGTCAGTGCTCAGCCCACAGAGCGACCAAGTGTGTACCCTAGGTGGCTGAATAGGGTGGCCCTCGTCCGCGGGGGTTGTCAGGTCTATAATACGGAAACCCTGACCGCCGACCATAGTGGGCCAACGTGTGTGGAGAGTGCCACGCTTCATGCACGTAAAAGACCCCTTTGTGGACCGCCCAGTAGTGCACCACATAGGCTAAATTTTCCGTCCCTACCCACTTCTCCCCTTTTCCTGTGGTTCTTCAAAATTTACCGGTCCTTTGTTTCCCACCCCACCCCATATTTCATTAATCATCATCATTTCATGTTCATTTTATCATCCTTTTCATGTTCATCGCCTGTAAATAACCTATATAGCGTTGCACGGGCGTAAAACACCAACTCACTGACTCACTCACAACTGAAATCGCGATTGGCACAGCTGATTAAACGCAGCTTTTTCAACAAGAATGGAAAACGCAAGTACAAATACCAGTAGCCGATTATACCAAGACTTACTTTGTCATCAATGAGTCTAAGAAAAAGAACAACTTTACAGAAGACCAAATAATTGACATGCTCATCTTTCTGATTGACAACATATTTGTTCCGTTTGGTGGTCGTGTTTTCAGCAAACAATAGGGATTCCAATGGGCACTAATTGAGCACCTTTGCTTGCTGATTTGTTTCTTCATTCATATGAAGCAGACTTCTTACAATCTCTTCTAGACGAAAATGACCGTATACTAGCTCTTTCTTTCAACCTCACGTTCCGTTATATTGATGATGTCTTTTCACTAAACAATTCTCGATTTGGTGACTTTCTCCATCTCATATATCCCCAGGAGCTTGAGATAAAGGACACAACGGATTCTAGGAAGTCTAGCTGCTTCATATTTAGATCTACATCTCGAAATTGACTCTCAAGGAAGACTTTCAACAAGGCTCTATGACAAACGTGATGACTTCAACTTTCCAATCGTCAACTTTCCCTTATTGTGTAGCAACATTCCGTCCACTCCAGCGGGACTTACATCGATTTCCTTAGCAGAGCGACACGTCTGACGCAAAAATTGCTCACACAGGGTTATGTTGCTCCTCGGTTGCTGTCTTCAGTCAAGGAATTTTACGGAAGACATCATGCACTCATAGACAAATATTGGATTTCGATCTCTCAGATGAGTGCAGATGTTGGTTTGTCATAGGGTTTTGTTTTGTCTTCCTTTGCCGGATTTGACACTGCTTTCTCTTCCGGAGCACCTGAGTTCACTCTTGTTTCGACTGGAGTTCGCATTGTTGATTGATATTCAGTTATTTTGTGTTTCTAACACCATAATTGTTATAAAAATAAAAACTTACCATCTCTGCCTCCATGGAGACTGTGAGCCATGAGGGTTATCTCATGGCCAGCACTAACCCTCACGGGTCTGTCACAGACAATGCGGGTAGCGTTAGGGGGTGCTTTAACACAGCCACCCCCTTGACATCTGTAAAACCCCACCGCCACTCTATCACACACGTTAGTAAATGTCTTACAATCATCTCCAAAAACACATACCAAGCAGCAACCAAAAAGCACGACCGTTTTCAACTCTATTTTTTTTTATTTGGGTTACAGAAGGTCGTGGGGAAAGAAGGGGTCTTCTTAAGAAATTGTTTTTTTTTCGCCCATTCCTACACGAAACATTTTTTTGGACCTTTTTTGTAACTTTTGTCTAGAAAACAACTTTAAATTCAGTAAATGCAGCTGAATAGAACATATTTATGCGAAGTTTTGCTGACATAAAAACAAGAGGCTCCCAGGAGCCTAAATTGCTCACCTGGTCTTGATGTCAACCCTATATTTTGTAGAGCTAAATGAGCTGAACATTTAAGCAAGCAACAGTTTTTCTTTATCTACTATAGTTTTTATTCTATAGGCCAAAACACGAAAAACTGTTATTTTAAGGGTTGTTACCCCTATAAGGGGTCATCTGACAACCTAGACCCTGTAGAGACTTTTGTAGAGCTTTATGCGCTGAACATTTAAGCAAGAAACATCTTTTCTTTATCTGCTATAGTTTTCATTCTAAAGGCCAAAAACATGAAAAAGGTTATTCTAGGGACCGTAACCCTATTAAGGGTCATCTGACAACTTCGATCCTATTGAGACTTTTGTAGAGCTAAATAAACTGAACATTTAATCAAGCAACATCTTTTCTTTATCTGCTATAGTTTTCATTCTATAGGCCAAAAAAATGAAAAAGGTTATTTTAGGGGCAATAACCCCTATTAAGGGTCATCTGACAACTTCGATCCTATTGGGACTTTTGTAGAGCTAAATGAACTGAACATTTAAGCAAGCTACAGCTTTTCTCTATCTGCTAAAGTTTTCTTTCTATAGGCCAAAAACATGAAAAAAAACATCATTTTAGGGGCCGTGGCCCCTGTAAGGGGTCATCTGACAACTTCGACCCTATGGAGACTTTTGTACAGCTAAATTGGCTGAACATTTAAGCAAGCAACAGCTTCTCTCTATCTGACATAGTTTTCATTCCATAGGCCAAAAAAATAAAAAACATTATTTCATGGGCCGTAACCCTTATAAGGGGTCATCTGACAACTTCGACCCCATGGAGACTTTTGTAGAGCTAAATAAGCTGAACATTTAAGAAAGCAACAGCTTTTCTCTATCTGCAATAGTTTTCATATTGTAGGGCAAAAACTTGAAAAAAAAACGCTATTTTTCACCTTTAAGGGGCTGTAACCCCTATAAGGGATCATCTGACAACTTGGACCAAATGGAGACTTTCGTAGAACTTTTGATGCTGAAGCAGCAGGGTGGCATCAGATTTCATCTATCTCTTATACTTTTTGATTTACAAGCCCAAAACAGTAGTCTGACCCCCCTGGTCTATTTTTAGCAACGGCGGCCATGTTTTTTGACGAATCAAAAATTCCCACATCAGTTCTGTGAAGGATACCCTAAGGTACCATCAGATAAAATTTGGTTTGAATCTGTTCAGTCGTTTCAGAGGAGAAGAAGTTTGAAGAAAAATTAACGACGACGACGGACGCCAAGTGATGACAATAGCTCACATGGCCTTTGGCCAGGTGAACTAAAAAGACACAATCTGAGGAGGACATATTGTCCTCAGAATATTCATTCGACTTACTTAAAGTTTAAGAATTAACCACAATGTAGAAGTCATATTCTGTTTCTTTCAGAAATGACAGAACGTGATACTAAAGAATAAATATATTAAGTAATTTCTTGTGTACCATCAAATAAAAAGCTCCACAAACCTTCCTGCTCCGTGACACGATGACAAAGTTAAAAATTCTTATTAGCCTATATAAGAGCCAGGCTTGTACGTACTTTAAGCCATAACAATGACCACCACTTGCAAGAAAGTAAATTTTCTTTTTATACAACACATTATTCAACATCTTATATTTTCTTTATCTTATAATTCTTTTCCTAAACGCTAAATTATGTGGAATTTGGTTTTAACGGCAAGATTTTTATTATTTTTCGTTTGTTTTTAGCTCCGAAGAGCTGTTCGGCGAGTGGTCAGTGGAAGAGGTTGAGATAAAGAGGTGAATGTTTTCTTCTTTTTTTAAGTTTTATAAAATTAGATGTATTTCAGTCTTTTGACACGTTCCTCACACGTTAAAGAACCCTACTGCAGGTCTCGGTAAGAGTAGGACCCGTAGGATCCCCATGCAGGAAGCAGAGGTACCAATGGGGTATCCGAATATCAAAAGTCCGAAAGGGCAGAGACAAAACCAATTAACACCAACAAGAACGGGACAAAAACAGACAACATGTAAAACATGGAAACACAAAACAACTGAATATCAATCAACAACGCAAACTCCAGTCGAAACAAGAGTGAACTCAGGTGCTCCGGAAGAGTAAGCAGTTCCTGCTTGCTATAGCACACCCGTCGTGTTGACAATAGTCCATTCAGGAGGCGAAATTTCCCGTCCCTACCCATCACTCCTTTTTCCAGTGGCAGTCAAAAGTCTCATACTCGATTATCCTTGTGTCCCCATTTCCCCCACTTCATCATCATTTCATGTTCATTGTATCACCACTTTCATGTTCATCTCCCAGATAAAGCCGAAATGGTGCTGCTTGAGAGTAAAGCAATAACTAACTAACTTTTTACACAAATAAAATATTGTTTCATATATAAAAAAGAAATTTAGTTAGTTTATCACCTATTCATTGAAGTTTCTACTACACCAGCAAGGTATACACTTTATTTTCTTTTTTTAAGGACGTTAAAGATAGAACCGATATCTGGGTCAAGTGAGGATTCGTAAGTTCAAATATATTTTTTAAAACTGATTATCTTAAAGATAAAGATAGATAGCACTTAATTTTTTTCCAGTATTAGCTTTTTTTCATTTTTGTCACTTTTTTTGTTTTCTTCGTTTTTCCTCATTATTTCTTTATGTTCATTTTATTTATTTTACCTACTATTTTTTTATTTAATCTTTTAATCAAAGACCTACATTTTATACGTCTATCATCATCCAAAATAAAAAAAAAACATCGGTCTTCTAAAAAACATCGGTAGAAGACCAACATTCAATATACATTTTGAAAATAAAAATCAATGACATTGCGCTAATTGTTTGACATACTCTTTTTTTTTAATTTTTAGTCAAAATGCAAATTTTCCCCTAATCCTACAGGGAGACCTAGCTGCGGTAGCGGAGGAGGATCAGAAAATGATGTAAGTAAAACATCTTTTATGCAGCAATTGTTCAATTTCAATAAAAGTATTTTTTTAAATAGAATTTCATTTTTGTTAAACACATCGATACGGATCAAAACATACATCAAACATACATGCAATAAACTTATACAACTCGGTAAATAAAGAAGACACTTTCAAACACAATGCACACAATATATATATTTATAATAATAAACGTCTGAAAGAAGTAGCCAAAGTATCAACCTACGGGATGTTGGATCGAAAACAAATGAAAAGTTAACAGTACTGTGCAAACAAAAATGATAAATAAACTTCTAGAATGGCGCACATTAACATCAAATATGATGTTAAATGAAATAATAATAATCAAAGTCAAAAGACAATAATTTTATATCAAATCAGTGGATATTTCGTTGGACCGACCAGCTTCATCAGCGCTTGTAATCTGATATGTAATACAACAATTAAAGATGAAGCATTAACAATGAGCTATATCAAAACTATACTGAAGTGGAGCGATCAATCTACATGATATGTTATGCTGCAAAAGAAAAAAAACAAAATCAAACAAATTTTACCAGTGAAATATTTTTTCATGATAAGGAAAATAATTAGAGTTATCTATCTTACAACATTGTTATTTCACAATTGCTCCGCTGTTCACATAAAGATCGATAATGGTTTCAACATCTCACTATATTCTTAATATGTTTATGTGTTTGATTTTCAGGAATACTGTTATGGAGCGACAGAGTGTTACTGGATGGGGGATACCTCCATCCAGATTATAAAAATGGAGGAGGTCGAAGGATACCTCCTCAAAGTGACAAAAACATTCAGAGACAGCATCACCTCATTCAAGAGGTTGAAACTGTGCAAAATGAAATTGTAAAAGCGCGTTCATAGTGTGTTTGTGTGTTTGTGTGTGTGTGTATGTGTGCTTCATACATCATCATCATCATCATCATCATCTTGTAATTATATCATTATTTTAGTTAAAATAAACGTTGTTTTTTTTTAAATACAATGTATTCATTCTTTATAAAAACAAGTAATATACAACCTAGAAAAGTAGCCGCCATATTGTTGGTTTCCCTTTTATTTTTGCAGTTGAGTAGCATTCTTTAAGGAGAAAAAGTGGTTTAGTATTTAAAGAAAAAATAACTTATTAAACCTTGTATTATGAATAAAACCATGTTTTTGTTTAAAGATCTATACCATTAACCACTTTAAAAAAAGGTGGTATAGTGGTTACCGCTATTCAGTTACCTAAGTATTGAGATCCTTTTTCTTTGTTTAATATCATGAATCTTTACATACATCTGCACGTATCAAAGTATTTAAATACAAAAATATGCATCGCATCAACAACATCATTATTTGTTTTTAAAAAAGGTTTGTTGAGAGACTGTGCACATATCTGTTATTCACACTGAGAATTTAAATATTTAAAGACAATTTCATAGTTTTGTATTTATAAGTGATAAAAAAAAACCAACACCAAGATAAAGAACTCAACATATTACTTACATCTTTCTTGTTTTTCTTGAAAGCTGATAATGAGTTAAAAAAGGGGTTTCTTATACCTCCTCCCTAAAATGTTTTTTATGCGAAGGTGTAGGAATTTTAATGATTTCCTCTTTTCTTTGAACCTTGTTCTTTTTTCTTTTTTTTCGTTCCAAAAAGCCATTCTAATTTAGGAATATGACAGGTTAATGATTAATGATCCTTCACGCCTGTCAAAACCCACATTTTTAAAAACCTTTTCACGATTTTCATGATTTTTATTATTGGTGACCCTTCACACCTGTCAAATGTTTGGGATTGAAACCCACATTAAAAATCTTTAGGGGATTAATTAGGAAATTTCCTCCATCAATAAGAGGAGTGGTTCAATAAGGGAATTTCCCCATTGGTGTGGGTGTGGTTCAATTAGGTCACTTCCTGTCCATGGGTATGGGGGTGAACGTCACTACCTGTCAATCTGTCACTTCCTGTCAATCAATAAATGGGGGTATAATGCCATCTTTCGACTTATGCAGCATCAGCATGAGCTCCCATAACGGGGGATTCGATTTCAGGTCTGTGGCTCATATACTTCCTGTTAATCGAAATCCGGCCATTTCTGTCTTTGACCCATTTTTTAAATAAAAAAGTAAGATACAACCTAGAAAAAAAAGCTGTCATATTGTTGTTATCCCTTTATTTTTGCAGTTGAGTAGCATTCTTTAAGGAGAAAAAAGTGGATTAGTATTTGATGAAAACAAACTTATTAAACCTTGTACTTTGAATAAAACGATGATTCTGTTTAAAGATCTATACCATTAACCACTTTTAAAAAGGATGGTCTAGTGGTAACATCCATTCAGTTCAGAGGTTGCCCCAGTATTTGGACCCCTTTTCTATGTTTAATATCATCATGACCCTTTACATACATCTGCACGTACATGTATCAAACAATTTAAATTAAACTAGAGGCTCCCAGGAGCCTGAATCGCTCACCTGATCTCTTATGCCAAAGTTTGAATAAATTTCACAAACTTTCAAGTATACAAAGTTGCAAAACAATCCTTTCAGTGGTTTCAGAAAAGATTTTTTGGAAATCAGTTTAAATTAATAGAAAAAAATTTAAAGGGCAAAAACTCCTATAATGACCTTTTGATGCTGAACAAAAAAAGTTGCTTCGGATTTTCTCTATCTCTTATACTTTTCGAGTTATAAGCCAAAAACAATGGTCTGACCCCCGTGTTCTATTTTTAGCAATGGCTGCCATGTTGGTTGGTCAACATGTATATAATTCACAAACTTGGTAGCCTCATCCTAAAGATCAAGTGTACCAAGTTTCAAAGCAATCCCTTCAGTGGTTTCAGAGAAGATTTTTGAAAATCAGTTTAAATTAATGGAAAAAAAACAGTTAAAGGGGAATAACTCTTAAATGGCTGATCTGACAATTTTGGCCCTAAATCATTTTTGAAGATTCGAATGAGCTAAACAATTCTGCAATGCTAAGTTTTCCACTAGCTCTAACGGTTTTCAAGATATTGTCCAAAAACTGCAAAAATTGTCAATTTTGACGATTAAAGGGCAATAACTCCTATAAGGAGTCGTTTCACAATTTTGACTCAATGGAGAGATTTGTAGAGCTTTTGATGCTGAACATGAAAGGTTGCTTCGGATTTTCTATACTTTTTGAGTTATAAGCCAAAAACAATGGTCTGACCCCCCTGTTCTATTTTTAGCAACGGCGGCCATGTTGGTTGGTCGACGTGTATATTATTCACAAACTTGGTAGAAGACATCCTAAAGATCTAGTATACCAAGTATGAATGCAATCCTTTCAGTGGTTTCAGAGAAGAAGATTTTTGAAAATCAATGTAAGTTTATTGAAAAAAAACAGTTAAAGGGGAATAACTCTTAAACGGTTGATCTGACAATTTTGACCCTGAAATCATTTCTGTAGATATCAATGAGCTGAAGAATTCTGCAATGCTTACTTTTCCTCTAGCTCCAACGGTTTTCAAGATATAGTCCAAAAACTGCAAAAATGGTCAATTTTGATGATTAAAGGGCAAATAACTCCTATAAGGAGTGGTTCCACAACTTCGACTCAATAAAGAGATTTGTAGAGCTTTTGATGCTGAACAAGGGAAATTGCTTTGGATTTTCTCTATCTCTTATACTTTTTGAGTTATAAGCCAAAAACAATGGTCTGACCCCCCTGTTCTTTTTTAGCAATGGCGGCCATGTTGGTTTGTCAACATGTATATAATTCACAAACTTGGTAAAGGACATCCTAATTATCAAGTATATCAAGTTTCAATGCAATCCCTTCAGTGGTTTCAGAGAAGAAGATCTTTGAAGAAGAGTTAATGGACGGACGACAGACGCTTAACGATGACAATAGCTCACCTGACCCTTCGGGTCAGGTGAGCTAAAAACATCTATCACATTAACAGCATCATCAAGGTTTTTTTTTTAAAAACTGGGAACATACCAAGTTTTTTTTAAGAATCTGTTAACTCACATAGAGATTATATATTCAAACACAATTTCATTGTTTTGTATATTTTAAGATACTGGTCGGGAGTGATCAGAAAAAATACCGAGATAAAGAACTCAGCATATTACATAAATCTTTCTTGTTTTCTTGAAAGCTGATAATGAGTTTAAAAAAGGAGTTTCTATACCTCCTCCCTTAAATGTTTTTTATGCGAAGGTGTAGGAATTTGAATGATTTCATCTTTCCTTTGAACCTTGTTCTTTTTCTCTGTCTTTGGTTCCAAAAAGCCATTTTAATTTAGGAATGTCAACTGGTATGGAGATGTACGTCACTTCCTGTCAATCAAAGAGTTTGGGTATAGTGCCACATTTCTACTGACCATCAATAAACAAATTGCATTTTTGCCCCTTTTGGAACCCTAATTTCTCAACGAAAAAAAGGGGGACCTAAAAATCATGCCAATCAATCATTAAATGGCAAGGAACATTATTATACATGTAAAAACAAAATTTCTAAGCAATCGGTCAACCAAAACTTAAGTTACTGTGGAAAACAAATTAAAGTGTCATTTTAAGCCCCTGTTAGACCCCTAATTTCTAGACGAAAAAAGAGGAAACATTCAAAATCCATCCAACTCTTTCTTTTATTGTAGAGTAACATTAATGAAAGTTTCAAGTAGTTTCGTCAAGCATAACAAAAGCTATTGTGTAAACAAATAAAAAAAGTCGCTAAAAGATCGAAAAACAAGTTATTCCAAACACATTTTGATGTATTTTTAATCTGAAAGCGATGCCATTTATTTTCCCTTCCTGTGTAGCAACACTAATTCCATTCCAGTTAAATGCCATAAATATCACTACTTAAACAATATTCCAGAGCTTGTAAGACGTAAAATATTTTCCTGACGCAAAAACAAAATGTTTAGAACGCGTTACTCCTTGAGAATTGTTTTCAATTAAAAAAAAATGGAAGAGGTATCATTAAAAAAAATCAATGGAAGAGGTAAACACACATAAGATGTTGGTTGATCATCGGGATTTGTTTTATCTTTACATGATTTGAGAGGTTTAATTCACCTTTTGAAACGTGATGGATGTGTAAAACAAGTAGCTACTCCAACATTTCATTAAAAGATTTGTTATTTTGAAGATAGTTCACTTCTTAAATTAATGGTGACCCTAACGTAGATAAAAATGAAAAGTGGTATCCCTCGTATTTATCTGTACAATTTCTGTCAAAATACCAAGTTTCAGATTACTTGATGAATGCACGTTGATGCACGCCAAGTTTAAATTTTGTTTGTTTTGCTGTTTTCTCTAATTTTTACAGATTTTTTCTGAAATGTTATGTCTACGGCCATAGCGCGTCATAAATCTAGGCCATTTAATTTCGGATACAGTTTAAATCTATTATGAAGAAAGGGAGAAAAATATCGACTGACAGGAAATGAAAAAAGCACAGGAAGTGAAAATTTAAATTTTCTTAACATGAATGCTTTCATGAATGAATTTGCCAATTATTTTTTTAGTAGCTAAAATAAGCTGAAACTGGGTTAAAAATGTACCACTAAATACGGAGCACGCCGGTCAGCAAAAGTTATGACTTATGTCCGCGTTGTTGATTGCTATGCACTTCACTATGTGTTTTTATGTTGTCTGTTTCACCGTGTTGCTCTCGCTCCATACTTCAGACCGCGTTGTTGATTTCTATGCACTTAACTATGTATTTTTGTTGTTGTTTGTTTCACCTTGTTGCACTCGTTCGTGTTGTATGGTTTGCAAATTTTTCGTTCGTTTTTTTTGAAATTCAAGTTTCACATTGGTGCCCTGTTTCTTTAGAGCCAACATTTACATTTTTATATTAAGATTTCTTAAAATTCCAAATTAGATTAAAATTAATGAAAATGGAAACACATAGATAGCACATATAACGCTGGGTAATCTAACAAGTTAGGCCGGGTGGAACACAAACAATCGGATTTATTTAGAGGTTCGTCTCTGGTGACAATGTCCGAGGTATTAATTGGTCTTTATTTGAAGAAACAAAGGCGAATAACTTAATCTTTCAACTATCATTAGTCTGAAAAGGCTAAGGTAGAATCAGTAGATATAAAATACAAGACGAACAAAAAACAAATCAACCAAGCAAATAAATCACCCACCCACCCCCACACACACACACACACTTAACTACAGTCAAGAAAATGAAGTGAGGTCCAAACGAGTAGTGCTCCGTGTTGTTCCTGCTTGTTACAACACATGCGGTACATGATACTTAGAACGCAGGTTTTTGGTTTTTTAGTGCTAACAAACATTATCTCAGCTCGGTATTTTAAGGGACAGGACTGGACTGGGATATGATTCACCGTTTGATTAATGGAGCAGTCCTGTCATATTGAATGCCGGGGTTGTCAAGCTACAATGCAGAAAACCTGACAGCAATCCATAGTGGTACATCGTGTTTGGAAAATTGTCATGTTCTTCACACGTCACAGAACCCTACAGAGTGGGCTAACTCGCCTGTCCATACCCATCACTGTTTTTTTCAGTGGCAGTCAAACTTTCCTCCCCGATTAGCCTCATCTTCCCATTACCTCCAATTCATCATCATTTTATGTTGATTGTACATATATGACCCCTTTTATGTTCATATATCGTGTATAGTCGAGATTGCTTTGCTCAGGAGTAAAGCAATAACTAACTAACAAACGTTTTCTTTTTTAAAAATACCTTTATTTTCAGCTTTCAATTTATAAGGCTTAACCAACTTTATGTTCTTTAATAATGTGCCATCTGACTAGTTTTTATTCCAAGGTCTTTAAAGAATTCTAAACTCTATAAGGGTCATCTTACAATTTCGACCAAAAGGAGACTATTGTAGAGCTTTCGAAGCATAAGAATTACAAAAAAATCTATCTCTTATAACTTCAAAACTGTAGTCTGAACCTCTGTTAAGCAAAAATGGCCATTTTGTTTGATAAATTGTGAAGTCTTGACAGAAGATATCCCGTAGGTATACGTGAATTATTCAGAAGAAAATGTAATGCAATGACAGTATCAGTCAACCAAGGAGAAACAACGATGACTACGGACAAAAATGATGCAAATTGTGGCAGATGAAATGAAACTAATGACAGTGTCGATAATGTTGACTAAAAGTATAAAACGATCATCATGGTACTTTATTTATCACTTTATTTCCTCATAATATAATTACAAACAATAAAAAGACATAAACATATCCAATGCAATTGCAAAACAACATTTTAACAAAGAATTATATATTCATATGAAAGTAAAGGTGGTTACATCGAATGTTGATAATAATACATGAATATGAAATACAACACGAAAAGGCATTAGACGTAGCAAATCGCACAACACATGGAATAACAAAACTGTGACCAGTAATAAAGCCGTAAATTGATTAATCATACAAAGATTTAAGCTTTTAAACATCTAAGTTATATTCAAGAATTCTTATTTACTGCTTACGGATGTTCGCTGATATTATTGACAATAAAAAGGGTTTCAAATTTGATGCTTCAAATGAAAAGATAATTGTAAATGGTATAAAAAATAATCCAAAAATAGATAATAGGTTCATGACCTCCTTTTCAAGATAATTGACGTTGAAGTTTTGGCGGGAAAATGTTATCTCTGACGTTTTCATAGGTTTAGCATTGACACTATTTATCTGTTTTCCCATGACAGATCTAGAATAAATAGGATTTGATTAAACTTTGTAAATCACTTATTTATTAAGGCATTGATTATAAGAAAATAGGGTGTTCATGGGCCAAAAAATTAACCCTATTTTGATGGTAAAAGCCCGAGGATTCCGAAAAATGACAGAAATCCCATAACTAGACTAGCGAGCATCCTTAAGTAGTACCTCACAGAAGACTTAATTTGGTAAATGATTAGTAATGTTCTGTTTTATTTCTCTTTAAAATCAAAACAATGCAAGGATATCGACAATGCACATACATTGTATTAATTATTTCAAGTTTCATTCATTATTATTTGAAATGTGAAAACTATAAAATTCAATTTATGACCTTTAATAAACACGATGAAATACCAAATAAATTTAGATCGAACAAGTAATAATTGTAAACTGTTTTTTAAGTCCAAACGAAGATTCCCAATCAGGACCCTATGAAATCCTTTCAGACCCCCTATGGTACAAAATGATTCGTCTTATCAACTAGGAACTACATGTATAATAGATGTGATTAGAGGGATGGGAGATCTCCATGTTTTTACGTTATGGAGTATTTTTTTCATTTAAGGGACAGAAACTGAACCGCCTCAGACCACCCAATGGTATCAAATGCTTAATCTTATCATAAAGTGTAAGAATATATTTGATTATAATTAGGTGGGGATATCAAAGATAAGATATGAGATATTTTGTCATTTTAGGGGGTCGAGGCATGACCCATTCACCCCATGGTGCAAAATGATACATCTTATCAAATCCAGTAATAATATATATGGTTATAGGGTGGGGATCTGTTTGAATTTAAGATATAAAGTATATTGTTATTTGAGGGGTTCGGGGAAGACCCAATTAAGTACCAAAACGATTTGTCTTTTCATAGGGAGCACTAATTTATATGCTTATAGGGTGGGGATCTCTATGGTTTTCAGAATATGAAATATTTTTCATTTGAAGGAGCGGGACGCGACCCTGTATGGTACTATAATAATTTGTTACGACTTGAGTTCGCGTTGTTAATTTTTGTTCGGTGGCTTTTGTGTTTCTTCGTGCTGTTCTTGTTCGTGTTTACCGGTTTCGTCGTTGTCCGTTCGGACTTTTGACACTCGAATGCCCCATTGGTTCCTTCCTCTTTGCTTATTTCAACGTTTTCTTTCTCCGTCTTAAGATAACGTCATTTATAAAATGTCAATTTCGAAAATTATAAATAAAGAAGTTCAACATTGAAAACTTTATCTCGCGGGTATTAAACAGAGCGTCCTTTCTGCACATATTGGTGTCATGTTAAAAAAAAATCCATTAAATTACCTCAGAAAATGAGATTTCTTAGGGAAATTGTGCAGGTTATCACAACATCAGCCAAAACTAAATTCAAACTTACCAGAAAATTTGGGACTGAAAGGAGTTTGAAATTTCTTTTTAAAAATCATTTTTTAAAAACTTTACTTTAAAACTAAAAGTGATTTATTATAAACAGTTTTTTTTTTATTTTGTTAACTCAACGAATTTTTTATTTCAGATACATGTATTGACAAAGGGATAATTGATGATCAAATTTGCCAATTTTGACTACTTTTTGACACATTTTTGTGTCTTTTGTGTCTTTGCACACTCAAAAGCACCAACTTTTTTCGTCATCGTTTTAAGGTCCAATAAAATATAAAGAAATGCATAATTTTATTGAACATACTTTTGTAAACTCAGAAATTTTCTTAAAAAAGTTTATGCACTTCTTTTACCATTTGTAGGCAAACCTTCGGAATCTTTCAAACTAACTCAGAAGCATGTCTTTTTTCAAATTAAATTTCAAAGTGTAGCTCATGGTGTGTCTATTTTCAAATTAAAAATAGGACATGATATTGGACATTAAATGATACCCTGCCACGATATAAATAAATATCGATAGTTCATAAAATTTAGTTTCAAAGTGGCCAATCTCAAAAACTATTTTCAGGTCATGCTGGAAATAAAACTTGACCTGTATTTTATTGTACTAAACAGCTGTGCAAAATGCATTAAATTCCCTAAGCCTTGACGCGTTTTCAAGTTATCAGTCGGAAACACAAAAATTCATGAAATATGATTTTTGAAAGTGGCCAAGCTCATAATTATTTTTCAGATCATGCTGGAAATTGTCCTTGACCTGTATTTTATTGTACTAAACAGCTGTGCAAAATTTAATTCAAATCCCCTGACGCGTGTCCAATTTATTGGTCGTAAACCTTCGGGGGACGGACAGACACTGAAAGAAACTAAGGGTATAACATAATACCTTGCCACTTCGTGTGGAGGGGTATAAAAACTATTGGTGAAAAAATTATGTATGGTGCAAAAAAAAACCTCTTACAGAAAGCTTGACATAGGAGAAGGAAAATGGCGATGACAAATACTGAAAGATGCCAATAGCTCACAAGACGTTTCGCATCATACGTGTATGATGATGTGAAAAAGGGTGCCCAGTTCATTAGTTTTTGTAACAAGATGTAATTACATGTTATTACAATTCCTTGAAAAATTTCAACGCTTTTGCAAAACGATTTTTTATTATGAATAGTACATTTATACCTATATGAATGATAAAGACGACGAAGAAAAAAAACATCAGACACCTACGTGAATTTTCACGATTTCTATAAGGAGGAACAGGAGAGTGGTCATCTGACTTACCAAAATTAACTTCTAATTACTGAAAATTTTTGTTCAAACAAGTTTCTTAACGAAAAAAAAACTGACTGTTAAAAAAAACTTTCTTAGTTGCGTGTTTTAGACTTTTGGTTTGATTTGAAATCTTTTAAACAGTTTTTTTCAAGTAAATTATGGTTTTACTATGATAAGAAATATCATAAGTGAATTAGAAATGTTTTTGCATCGTAGTAGTAGGAGATTATATGTATCAAAATGTGCAATTTTAGGTCATTTTTCATGAATGATTCAGGGATTGTATTCTAATGCAATATATAAGCCCAGTACTAGTTTATCACAGAACAATACAATTTTTTAAGAACAAAAATTGTATACACACGTAATGTTCCCTTGTAATTGTCCATTTTTTATTTCAATGAAAATCAACAAAACCTTTGAGTAATTTAGGAAGCTTGCCTTTTTTATTATTATTTTTACGGTGCATCTACAACACACCCTTTGGCAAATTTTAAAGAAAGTTAATTCATTAACGGGAAATGGTACATGTAACCCTTGATATATCATTGAAACTAAAAATCAAAAATACCCCTTAATATATATAGATTATTACCCAGGGTTTTCCATATCAAGTCCCATATCATTCCGAGACTCCCATATTAGGTCGAGGCGGTAGCCAAGACCTAATATGGGTCGAGGAATGATATGGGACCTGGTATGGAAAACCCTGTGTCATAATCTTTTTATCATACATTTTCAGCAAACAAATAAAAATAAATAGGAGACGATATAAAAATACTGTGATATCAAATTTCAAAGTGAGGCTCTAGACCTTGATATGGCATATTTGCCCACCTTTTGTGCACGCCAGGTCTTGATATGGCCATATTTTCCCACTTTTGTGCACGCGAGGGCTTGGTATGGCAAAAAAAAAGTCCCTTGGTAAGATATGGCTTGTAAATTTACGGCTGTTACACACGGACAAATTTAAAGGTATCAAAGCTAAATGTATGATAAATATATATATATAATGTATGGACAGGTGTCTAGCTTACAATATACAATAGAAAATAAAGAGATGTGGAATAAGTGTACGCGACACAGCCCACAATCAAACGGCAATTTAGAAAAACCACAATGGACAACCTATCATAACAGCAGACCAAAAACAGGGGAAAACAGTTCTCCAAGAGGTTAAAAATCTACATAACTGCTAACAACAACGTACCTTTTTCAGAATGATACTTCTGTATTGCGGCAATAATAAAATGTAAATGACAGGGTCCAAAAGAGGAGCTAAAAGACAAGAAAAGTTTGCAAACTGTAGCAAGGAACTTGGCGTTTTCTCTATTCCGTTTATTCTTACGAAGATAACTGCACAAAAACGTGGTAGATATGTAAGCACAAGTGCTACAAAAGTTATGATAAGCGAAACAATGCCCTTGCGTAGTTTTCTTGTGCTTTGTTTAGAAGAATTCATAGAATTGCCGCTCATTTCATTGGTTTGTTGTCGAGACATCATTGGTTTTGAAGTACCTATCATAGAGCCCCTGTCGTTCTTTTTTATACCTTTTACACGTGTACTTTCAGAAGTGTTTGTAGATAGATGTTCTGGAGTAAACACTACGCTTGTTGAATTATCAGTACATATCAAGGCTAGATTATCGTTCGATTCTTTTTCTATTTCTGCAATATCGTTACACTTAGCCTCTGCCGTCTCGAGCTCGGACCGGTCGATTTTGCATCTTTTTTTATGTATGATCACGGAATCTTCCTTGGCTCCTCGGTTTTCTACGACGGCCACTGCCTTGTGCTGGTCATCAGTTTGGAAATCCAGGACTTCAATATGGCTATTTGTGCTTGTCGAAGGATGTGATTCTGTCAGTCGTGTTTTCATGCATTCGGAACTTGTCGAAGGCTTGTTTTCTTCCAAATTAATTGTCAATATCTCGTTGGTCCTTCCAAATGTTGTATGATATTGCGTCCGTACTTTTCGCAGTCTCACATTTTCCTTTTTCTTTCCATCTCCAATTTCGACCCTCAATGTTTTGTCAAATATATCCTCTTTTTCTTGAACATGCATTTCTTTTTCTTCTACTAAATTCACGCCCATTTCAAATTGGTTATCTGGCATTTGGACAGTTGAGGAAGCTGTAACAGTTATAATTTTGTTGACTTTCATTTTACGTTTAAGCCTTAATATCACAAGGATGCAAAAGAAAATAATAACTAGTATTACAACAAAGAGAAGAACATCTTCTGAGTTGACAAATCTGTTCTAATATGTGTATTCGTAACTACATGCAGCTTGATTTGGGTCTTTTATTGTTTCCAATCCAAACTTCACAAAAGTTAGCATATGAATGATCACAAGAGAAACTAGTATGAACTTGTCACTGGTGAGAAAGGTTAAAACTTTATTTTTGTGAACAAATGTAGAGTTGAGTCTTTCGATGGAAATAATCAAGGATAAGAATAAAGATGACAGAAGATATGTACTGATGAGTCGTCTACTAAGCATGCACTGGAATAAAACGGGTGAATATTGACCGACAATGCTAACAATACCAGCATAAATCACACTGGTACCGCATGTAAAGTCACTTAAACTTAAATATAATGTTAACAGTAAAAAGCGGTTTTTCCTTAACTCTTTTGTTTTTACTGCTACACAGATGGCTATTCCATGTAGCCACAAAATAATGACTGCCACCAACATGTAAGCTACAATGTAAATGTTCTTCATGTTAAAGTGGTCAACAAAACCAATTAAACTCACAAAATGTTTAAATGGTATAATTGTTCAAACTATTAAATGTCCGAATATGAAAAACAAATGAATATGGTAACACATCTACATGTAATGATATTATATTTTGAAAATAACTACACGCTGTATGTACGTCAAAATGGTTCTGTCCCTATGATTATGAAGCAATTATATTATATAAGTTTAAAATATCTGACATGGCATTAGTATATGTCTCCATGGTGTAATCAAATACCTGATTGGCCAACCTGGCTTTTTAAAAAAGTCTTTTGATCCCGCGGTAAGATTTTTTATCATTCATACAATATTAAAAATAATTATACATTCAAGAAAATTTAAGATAGAAACGAGGTTGGTCGTACTTAACACAAAAGGTACTACAAAAACATACATCGCCAGGTGCGCCCTTACGTGTTTTCTTTTCTTTTCTAAACAAATATCTATTCCGCTAGACCATAGTCATGAAATTATGAAATTATGTATGGTTCCTTTATAAATATTTAATAAAAGAAAACTGAAATAAGTGGCAAGTTTCTATACACGTTATATAGTTTATGTCTTTAGCTATCGTTTGAAAATCTGTAGAATGTTATTAATTTATCGTTATATACATGGTTTATTATCCTTTCATTCCTTAATGTATCGCTTTCACTCTTTCGAAGGAGAGACTGCATTATATTAGAGGCTGGTGTCCGTTTAATGTTTTTTGAATACATTTTATGTATAACAGGTATCGCCGGGTTGACGACAACGGTATTATTAAGTCCTCTTATATTTTATAAAATATCAATACAGAATCATTATAACTAACTTAGGATGTAGTGGAAAATCAAAATAAGTGTACAGAAAATGTTTTCCATGGAGGATGTTAGGTTTTTAAGTTAAAATAAACGTTTTATTACATTGACACTTAAGCATGTTTAGCATGGGAATTTCATAAAATATCGAAAGTTTCGAAAAAAAGTAATATCAATTACAACTAATTTAGAATGCCGAATTAAAGAAATTCCAACAAACCGTGTTGGAGTTATTGCCCCTTTTCCTATTTTATTCTGTTTTTTGCACTTATTTTGTCTTATATCTCAAGAACTATATAAGATATTGAAGAAATTTCAAATGATTATTGTTAAGCTTATTAAGCTCTACAAAATTGTCCATTATCTCGAAATTGGTAGATGACCCCTTATAGGATTCCTTTAAACACCAAAAATAGTGGTTTTAGTCTTATAGATTGTGAACAAAAATAGATAGAGAAAAGGTTTTGCTTGTTTAAAAGTTCGGAATATTGAGATTTACAAAATTGTCCATTACGTCGAAATTGTCAGATGACCCCTTATAGGGGTAATGACCCCTTAAACGCAGAAATAGTGGTTTTTGCCTGATAAATTGTGAACGTTAGTAGATAGGGAAAAAGTTTGCTTGCTTAAATGTTATTAAAAAGGAAGCGATTTTCTGGATAAACCTTCATCAGACACAAACGCTAGAGGTAGAAAATTGAAAGACCGGTGGGTTATTGGATTTTGGAAAAAACTAAATATACCCTAAGTCTCCATAGAGTCGAAGTTGGCAGATGACCCCCTTAAGGGGTAACTGTCTCTAAATTAGCATTTCATCATGTGTATTACCAATAGAATGGAACTATTGCAGATAGAGAAAAGCTGTTGTTTGCTTAAATGTTCATCTAATTAATATCTACAAATTTTAAATTGTCCGTAAGGCCTAAATTATCAGATGACCCCTATAGAAGCTATGGCCCGTTAAATGAAAAAAAATGTAGATTGTACGTGATACTTACATTGTGTTCCATAAAAGATTGTACCATCCATTCGCTTGCTTAAATGCTTAGCTTAAAAGGGGTGTTGGAAAAGTAGTATATTGTTACATTTAGTCATTGAAACCAGCTGAGCCATAAAATTTGCTTTGGAATAAAAAATTACTCTCATCCTTTCTTTTTCGAAATACCGAGTACAAAGCCATCATCTGCTGTGCCCTCGTATACTGTGGGTTTATTTATTTTCGTGGGTACCAATTTTCGTGGTTTGATGAGAAACAATCAGTTCGTGGATTTTTCATTTCGTGGGTTTGGAGATTGAAGTATACAGATCAATAATAAATTTCCTTTTCGTAGGAAATCAATTTTCGATGGTAAAAGTCATCCACGAAAACCACGAAAATTGATACCCCTCGAGTTATAATGAAACCACAGTAGTTGATGACTTTTAAGTGTTTCTGGAAGGTATCATTGACTGTTCAGGTAAAAAATCCGTATTATTTTTACCGTGCAATTTAAAACGAATATTCATTGTCTATCTCATTTTGGTAGTCTATAACTTACATGACTTACGAGCAATAAGAATATGGGGTAGCTAGTTCCATAACATGATGAAATATGGAAAGAACGAATGTTAATAGGTGGATAATCTGGAATATTGCACCAAAAAATCACCGCAAGTGTCTCCTTAAATTGGAAACGGTAGGTGATTAGGATGACAGTGTTCCCTTATGTCGTTTGCTCCTGCATTGGTGTCTTATTCAGATTGTTCGGCTTGGAACTCACAGTGCTAGTCTTTCTGCAATCGCTATTGATTAATCTAGCTGATTTCGTAGATCATCTCCATACGCTTGTAGTTTTCTGGTTAATGAGGGTCCTAAATGATACTTCCTGATTCAATAATGAGGCGCATTAGTTCTGTTGTGTAATATATACTTAACAACAAAAAAATAGCAACAACTTTGAATTTTTCTAAAAAGTTCAAATATTCATTATGTTAATTACATGTAGCTGACTGAGTTATAGAGTAGATTAATACCCTAAGAAAAGCAATATCAACTGAAGAGCAGCCGAGGTTGAATTCCTCAAACTGATATCAAATTTGTTAATAGAATAACTTTAGCAAACACTTTTTTATTCGTTGTGGTGTTAGTTTGTAAGTACATGTATTAATTAGTGTTAGTGAAAGTAAAGTATACGTAATTGAGCGCCTCTAGCGTTATTGAAATAACGTAATAAAATGCTTCATCAAATGGCGTTCGACGTTTCACTTTCGTTTCCGATTTCATTTTATTTGGCACGTCGTCATATTTTACTGATATTTTCTGCCGATACAGACGTGTGTTTGGAAATATGATGTGGTCTAGTCGTAGCGTGGATTAAGCATATTAGCGACAAGTCATTATCAGATGAAAAAGAAGTAAACATTTGTGGTAAATTCAGTAAAGCGGGTTATTTTCGCGGGTGTAAATTTTCGCGGTTTTTGTGTCATAAGGTATGTGACAAATTTTTGCGGGTTTTATTTTCGCGGCTTATGACATGTATGAATGTATATGTTTGCGATTTCCATAATTTTATTATTTTGGCGATTTCCGTCGACCCGCGAAAATAAGCAAAAATTAAACCACCGCGAAAATAACCCGCTATATATACGATATTCTCCTCTATATTTCATATCATTACATTTTACTAGAACGGAACAAAAAACAAGAAATACAAGAAAAATTCAAGACCACAAGAGTCCGGACTTAGTAGAGGCATCTCAAAAGATATTATACTTGTTAATCCAGGTTTCATGCTGCCATAACAACCAATATTTTTAAATGCTTCGACCCTTAAACTAAAAGCACATACATGTATCTGCCCTTTACTTAGTGATGAAACACCTTTAAAGTCTCGTATGTGGGCTGGGAGTTGAAAAGGCCCGCTGTAGATTCTAGCATGTCGTAAAAGGCGAGTAAGGGTCTTGCGATATTAACATCGGTGCAAGTGATCAGCCCACAGATCGACCAAAGGGTGAATCCTAGGTGGTTGAAAAGGGTGGCCCTCGTCCGGAGGGGTTTTCAGGTCTATAATACCGAAAACATGACCGCTGACCAAAGTTGGCCAATGTAAGTCGAGAATGTCACACTTCATGCACGTAAAAGATCTGTATTCTAATTGTTTTGACCGCTAATTAGTGCGCCACATAGGCTAAATTGTCCGCACCTACCTATATCTCCCGGCATTTCCCTGTGGTTTTACAATTTTTGACTGTTCCTTTGTTTCCCACCGCATCCTATTTTTTATCATCGTCTTAGATAACTTATATAACGTTGCAAGAGCATATAACATCAATTCACTCGCGCACTTACTTGACGAATATATTTTTTAAAGTAAATCCGTCAACATTTAGATTTTTTCCGACGAGACCTTCTTTTTGTTGTTCGGTGTCGGAGTATTTTAAATGCATATGCATGGCGTTAACGCAAGCCAATTTCCACCTGAAGTAAGATGAGTTTACATAAAAATTTAAACCAACTAGGACACCCTATAGCATTGTAACGGTACAGGATACATTAAATCCGTTGAATCATTTAGTTTATGTAAAAATCATATTTTTGAATGAAATACAAAGGCTAAACATTGATAATCTGTACACAATCATATAAAGGAAGCAGAAGTACCAAAGGGGCACCCGAATGTCAATCGTCCAAAAGGACATAGACAAACCAGTGAAAACCAACGAAAGCAGGACGAAAAACAGAAACATATAACACAAATATAACAAAAAACCTGAAAAGCGAACAACAACGCGGAATCAAGTCGTACCCTGAGTGAAAGCAGATGCTCTGGAAGAGTAAGCAGCTCCTACTTGCTATAGCACATCCGCCGCGCTGCCAAGTTCTGTCAATTCGGTTTATCAAATCCGCTTAAGGATGACAGACCAACATCTGCACTCATCTAAGAGATTGAAATCCCATATTTGTTTATGAGTGCATGATTTCTAACATAAAATTTATTGAGTGAAGACAGCAAATGAGGAGCAACACAAACCTGTGTAACCAATTTTTTTGTCGGACTTGACGTTCTGCCAAAGAAATCGATGAAAGTCCCGCAAGCTCCAGAGTAACGAATCAATTGCGATACGTAATAAGCTGGAGCGGACGGAATGTTGCTACACAAGAAGGGAAAGTTGAAGTCATCACGTTTTTCATAGAGCTCTGTTAAAAGTTTTCATTGAAAGTCTTTCAAGATAGAATCCGTAGTGTCCTTTATCTCAATTCCTATTGAATATATAGGAATAGAATGTAAAAAAGAGCGTATAGCGTTATTTTCAAAACATTTATTTTGTCCATTGTTGCCCCTTTCTTCTGAAACAGTAAGGGCCACCAACCATAAATACAACGTACAATGTAAAGCATCCTTTAGTGGTTATTAATATCATAACAAATGGTTGGCACACTACAACTAGTATTTGAGTAGAGATATTTGTCCAGTCAAACTTTGTCGTTTTCTGCCTCTCTGATCCCTAATTCGGTGCTATAAATGGTAAGATATATTGCCTTTTTTATGAAAATCGCAGAATTGAGAGGGAACTGGGACTTACATTATGCTATTAGAGAGGTGGGTGTGAGCAGCGAGAGGACGGGATTTAGGAACTACATTCGGTACAATACTAATTACGACCAATAGCCTTCAGAGAAGTGAATGGTCTTTTTTTCTTGTAATTTACAGACACAATACACTTATTAACAGTTCTTAGTCGTTTTTATATCGTGTATGTCACAATGAAATGCGATATATAACTAATAACAAAGACATAAATGGTCATCTTCACAAGTGCCGTACAGAAAAACAATATACCAACCTACAAGTACCCGTACATTTGTTTCAAAAGCTGCTGTACACCAATGCGATTTTGTTTCCAAGATTTCAGAGGAATTTCAGGCCCAAGACCCTCTTTTCTCATATTTTTATAAATAGTTAAAGAGGTTGAACAAAATTTACAGCTTGGATCAATAAGATATGCGTTAGATCATTGAATTTTATGATGTTTGATCTCTCGATCTCATTTTTAGCCGGTACTATGTTTTTTTCATCTCGTTTTAACATATAAACCTTTTGTACGACTAAGTTAAAAGACAAACATCTTCTACACTATCTTATGCTTCAAATGGCTCCTTTTCGCACTTGTAAAAGTGGTTGAAACTAGATTACTGACAAAGTCAGAAAGGGCCCCGCGGCAAAAAATCTAATTGTTTTCAATATTATAATTACTGTGATTATAACCACTAAGGCATGATCCATGGAATGTGTATGAAACTTCAGAGCTGTATTGTCAATAGCCTTTGAGTTTTATTGTTCAAAAATTCCAATTCTCAAAATCTGTGATTTTTTTCCAAAAATATTAAACAGATTTGCACGAAATTTTAATATGCAAATCATGACATGCTACTTAGCAGCTGTGCAAAGTTTCAGAACTGTAGTGCTAACAGTTGTTGAGTTTTAGTGTTCACAAAGTCCAATTCTTAAAATCTGTGATTTTAGATAAAAAATGAAGTTTTTTCCAAAAAAATTTATCCGATTTGCACGAAAATTTAATATGCAAATCATTGCATGCTACTTAGCAGATGTGCAAAGTTTCAGAACTGTAATGTTAACAGTTGTTGAGTTTTAGTGTTCACAAAGTCCAATTCTCAAAATCTGTGATTTTAGATAAAAAATGAAGTTTTTTCCAAAAATATTAAACAGATTTGCACTAAAATTTAATATACAAATCATGACATGCTACTTCGCAGTTGTACAAAGTTTCAGAACTGTATTGTAAACAGTTTTTGAGTTTTAGTGTTCACAAAGTCCAATTCTCAAAATCTGTGATTTTTGATAAAAAATGAAGTTTTTTTTCAAAAATATTTAACCGATTTACACGAAATTTTAATATGCAAATCATGACATGCTACTTAGCAGCTGTACAAAGTTTCATAACTATATTGTTAACAGTTTTTGAGTTTTAGTGTTCACAAAGTCCAATTCTCAAAATCTGTGATTTTCCATAAAAAATGAAGTTTTTTCCAAAAATATTTAACCGATTTGCACGAAAATTTAATATGCAAATTATGCCATGCTACTTAGAAGCTGTACAAAATTTCAGAACTGTGGTGTTAATAGTTTTTGAGTTTTACTGTTCACAAGAATTGTTGACGGACGGACAGACGGACGGACGGACGGACGGACGGACAGACGGACAACTAGTGAAAAGTGAAAACTATAGGGCGTCCGCATCTTTGATGCGGACCCTAATAAGGATAAAATGAATTTTCTTGACCCCAGTGACGTTTTTCAGCTTGTGATCATCGCTATAACTAGTACCAAGTTCCGGTTTCGCTCTCACACAGTGTTTATGGTAGACAAACATATTTTCTTGTGTTTTGAATGTCCAAAATTTCATAAAACTAGTAATTTGTTCTTCGTACAGATAAGTAAAATTTTGTTAAGTTACGTAGAATTTTTCAAAATTTGATTAATCTCCCTTTGAACGTGTTTTTTTTTATTAATGACAACATTTATTACATTACATTTCTTAACAATGCATTGTGCATTTAATAATGAAAAACATAAAGGAGCTTCTTAAATACAGCAGACAGATATAAAAAAAAGTATATGTCAGCAAAAATTTCAGGCCTGCTTATTCTATATTTGACTACAGACACACATCATTATAATCGCTTTTCGTCGGTTTATTCATCTGCTCGTCTATCCATCACAAATAATTTCATTGATTTGATTTTGATTTGATTTCATAAACATTAAGGTTCTTCTAAATGAAAAATGGCTGCCATGCATTGTCAATACAAAACTTTCAAAAAATACACAGATTAAGCAAATGATGTATTTTGTTCAAAACCTGTCTAATTAGATTTAACTTACCATTACCCAGAGCAAGCTAGCATTTAAAATCCCACAATGAGTCTTAATTTGATTTTATTTACATAAACATGTAAGGTGCGTCTGATTACTATCCTACTATTCGAGCACACCCTTACAAAACTTTAATATTTTACCTTTAAAGACAGTTTTTATATGATATTATTTCTAGCTTGCTTTAGGTAAGATTGTAATACATTCATTTCAATATAATTTTATCAAAATACTTATTTCATCTAGGCTGTTTATTTTTTGAAAGTTTTGTATTGACAATGCATGGCAGCCATTTTTCATTTAGAAGAACCTTAAAAACCTATGGAAAGCGATAGGTATCTTCATACTTTGGACTTCGGAGTTCAGATTTCGGACTTCTGAATTCAATAATTCTGACTTCCTAGTTCAGACTTCAGAATTCAGGGTTCAAGATTCTCACTTCAGACTTTTTATAAGTATATATAGGCACCATTTCTCACTTCAGACTTCAAAGTAAAAAATCGGAAATTTTACAGGGAGGAAAGGGATAAATTATTCAACGAATATTTTGCTAACGGATTTACACAGCAGGAAATGTGGAATGCGCTGATGCGTCGAAATATTCGAATTCACCTTTCTCATTTGAAAAGGGTCATGAAAAACTAGACCTGAAAAGACGAAATTTCGTGTCAGTAGCTGATATTGTCGAACTAGTGGACTAGAAATAATTCAAAACTTTGGCAATGTAGCACAGAACGCTATGTGGAAAAGATAACAAGTGTTAAACAATATAAGGTAAGTTTTATTCAATATGTCAAGTGTAGTTAAAATTGAGTTTCCCGATTTTATCAATAAGTTATATCCAAACTGCATGGTATGAATAATAACTATTTATAATCATTATGACTTGTTTTATGATCAATAAGTTATATCCAAACTGCATGGTATGAATAATAACTATTTATAATCATTATGACTTGTTTTAGCCCCTATGAAACATCCAAATTTTTGTAGCTCCTTACATTTATTAAATGTTTTGCTTTCGCTTTCGACTTTTGACCTTTGACTTCTATATCTGATAGTTTAATAAGTAAATTATATGATTAACTTATCAAAAATCTGTTTGTATGTTTTTTTACAAAATTCATAATCATTACATTATGACCACATCTTAATCTTGCAAATTTTCCTGTATATCTTTTCATCATGGTCGTCAGTTCAGAGAGCTCCTTTAGACCTTGCTATAATGACTTTAATAGTACAAATAAAGCGGTTTTTTGGTTATGCTGTATATCGATACATGTATTTCGGGGAGTAATCCCTCGTCAGGCGCATTGGATCGAAAAAAAATAGTCAAAATCCAAAGAACAGTACTCAAATCAAAACGGTCGTATTCTGAAACAGTTTTTGAGGACTTTTAGATCAATACTTTAGGTTTTTAGCCATTCGATATGTTTTGATTCAAATACTGATAAAATATGCATAATTTTACAGCGGCATATAGCCGAAAGAATAAATCTATAGTAACCTCCTTGAGCAATAATGCAAGAAGACTAAAGGCAGAGATTTTCTCTGTACTCAGTTGCTTAGGCCATTACTACCGGTTGTTTATTTGTTTTTACTTTTTATACCCCGCCACACGAAGTGGCAGAGTCTTATGTTATACCCTCAGTTTTTTTCGGTGTCTGTCCGCCCGTCCGTTCGTCTGTCCCCCGACGGTTTCCGACCAATAACTTGAAAATGCGTCAAAGGATTTGAATGCTATTTTGCACAGCTATTTAGTACAATAAAATACAGGTCAAGGTCGATTTCCAGCATGATCCAAAAAATAATTTTCGAGATAGGCCACTTTGAAAAATCAAATTTCATGAAATTTTGAGTTTCCGACCACTTACTTGAAAACGCGTCATGGGATTCAAATGATATTTTGTACAGCTATTGAGTACAATAAAACACAGGTCAAGTTCAATTTCCAGCATGATACAAAAAAATTCAAGATAGGCCACTTTGAAATCAAATTTTATGAACTTTTGATATTAAAACGTGGCGGGGTATCATTTAATGTCATATTACATGCCCTATTTTTTTTTTTGGATTTTGTATACCAAATAGCATATACATAACAAGAACCGACCAGTCATTTGTTATCAATGTATCTTCTTATACAGCACGCGGTGTGTGTAGCGGTCTTTGTAAATTATCATGGTCTGCTTTTACCATAATTTTATGAAATTTCAACCAAAATATAAAATCACGGTACATGTTTTTATTTCTTAGGACAAGAAGAGGCGATGTGCGCCTGGTGATGCGCAAGTGGACCCACGTGGCACATTTCTACGAAAGGCAAATCGTCTGGTCAGAAGACAATACAGTTGCCCAGGGATCTGAAGAATTCTAATCTGTACGACGAAAATAATATTTTTCATGAGGAGTATTTAAATACTTGTTTTTCATATTTAATTCTAGAAAATTAAAGCTAAACGAATTCGTTGTATACTGGAATCTACGCAAACTGAGAAGAAACAAAATTTCAAATACACCGGATGAGAAACCAGAAATTATGTATCAATGTCCTCAACTGATCGGCGCTCTGGAAATGAAACATTTAGTAGATGCAAGATATACAAATTTGTAAATAGCTCTACATAATTAATAGTGCTGTGACGAGTTTTTCAATTTGGTAAATTTAATAGATTCAAATGCCATCAAGCAAGTCCTAGACACTCTCAAAAATGCGCTGGATATGTATAGTCATATTTTAGACTAATAAATGTAAACGATAACTAATTCTTAAGTAATTTCTTCATTCAGTTTTGATATTGTAATCAGCTACATGTACTTGATTTGTAAAAATAATTGACTTATCTTAAATATAGAGAGATGAGATAAATTAATCCTGAAGGCCTTAAACTTTGAATTGAACGTAGTTGCTGAGAAAATTGTAAAGAAAGATTTTGTTACGACGGATAATGCCAAAACGGTGACTTACTAAATATAAAATTGATACATACAACTTAAGTCTTCTTTTCAAAATCCAATAATTTCTCGTACTTTTTAGCCCACCTGGACCAAAGGTGAGCTATTGCAGCTACTTGGCGTCCGTCGTCGTTGTCGTCCGTTAACAATTAAAAAAAAATCCTTCTCCTCTGAAACTATTAAACAGAATTAAATGAAACTTGGTGTGATTGATCCTTGAAATGTCCTGTACAAACTTTATGTTTTGATTTTTGATCAATCAAGAAAACATGGCCGCCGTTACTAAAAATAGACTGGGGATGGGTCAAAAACCGTTTTTAGATTGAAAAAGTACAAGAGAGAGATAATCTGAAGCAAACTTTCATCTTCAAAATCAAAAGTTCCGCAAAAGTAAAGTCTCCATCTAGTTAAAGTTCTTAGATGACCTCTTCTATAAGTTATGATGCCATTAAGGTGAATAATAGCGTTTTTTAATGTTTCTTGCTTGTAGAATGAAACCTAGTAAAGATAAAGAAAAGCTATTGTTTGCTTAAATGTTGATCCCATTAAGCTCAACAACAGTTCCCATTTATAGGGTTCGTCCTCCTCATTGTAAAAAAAGTGATTTTGTCTCCCCTTCCCAGAAAGGGGATGTCAGTTCTTCCATTCTTCTTCTAAAACAAAACTTGTCCGTGCAATAACTTTTTGATCGTTTGGTATAGAGATTTAATATTTAAGATTACCATAAAGCAATGTGTCACGTACCAGGATGACCTCAAATGACCTTGATCTTTGACCTCAAGGTCAAATAACTGTTCATTTTACATGTAATTCTTGCTCGGGACAGAATTTTTTTTTTCCTTTGGTAAAGAGCTTTGATATTTGACATGATGATGTATCAACATGAGACAATGTATCGCATGACCTTCATATGAACTTTACGTTGTACTACCAGGTAAAATACTAGTAACTTATAATTTTGCATTAAAGTCTTGTCCGGGACGTAACTTTTATATACTTTAGCATAGATCTTTGAATTTGACATCAGGATGTATCAACATGAGAGAATGTGGCGCGTACCAGATTTGCCTTGACCTAGGGTCTCAAGTTCAAGTTACTGTTAATATTACATGTAATTCTTAACCAGGTCATATTTCTTATCCTTTGATATAGAGCTTTTGATATTTGACAATAGGCTGTATTACCATAAGTTGATGTGTCGCATACAACTCCTGTTCTTTGGCATAAAGCATTTTTTATAAATTCCCCTCGACTTATTAGTGATGCAATTTAGATGAGTCAAATCAACTGTACTTTTATTTGCCCCCACAGATAAAAACATGCACCTTGTTAGACTATAGAAGTTTGTGCACTTAAACAGGTTTCACCAGTTTTTCATGCTTTGGCATATAAAATAAAAACTATTGAGAACAGCTGTTGCTTTTGCTAAAATGTTCAGCTTATTTAGCGCTACAAAAATCTTTATCTGATCATAGTTGTCAGATAATCCCATATAGGTCCTCTAAGGTAAAAACAGTGATTTTCACGACTACAAAAAATGTTGTCATATTATGGTATCATGATGTCATCGTCGATGTCTGTTTAACATTATTGTTTCATTAAATTCTGTTCAGTAGTTTCAGAGGAGGAGATTTTTGAAAATTTGTTAACGGACGACGAATGATGACGAAAGACGACGATGACAACAGAGGCCAAGTGATGGTTTAAGCTCACATTGACCTTTGGTCCATGTGAGCTAAAAAGTTAACAGACAAAACTTGAAAAATTGAAACCGTCTGGTAACAATGGCTTTTGGGTCTGGTATAAGCCCACAGCATAACCTAACTATTAAGACTTTTAGGAGGTGAAATAGTGGTTATTGCATTTTTCTACTAACACTGAGGTTTTTCGTTCGATCCTCCTCTGAATTCAGAATTTCATGACCATTTTTTACTCTCTCTTCACAACATTAGTGAGAACAGTCTTGTGGAACAATACAGCAGAAGATGTATTAACAGAAGCGTTGAATAAGCTTATTACCCAATCCCGGGTAAATTAATATGTTTAAATCAATCAATTTAGTGAACTCAGAACCCGGAAGTTTGGAATCTTAATTAATTTATTTATTTATGTATTTATTTAAATTAAAATTCAGAGTACTGAGTTCAGATTTCAAACTTCAGACTATTGAGTTCAGATTTCAAACTTCAGAGTTCCGAATTCATATTTCAAACTTCAGAGTTCCGAGTTCATATTTCAAAATTCACAGTACTGAGTTCAGATTTCAAACTTCAGAGTTCCGAGTTCATATTTCAAACTTCACAGTACGGAGTTCATATTTCAAACTTCAGAGTTCTGAGTTCAGATTTCAAACTTCAGGGTACTGAGTTCAGATTTCAAACTTCAGAGTTCTAACTTCAATTAGACAATTTAATAGTTGTGTATACTACATGTAGTAGTAAATAAAATATTTATACTATAAATTAGTTCTCAAATAGCTATTGTTAAAGGGGGCTCGAGGGTCTAAATTTGTAATTATAGATTTTTCTGTAATTTGGCACATTTATAGTCCTTTATGTATGGATCAAAAATATCAAAAATATGCAATAAAAAATAGGGGTCACCGTTAATTTAAGCCGGCTATTAAGGTTCTCAAAAAGGCTATTTCCCATCTTTTGTATATAGATTATATAGGAAAAATGATAATTTAAAAGCTTAAAAATGACATCAAAAAAATCTAAACAACAGAATTTCTTCAAATTTGCAAAGAATGTGTGTTTTAATGCATTCTTCAAATTGAATCAATGAAATAAGGGGGTCACCGTGCAAATAAAAAAAAATGAAATTTAAAAAAAAATGTAACTTTGATGAAATTACACCCGTAAGGGTCAAATCAACATACATTGATATTGAATACAAAACAATACAACATATCATACAATAGCGTAACATAAAACATAATAAGACCGCAAATCAAAAACAAACAAACAAACAAACAAACAAACAAACATACACACATGTTATGAACCTGCCTGACAAGGATCTGAAGCCCTGAGTTCTATAGACTGTTTAATAAAGCCTCCAATACGACAAACAAGTTCGGGGTTGGGGTTTAAAATGATCAGCAGTTTATTCAATGTATCGAGACATTCAAATGTAGACAGTTTATCATTTAGAACTTTTAAAAAATCTGAGCGAATGGCTGAATTTATTTCACATTCAAAAAAGAAATGTTGCTCATCATCCAAACTTTTACACTTTTTGCAGAGTCTTTGCTCTCGAGGTATTTTCATATATCTGCCAACTTCTATACCTAAAGAATGATCACTAAGTCGAAATTTGGAAATCAATCTTCTATAATTAAAATTATCATGTTTTAAGTAATTATCGGAATTAAAACTGTGTTTAATCTTTCCGTAAAGATAAAGTTTCGATGAATTAAAAAAAAAAACTGTTTGAATGTCGGCAATTTTTACACAAAATATAAAGAAAATGAGGAATTTAATGTAAAACACAGCATACAGAGATAACTGAACGATAGAATTTCTTCAAATTTGCACAGAAGGCATGATGTTTAATGTAATCAGTGACGATGCTACAGACATTGGAAGGATTTACGGATACAATACCACTGCGTAAAAAAGATGCGCAAATTTAGACCCGCGAGCCTCCTTGGATGAAAGCTTCATGAAAAAAAAGGAGTTGTGGAAAAGGCATGGGTACCCCTTGTCATCCAATGGCCAAGTCCCGGTTTGGCCAAGGGAAACCTCAAAAATCAATTTGACGGACTTTTAAATTAGATTTATGTCATCGAGATTTTGTAAATTTCAGGAAATCCATCAAGGAATCTAGGAGACGTTACAAAATGGCAGGATGGACGGACACCAGGGTAGGAAATTTGCTGAAAAAGGAACCTGTCCTGACTTTTATTTAATATATAGCCAGTCAAACCTTTAGGAATTTTTGCCTGCCTGTCAAAAAGTTATCAGTCTTGGACTGGCGGTTGGGCTATCCTTTCCCACACTGACACACACCCCTATCACTACATACTGGCCCCTAACTTTTCAAGCGGGAGGTATAATGAGTACTGCTGTGGAAACAAGATTGCTACACGTAGCCAATGTCTCTACTACCATTAAAGTTAAAAGTTTACTAAAATCTATTAAATAAATACGCTGATGCAATAACAACTACATATCATGGACAAACAATCTTACAAAATTTCACCAAAATCTCTCTCATAGAAGTTGTGCCCACAATGTGTTCATATGACCTAAAATGATCAAAGTTGATGCTGTTGTGATATGATAAACTCCAAATCATCACAAACAAATCTACACAATTTCATCAAAATTCATTGAGCTGCCTCAGAAGAATTGTCCTCACAAAGAATACCTTTGGCGTCAATAAAGTCCCATAAATCCTACAAACTTTGTTGATTTAAAATGTCATTGCAATATGACCAGATTATAATTTCATATCTGTACCACTTGCAGCTACTGAGATATGGACCTTAAAAATCTCAAAGTTTAACCTGAGTTATGCATGAGGAAAATATAGGCCTAGGTGCATATTTTGGTACGAATGCTGAGTACCATCAAGATGTACTCACTGACCCTATAGCATTCCTCCATCACTGGCAGTTGTTGAAATATGCATCTTGATTAAAACTTTAACCTGAGTCATTCATGCGAAAAATGTAGGTCAATGTCACCTTATTTTGGTACTGATGCTGACTATTATCAAAGATGTACCCATGGACTAAATATTACCCTTTTATAATTTGTGGTTCCAAAGTTACAAATACCAAAACCTGGGTATAAACGACCAGGCTTGTGATTACCCTCGGGGACCCCGGGTCCATCAGCAGCGGTTATCGCCTAGTGGTTTCAAAATTACAAATACCAAAACGCGGGTATAAACGGCTTATTTGGATATGCTATATATTGATATATCAAGGAGCAACCTCTCATCAGTAGCATTATAATCAAAACATTGGAAGGTCAAATTTCCAAACTGTTGAAAACGAAAAGTACTCAAAACCAAAACGTTCGAACAAGGAAGCCAAATCCAGCACCGAGGATATCGACAAAATTATTGACACGTATGTACGTAAATATGTACGAACGAACGTACGTGAGAATGTACCAAATGCTATTTCACCTTCCCAACTTCGTTGGACTCAGGTATAATAGAAACTGATTTTTGTTACAAAATTAAAATAATAAAATGTAATTCAGGGGACAATTTTTTTTGACAAAAACGTGAAAAAATATATGATCTACTACGTTTCAGCTATCCAAACTTAGCAAATAATTAATAATTCAACATCGTGGTTCGTGTTTTTCAACCCAAGATATATTTTACTATGTTTAAAGTCATTTTTAAACAACCATCTGGTCTCACCCTACAACGTACATTTTTGCTTCGCATCAAGGTGCGAAGCTATTAATTTAATAGGATATTCACGCCATCTTGAAATAATCAATCACTTATGAACGCGTTGATTGGCTGTTTAATAAGGTTACAAAAGTTTGGCTGTTTAATAAGGTTACAAAAGTAACAATTCGTTTCATTGGCTTAACCAATAACTATAATCGTGAATCAGTTACGGAGAAGAGACGATTTGATCATGATAAGGCTATTATGTGTACTGCAGAACTGGACACGGTACAATTTAATGTTTACCGTTGATTAAAATTTCTTTGACCAGGGGACCTCGACAAATCCACTAAAATATCACGTGATATTTATTGATCGTTGAGCAACAATAGATTACATCAATTTTATTGTAATCAACAGATTAATCATATGATTTACAAGTCCATATTATTTTTATGTTTCTTTTGATGTGCATTTTCAACCAAATATAAGCTTTTTTGTTTGGCAACACTTTGGTCTTATAAAAGCATAATGCACCGTGCTCAAAAGTTGTCTTCCAGAATTCCGACCAGTACCTCCTCGTGGTGTAAGTACCTGGAACAACTATGGTCGAGTTACCAATACTTGTGCACGTACAGTTTATTTAAGAATTCACTTGCAATGTTTGCAAATATAGCGACTAATTAGAGAGACTTTTTCAATATCCCTCGTCTTGCATAGTGGTGCTGTGGCGTCACAAAAATTCCTCATCGCAGGTTTTCGGCAACTATATGTCATTTGCCAAGTATAAATTTCTTCTATATCAAGCATTTTTTGTTCGTTACCCTTCTGCTTCTTGTTTACCGAATATCTTAAGACTGCCGTGTAAAAGAAATATATCACAGTTTTCCAGGCAAATTCATGTAATTGTCCCTTTATAGACGCGAACATTTAGCTACCTCTTATAATGTCCTTTTTTTTTGGCAAGCAATTTTATACCCGAAACTCATTTTCATTCGGTTGACCAACTTTCATAAGACGCATGCAACATATATCTTCCATATATAGTTAGCCATTACTATTCGTCCTCAAAAATCATTTAATTAGACCAATTAGACACAGACTCAGTAATAACTTATTGGCGTTATAAGATATCATTTTTAATGGCCACTGATCCTTAAAGCAACTATAATAGAGAAATTGAACATTAAACAGAAATCGGTTGTTTTCTTATAAAATGACCTTCAGCTCACGGTAATATTTCTTATGCGTTGTAATTATAGGCATGTTCCTAATACATTCTATCAAGTTCTGGTAGACCAGTGACTTGTCATTTTTAAATATAAACCGATATACACTTTCCTTTCCTTTAAATGCCGCTACAGCGAAGCTTCCCCAGCTTTTTGAAAAGCTAAAACTTGTCTGGCATTAAGATCCTATAATATATAATTGCAGTAATTGTAAAATAAGAAATCTAGCCGCGAAGCAATGGAAAATAATTTTTTCGACCCGAATCAAGTGTCTTGCAAAAACATAATTAGAAACTAACGAGTTTTGATTTTGGCGCGCATTAAAATCTGATTAAAGAAATGTAAGTTTATATAGTATTACTTATCAAAACTCTGAAGTCGTAACTCTGAACACTGAAATCTGAATTCTAAACTGAGAAGTTTGAAGTCGGAAGTAAGAAGTTCCAAGTCTGAAATAAGAAGTCTGAATTATTGAACTAAGAAGTCTGAAGTCTGAAGTAAGAAGTCCGAAATCTGAACTCCGAAGTCCGAAGTATGAAGATACCTATCGCTTTCCATAAAAACCTTATATATTGATACCCGCTAGAGAAATCAACATTCACCTTTGTTATAGTGATTAACTTCCCTATCCAGTCCCATCACTAGATGTTTTAGCTCATTTGTCAAGTCCTTTTTGCTATTTTCAAAAGATGCACCCACTTAATGAGAAAAAAAGATCGTGCTGAGCAACAATTCCGAAAATGCTATGATTTAATCTTACAAAATAAGAATTAGAATAGGAAGAAACTGTACATCTTCAAACGTTATTTACGCACTAGAATGCACTTTATGCGGATTGATATATGTTGGGGAGACTAAAGGCAGATTGAATGCCCGTATAAGTGGTCACAGATCCGGCATTAACACCGACAAATTCCCTTTCATTTACCAACATTTTAATCAACCGGACCATTCCATCTTGTCCATGAAAGTCCGCATTCTTGAAAAAATATACCATACCACCAACAATCCCACTTTAAGTACGCCATTTCGAAAACAACGAGAAGAATTCTGGATTAGAAGGTTGGGCACCGCTTTACCTTATGGTTGCAACGACAACATTGGCAGTTTAGGGAACTTATCAAGTCCAAGATGCAATGACGTGAATGTGATGAATCATTTTGAACAGCAGGAAAGGCGCAAACGCAGTCATGGACATCGGAAGTACAATTCACCGAAGGTACATGACGTGTCTATCAATGGACTGCTTTCGTCTATCCAACAACCTCTCGGGATTCATCACATTCGCACTAAATTGTATTCTATTCCTCTTTCCAAACTTCACACACTTTACAAAGAATGTCTCGAAAATCCAGTGACTGATTTTAAATCCAACCTGTACCGTCTTACATCCATTGTTCTTGACATTGGATACAACCGATTATTCAAACCAGTCGGTGTTCCACACGAAAACAACAAGGACAATCGCTCTTTCATTTCTCTTCCATTTTTAAACAAAGGTTTGGATGCCATAAATTTAGGAAACATTTTACACCATAAATCTGTTACAGAACATATCCCTTCTTATTTCAAAGACACAAGTGTTCCCGTCATTTCTTATTCCTATACTCCCACCATTGCACCTTAGGTATTTAACTAGAAACAAGTTTTGCGGGATTACCAAATCAACGACCTCAAAGCAAAACCACCAGACTGTTCTTGTGACAAATCCCCATTTAAATATAGTCCCTCTGGCCACGTCATTACCGGAGACCTCAACATAGTGGAAAATGACCAACTCCGCGATGTTTTGGCCAAAGGACCAAAATATCGTGAGCCTAGAGCAATCAACTGGAACCACAATTTCAAAATAATTATGGATTCAGTTGAAGACTATGCCAGAAAATGGGCCAAAAAAGAACATGAAAAGGAAAGCGACGTTCTTTCTGAGTGGGTAAAGTCTGTGAGGTCGTTGGTTTTGAACAGGATTCACTCTTTGAAAGGCTCGATGAGCACCAAGGCAACATCTATTTTCAACAACCCTGATGTTGCGAAGACATTGTCCACCTTACACGACAAATATGTTGTCGTACCTGCTGATAAAGCGCCTAGCAACATCATTTTTGTATGCAAAAGACACTATATTGATTGTTTAACAGCTGAATTAGGGGTTGGTTGTACTAGCAAAAGCACCACATATACAGCAACAACACTGTCAAAGGAGGAAATAATCAACAATCATAATTCTGTCATTTCTTCCTTTGGCATTTCTGTTGACAAAAAGAACGATGACGTTCCATCCTTGTATTGGATTCCAAAGTTACATAAAACTCCATACAAGCAACGATTTATTGCTGGGTCATCCAAATGTACAACTAAACCTCTTTCAGTTTTGTTAACATCAATATTGACGGCAATAAAATCAAGCATTCAAAACTATTTCGATTGTTGTTACTCTAGAAATGGCGTCAATCAAATGTGGATTCTCAAAAATTCTAAAGAACTGATGGAAAATCTCCATTCTAAGTCATTTTCATCATATAATAGCATTAAAACGTTTGATTTCTCTACATTGTATACTTCAATTCCACATTCACAACTAAAATCTCGTTTGGCACAGTTGATTAAACGTAGCTTTATCAAAAAGAACGGAAAACGCAGGTACAAGTATTTGGTAGTCGGTTATAAAAAGACTTACTTTGTCATCCAAGAGTCTAGCAAGAAAAACAAATTTACAGAAGATCAAATAATAGAAATGCTCAACTTTCTAATCGACAACATATTTGTACAGTTTGGTGGACATGTTTTTCAGCAAACAATAGGTATCCCAATGGGCACAAATTGTGCACCATTGCTTGCCGATTTGTTTCTTCATTCATATGAAGCGGACTTCTTACAATCACTTCTAGACAAAAAGGACCGCAAACTTGCTTTATCCTTCAATCTCACATTTCGTTATATTGATGATGTCCTTTCACTAAACAATCCTCGATTTGGTGACTATTTACATCTCATATATCCGAAGGAACTTGAGATAAAGGACACTACAGATTCTAGGAGGTCCGCTTCATATCTGGATCTATTTCTCGAAATTGACACACAAGGAAGGCTTTGTACAAAGCTCTATGACAAACGTGATGACTTCAACTTTCCAATAGTTAACTTTCCCTTTCTGTGTAGCAACATTCCGTCCGCTCCAGCATATGGAGTTTACGTATCACAATTGATTCGCTATTCCAGAGCATGTGGGGAGTATAACGACTTCCTTGATAGAGCCACACGGCTGACAAGCAAATTGTTAACACAGGGGTACGTTGCTCCCAGGTTGTTGTCATCACTCAAGAAATTTTACGGACGACATCATGTGCTTGTATACAAATACGGGATTTCTATCTCACAGATGAGCACAGATGTTGGTTTGACATAGAGTTTTGTAATGTCAACCTTACCGGATTTGACCAACACTTAATCGATCTTTGGCAACGTGACGGGTGTGCTATAGCAAGCAGGAACTGCTTACTCTTCCGGAGCACCTGAGTTCACTCTCGTTTCGACTTGAGTTCGCGTTGCTGAATGCGGTTTTGTTGTTATGTGTATTTGTGTTTTATGTTGTTATGTGGTTTGTTTTGTTATGATGATTTTTGTCTGCCGGTTTTGTCTCTGTCTTTACGGTTTTATGATACTGATTACCCCTTTGGTACACCTTTGCTTCTATCAAACAAATAATAAATACAAATCATATATACTGCAATCAGAAAAGTACCTCTTGATTCCTGAACTACCTGTCCATCGTGAAAAGGAAGGAATAAAGCCCTTATGTTTCACAAACCTGTTATACTTTGTGTAACTATAGCTACTAGACCCAAAGATCGCAAGGGAAGGGGGAGGTTTGGCGCGCCTTAAAACTTTGTTTAATCGACCAT
This sequence comes from Arcuatula senhousia, assembly GCA_963971305.1. Taxonomy (NCBI): domain Eukaryota; kingdom Metazoa; phylum Mollusca; class Bivalvia; order Mytilida; family Mytilidae; genus Arcuatula; species Arcuatula senhousia. Next base: position 28,452,904 of record OZ020308.1, on the reverse strand, counting down.
TTATTTTTCAACTGCCTGTACCAAGTCAGGACCATTGCAACCTTCATTTTTCCGGTATGTCTTCCTTGTTTTGTCTTATCGTATGAACTTTTGAGATTGATTCCCCAATTTTGGTACTTTTGATATTACCTTTATTTACAAAAAAATCAAATTTTGAAAAATATTACTAATTATGAAAAATTAATAAATATATACAAAGCGCCGTTCTTCTTTTTGTGTATGTAGATCATTATAATTACTAGTACTTAGAAACTGATTATTTTAGACCTTTTAAGTACACACAAAAAATAAAAATAAAAAAACATTAAATTATTTGTGATCTTGAAAGATACTTTATATAATCATTAATTATTTATTTAATTTCACATGTACATCTGTTTATAAACTCAATGTATAGAAATCGTACGTTGCGGCGCAAAGGTAATGACCGCTAAGAAGTGCAACACTAAATTTTCAGCTGCGACCAACCTTTCCCTCGTTCTTCTATCTTCTATATTGACTGTTTTTTCTCTCCAACCCCAACCAATTTTTCTAATTATCATTTTATGTTTTGTGTTCATTTTATCATCCTTTCATATGCGTCGCCTTCCTATAACCCATATAGTCAGTGTTGCAAGGACATACTTATGTATAGAAAATCAATTTTTTTGTTTTATTTTTTACCTACAGTTTTAAGACTTATTTGAAATTTCACCTGTTTGGTCGCGGCAACTTTTGCAACCCTCTTACCTTTTCATTTGCGTGATAAAAACACGGAAGCAAATCAGACGTACGCAGCCAAATTGACCGCCGCGCTGAAGGAACTACATTTGAATGTCAATGTATGTTCATTGAAGCTTGTGTAAATTGAAACGGATCGAGCCCGGGCTCGTGTTACTATTGGTAGATCCTTAAAAGGCTATTTTTCTTTAAAACAGTTGTATGACGAAATGAAATTTCGTGTTTATAATTTTTTTTTTGTTACTCTGCACTGCGTTATAGTGAATAATGATAATCATGAAATAAGGGCTCTCCGTTTTAGGCTTATCCTTTTGTCGAGTAACGTCGAGTGTGTAATAGGTGTGCCCAACAAAGCCAACATCAACAGTAGGAAATTTATAAAAACCACAATGGAAAATGCACTTCTTAGTGGTTAAGAAATGGATCTTATACTTGTTTGAAGCGTTGCACTCTCCAAACATGTTGACCCACTATGGTCAGTAGTCTGGCTGAACGACAGCTATCCTACTTAACCACCTATGGTATACACCTCAGTCGCTCTATCAGAATCGCACGACCTTTAGTCCCCTTAAAAGTTTACACCACAAATTATTGTTAGCCTATTCACGGTGCGGGCAGCTTTGGATTGCTCGTTCCGTTGTCGTTGAATATATCAAAGCTTTAAATTATCCGTTCAAATTTCTAAATCGTCAATCCCTAAGGTTCTTCCTATCGCTGACATAGGCATGTTTTAGTCATAATTTGGTTTCTCGTTCGGCATTTTTTGTATTATTGTTCTTTGCTCTTTACACACATGATATATTCATTTGGTGTTTGGAATTTTCAATTTTAACTAGAGCCCCTCTGATGAGTCTTGAACAGACGAAATGCTCGTCAGGCGAAGCAAACTTTATTGTCTGGAACTTTTTTATGATTTTTATTTCAAACTTTCCATGATGGTTAGCGCTGTTGCTGCATCTTTAAATCCCAAATGTTAGCCCGCTCCGGCATCAACACTTTTTGTGTTGACGAACACATCAAAGCTTTTAATTGCCCGTTTGAATTTTTAAATTGTCAAAGCCCTTAGGTTCTTCCTACTCCAGACATAGGTTGGTCCTTGTCACAATTTGGTTTTTCGTTCGGCTTTTTGGTATTATTGTTCTTTGCTCTTCATATTCAAATGGTGTTTTTCATTTTCATATTTTGGTAGAGCACTTCTGATGAGTCTTGAATAGACGAAACATGCGTTATGCGTAAAAAATAATTATCTGACACTTTGTTGTAATTTTCATTTCTAAAATGCATCCGTGATGATTAGCGATGATTATGAAATTTTAAAATCTCCGAGGTAAGCTCGCTCCGGCATCAACACTTTTTGTGTTGACAATCATATCAAAGCTTCAAATTACACGTTTAAATTTCTAAATTGTTAAAACTGTGAGTTTTTATTCTCACCCAGAGATAGGTTGGTCATAGTCATAATTGCGTTTCTCGTTCGGCAATTTTGGTATCATTGTCCTTTGTTTTTCATATTCATATGGTCTTTCGCATTTTCAACGTTTGGTCGAACGCCTTTGAGTAGTCATGAATAGATGAAACGCGCACCAGGCGTAGCAACATTTATTGTCTTGATTTTTGTTGTAATGTTTATTTCTAACATCAGAGATGGTTAGCGGTGCTAGTGGAGTTTTAGTTCCCCGAGGTAAGACCGCTCTCGCATTAACACTTTTTGTGTTGGCAAACACATTAAAGAAGCAAAAGTGTACCAAAGGGGTAATCAGTTTGTCAATTACCCGTTTAAATTTCTCAATTGTCAAAACCCTAAGGTTCTTCCTACCCCAGATATAGGTTCGTCTTAGTCATAATATTCGTTCGGCAGTTTTGGTATTATTCCGATGTCAGGTTTCTGCGCGCTCTTTAGTAGACTTTTACCGACAAGGTTACCGTTGCTATTGGCATATTCGCCACCCGGACCCCGAACAAAATACAATTTGGAAAAAGATAAATTTGCTAAATGTTAGGAACCAAGAAATACATATCACAGACTGTTGGACCACGGTTACGAAAAATACATCTCATACGGCCCATTAAAATGACTTTCATCGATATCAGTAACTAGTGGAAAAATTATTATGTCTTTACAACCATATTGCGTTGTATGTTAAAACCGGACCCTAAGATTGCAAGGAAAGAGGAAGGTTTTGCGCGCCATAAAATCTGATTTTACCCACCATTTTATTTTAAATGCCAAAACCAATCCAAGACCATTCAGATCTATAATTTTACAGGTGTGTCTTCTATGTTTTGTCTTTTCTCTTGATCAATGGGATCTGTAATTTTCTTATCACATTTATTTTGTACAAATGTATTTCTCCTTGTAATTGGTAATTTTCATTAACAATTCAATAAAAATGAACAAAATTTTGGAGTCATTTATTTAAAAGGAAAAAACGAATTAAAATCTTGCACTTTCAGCTCAACTTTTCCAAGTGCATTTCATGACGCATCCAATGGCAAATTTTAAAGAAAGTTCATTGACGGGACAAAACTGATGCATGTGACATGTACCTTCTTAATATATCAAGCGTCGAAACCATAAAATGAAAAATGTCATAATATACGGTGAAATAACTACAATGTAGATTCAAAATCTATTTTCAACAAAAAAGATGAACGTTTTTCAATATAATTAAATATTAATTTATATACATGGATATGTTTAGGTTACATGTACAAACTTATAGACCATAACGCACAACGATGGAAAACAGTTTTACAATAAGTTAAAATGAATAAAACTACTTACAGCAACGTAACCTTTTCAGAATGATACTCCTGTATCGTGGCAATCTTAAGATATAAATTACAAAATCCAAAAGGGGGTTTAAAAGACAACAGAAGTTGCCAAACTGTAGCAAGGAACTTGGTGTTGTCTCTATTCCGTTTATTCTAACGAAGATAACTGCACAAAAACGTGGTAGATATGTAAGCAAAAGTGCTACAATAGTTACGATTAGAGTAATAATGCTCTTACGAAATTTTCTTTCGATTTGTTTAGTATAATTCATGGAATTTCCGCGTGTTTTATTGATGTTGTGACAAGACGTCCTTGGTTCTGAAGTACCTATCGAAGAGCTCCTTTCATTCCTTCTTAGATCTTTTACAGGTGTAAAATATCTTCCAGAAGTGTTTGTAGACTGACGCTCTAAAGGAAATACTTCGCCAATAGAATTATCAGTATATATCAAGGAAATATTATCTTTTGGTTCCATTGCTAAGGCTGCGACAGTGTTAAACCTATAAGTTTCTGTCGTTACGTTCCCGCCTATTTCGCACCTCTTTTGATGTATGGAAACGGAATATTCCTTGGCTTTTCGGTTTTCCACGACGGTCACTGTTTTCTGCTGGTCATTACTTTCTACATTCGCGACTTCATTATCATGATTATGGCTATTTTTACTTGTCGAAGGATGTGATTCCTTAAGAGGAAAACTCACGTCCCTGGAACACTTCTTTTCAGCCAAATTCATTTTCGTTATCTTGTTGAACATGCAAGATGATGTACGCAATTGCGTTTTCCACTTTTGCAGTCTTAAATTTTCGATGCCCATTCCATCTTCAATTTCGACACTTTCTGTTTTCTCAAATATAACATTTTTTGTTGTTGCTTTTTTCTTTCTTCTTCTAAATTCCACGGGTATTCCATATTTGATATCTGGCATTCGGACAGTTGATGGAGTGGTAACATTCTTACTTGTAATGACTTTCACTTTACCTTTAAGTCTTAGTATCAAAAGGACACAAAAGTAAATAATAACTAGTATTACAACAAAGAGAAGAACATCTTCTGAGTTGACAAATCTGTTCGAATATGTATATTGGTAACTACATGCAGCTTGATTTGGGTCATTTAATGTTTCCAGTCCAAACTTCATAAAAGTTAGCATATGAATGAACACAAGAGAAACTATTATGAACTTGTCACTGGTGAGAATGGTAAAAACTGTATTTTTGTAAACAAATGTATAGTTGAGTCTTTCGATGGAAATAATTAAGGATATGTATAAAGATGACAGAAAACATGCACCGATGAGTCGTCTACTAAGCATGCACTGGAATAAAACGGGTGAATATTGACCGACAATGCTTACAACACCAGCATAAATCACACTGGTACCGCATGTAAAGTCACTTAAACTTAAATATAATGTTAACAGTAAAAAGCGGTTTTTCCTTAACTCTTTTGTTTTTACTGCTACATAAATGGCTATTCCATGTAGCCACAAAATAATGACTGCCACCAACATGTAAGCTACAATGTAAATGTTCTTCATGTTAAAGTGGTATACAAAACCAATTAAACTCACAAAATGTTTTAATAGTACTTCAAAACTACTAAGTTTAATTGTTCAAACTATTAAATGTCCGACTATGAAAAACCAATGAATATGGTAACACATCGAATGATATTATATTTTGAGAAAACTTTTCGCTGTATGTACGTAAAAACGGTTCTGTTCCTATGATTATGAAACAATTACATGTATTTAATATAAGTTTAAAATATCTAACATGGTGCCAGTATATGTCTTCATGGTGTAATAAGTTTTCTGATTGGCCAATCTGGCTTTCAAATCTGAAACTTTTGATCACGCGGTAAGATTGTTTATCATTCATATAATAATAAAACATATTATTTATTTCAAGAAAATTTAAGAAAAAACGACGCTGGTCGTGTTTAACACAAAAGGTAATACAAAAAACATACATCACCAGGTGCGCTCTAAAGTTTTTGATTTTCTTTTCTAAAGAAATATCTATTCCCCTAGACCGTATTCAAGAAATTATGAAATTATGTATGGTTCCTTTATAAATATTGAATAAAAGGAAACTGAAATAATTGCTAAGATTCTATACACGTTATATAGTTTATGTCTTTAGCTATCGTTTGAAAATCTGTATAATGTAATAAATGTATCGTTATATAATACATGGTTTATTATCCTTTCATTCCTAAATGTATTGTTTTCTTTCTTTCGAAGGAGAGACTGTATTATATTTTTTCTAAAGAAAAAAATGTCTGTTAAATCTAACAATCTAGAGACGTGTATCAATATAAGGTTTTTGAATACTTTAAAATGTATCCAACAGGTATCTCCCAGTCGACGAAAACGGCTTCTACTTTACAAAATATCAACACAAAACCAGCATAACTAACTCGGGATGTAGTGGAAAAGCAAAATAAATGTACTGAAAATGTTTTCTTTTGAGGGATTTAGTTTTTCAATTTTTACTTTGACCCCAAGCACGGCAGTTTCATAAAATATCAAGAGTTTGGAACTGATTATAGTGCAACATTTTGACGAAAATGCAAAATGAGCTATTGACGTTTATTAATTTTTTGTGACATTTGTTCATGCAGAAAGTACAGATGTTATATTTTTCGATTTATTTTAAACGCAAAAATCGACAATCACTGTTAGGCTATTTACAAGTTGTAACAAAAACGAATTAAATTTGCGGAATGATTTTGACACGGCCAATCTCATAAAAGTTTGGCATTTAGCTTCGTGTACCTTTAACCCAAGATGTTGAGCAAAAGAAAGGAGCTAAGCAGTCCAAATAAAGTGTTTTAATAACTTGAATATATTGTTAATACAGTGAACCTATCTGTTTGTTCTGTTCTGTGTGTTGGAAATAAACTTTTAGTCAGGAACACACCCAGACACCCCGAAAACGGCATGTCGCCAAGTACAAATTTAAGCATTTAACCTTTCGAATAAGAAGAAAAAACCACTTATTTGATCGGTAGAGTCTTACATGTAAAGTGTTATCATGTATGAAAAGGTAAATATAATTTTCAACTATTTACATAGTGAAAACTCTATGTGTATTTCTTTACAAAATGTCCGTAAAATGCGGATTTCTCCGTTACACAAGCTTATTTTGCCAAATTCTTTTAATTTGAAAAGTCCTTTTTTTGCATTTTTTCATTTGAATCTACTCTTTAAATGGTGAAATTATTACAGTTGTCAGGAATTTGAACAAAAATGATACATATTCATAAAGCATTCAGTTTGTATTATTAATCAAGAAATGTCAGTATCAAAAGATTCCTCCGTAACAGCATTATATTTGATATTTTTAAATTCCTCTGACCAATAAACACATTATTTTCTATTGGCAGAGAATAAGTAATAAAGTTTTGAAGTTACAATGCAGTGCGCATTTATAATCTATACAGATAACAAATTTCAATATTAAGAAGTTCCTCCGTAACAAATTCCTCCGTTACGGACAAATACTTTTGGACAGTTTTTCACTCTAACACCGATTATTTCTTGTCAGTCACGTGATCAAATAAGTTAAACAGCGGCAATGTTTAAATCATGTAGACAAAAATGAAGTTTTGACAGGAAAACAGAGAAAACTGCATCCGGGTACATTTCATGTAAGTATAAAATATTTACATTTTGCTTCTATTTCATATATTATTTTATAAGTTATTACAAAAAATAGAACGAGAAATGACTCCCACTCCAAATATAAACAGTACTGTCCAGCACTGACCGGTGTATAGCAAAAAAAAAGATAAGCGAAAATGACGCTGCATTTTGTTACGGAGGAACGGTTCCTCCGTTACAGTTGAAAATGATGACAAAAACTTAACATTATTGTCAGTCAGGGATCCCCCTTGTAGCAGTGAATTTAATTCACCTATTCAAGTGATACAAATTCACTTGCTGTAGTAGATAGGATTTCTTAACAATCTAAATTCACTGGTACAAGTGATTTTAGACAAAATGTTAAATCTTTGATCATCTGTAATGATGTTATATAATTTTTTCATGTGGTCAGCAGTATTTTTCTTCTATAGATCTAAATTGAAACTTTATATATCAATCAAAATCATCTGGGCGCAGAAGAATTTGAGTGGGCGCAAAACCTTTGAATATAGGTCCCTTGAGATATTAAATGGCTATTAATTTGTACTTACTGTGTCTTTGAAAAAGAAATTTAATTAATCAGACAAACTATATCTATGATGATACTAATGAAGTGTAGAAATTGAAATTTGTTCTTAAATAAAACAAATAAAGAGAAATTTAGTTTAGTGGCTATATTAATTTGATAAATTAATAGTTCACTGGAACAAGTGAAATTTATTCACGCAAAACTGTGTTCACCTATATCAGTGATTTGGTTTCACTTGTTCAAATGAAACAAATCCACTTGTATAAGAATGATCCCTGACTGATTGTATGATTAAGCTGTAAATGATAATATAAAGACCAAAGTCAGCTAAAACTAAATAAAACAAAGACAACATAAGTTAATTTATGCAATTTGATCAAAAATCATTCTTCAATACCAAAAATAATAGTGATTTACAAGTAACACGTGTTTAATTTTCTGTAATTTCAGAGTCCTGTGGTACTCATCATGGCCCTTAGTAATGCTGAAAGACAAAGAAAATACAGAGAAAAACAAAAAGAGAAAAATGCAGATGTCTACCTTGCAAAGGAGAGAGAAAGAAAAAAGAAATCGTATGTTCCATCAAAAGAACTCACAACATCAGAGAGAAAAAATAGAAATGCTAAGAAGAAAATATCGAAGGCATAGAGCAAAAAAGTCAGCTTTGAAACAGCAAGAGTCCATCTTACAAGTAAAATTCCCTGCAAAGGCTAGCGGAAGTAAAACTAGAATTATGAATAGATTGTCTAAAAATAAGGACACTATTAAGAAACTGGAAGAAGAAAATGCAAAATTAGGAAAGAAATACTCATCATTGTTGAGAAAGAGGCAGAGGAAAAGAAAAACTTTTTCAAATTCGCCGATGAGCAGAGCACAACGAGATATAAACCAAATAAAAACCAACAAAAGGAAGGCAGATAAAGTCAGAAGGAAGCTTGCGTTTCATTACGTTTGACAGATGAGATTAAAGAAGGAAGCTTGAAGTACAAGTTTAAGTCAAAACAGAAGTCATCTATTTATGGAGTTGTAGGAGGAAAAATTCTTCAGAAGTACAGATTGATCAGTCATGCAGCTAAAGAAACTGGTATAGATAGAAACTACCTGTCTAAACTTACAAACAAAGTAATCAAGGAAAACAAAATGATAAGAATGAGTAAAGAAGCTGGAAGATACAAAGAAAAGATACAAGAGTTCTACGAGAGAAGTGACAACAGTACTACATTACCGAATAAGAAAGATGTTAAAATCTTATATGTGTCTGGTTTCCCTACCTACCCTAGCTACTCCCAACTCAATGAAGGTAAATAAACATAAAATAATGATAGAAAATAAATTCCCACCTACCTACCATATTTTTAAATCATCAAAATAGAAGCATATATACTTTTTAACTCAGTGTACGAACCGAACGTGTTTATTGTTGCACTTGAAGGAGAATCAGCGTGGTTTTACCATCAGCCAAGCCGGCTGATTGCATTTACGGATCCCTTATATACTTGATGGTTCCAATCTACAGATTATATTGTGAAGAATGATGAGGTTGGATCTTGTACATTTGTTGTAGTCTCTTAAATTCTGCGTTCTTGTTTTCGATAATGTCTGTAGCATCAAAGTCACTAATCGAAGTTGCTTTGATTACCCTCTTGTTTATATTGGTGAAATAGCCCTTCGGCTGAAAATGCAGAAACCAGCACCTTAAACCTCTAAGAAAACGATGAGCCGCTGCTTTTTTCTGTGTTCTTGAAGTGATAGTAGTTTTAAAAGTTCAGTTTATCAATTTGGCGACAGATCTTCACTCTCAGGATCCTTCGTCCTGCTTGATAAACCTTGCAAACCTTCCTAAATACACTCTTTTCTTTGTCGATCTTCTTAAATATATGGAATCCCATATTTCTGTTGCATATTCCAGCACAGAAATTATCATTGATATGTTTGCCAGTTAATGGCCGGATTTCACGGAGTGAAAAATCCGGGTGAATGTCGGGCGGGCGGGCGGGCGGCGTGCGGGCGGGGAAGAAATTTTCGTAGCAACTAATAATCACAGCCACTTGATATTTGGTATACAGCATCAGGGTGAGGTCCCATGACGTGGGATGTGATTTCAGGTCTGTCGCTCACCTACTTCCTGTTTACCGACTTAGTTAATTTTTGACAATAATGTCCAATAATAGAAAATTTTCGTAACAGTTTTCTTAGCAACTACTAATCACAGTCTCTTGATATTTGGTATGCAGCATCAAAATGGGCTCCCATAACGTGGGATGTGATTTCAGGTCTGTTGCTCACCTACTTTTTGTTAAACGAAATCCGGCCATTTCTGTCTTTGACCCATTTTTTGGGAAATATTTCAAGGTTCCCTTTAGAAGTCATAGAGTTAAGGTGCTTTGCGTGTTATCTTTTTAATATGCCTGTTCCATATAAGGTTGTCAGACATGGTTTGACCAATAAATTGTTTGTTTTTGATTTGTTCTAGATCATGGTTTTTCAGTTGGTAGAAAGCGACGGGTTTGTGCTCTATTATCATTAAAGAACTCTTTTTTCCATTGAATTCCTTATCCCATTCGGATGCTTACATTTAAACTTTGTTAAGTCCTCTTTTATGGTATTTCAGTGATTTTATTCCTCAATCTTCCACAAAGAGTAATGCTTGCGAGTTAACATAATAAAAAAAAGTGGCATGTGAAAAAAGTGGTCATAGTTCCGTTACTTGTATAATGCCAAAGCCAGCATTCGCATCTAATACATGCTCTACGTTTACAACTACAGTATACATAACATTTTCTGTGAAAGTTGGGTAGTGCAGGACATGCAGAACAGAAGTCACGGGTTAGACTAGTGAGTATTTTGTACTTTTGCAGATTGTTTATGGTTTGATGTTATCCAAAAATAAAAATAAAACATAAATGAAAAGGGGGATAGTAGTATAATTACAGAGCGATACTCTCTGAACGGGAAAACATTTGTACCTATTATCAGAGCTGGACTTTAGTTACATAACACCATTAATTCATTCTCGGAAACCCAGGGTTTCTTCTCTCGCTTACTCATTCATCATGAATGAGTTGGCGAGAGAAGAATCCCTGGGTTTCCGAGGATGCCATTAATTACGTTCATCGTTCACATGAAAACAAAGCTAAATAGTATGTGTCATAAGATTCATTCCTAGATCTTTTAGTTTGCTTTCAAAGTTTGTTGATATATAAATTCAAAGTTTTCCTCGATAACAATTAAACGATAAACGAACAACAACTTTTCTCAAAAATTTGACTACTTCCTAGCTCTTGCCCAACTTGGCAATACAGTGCATTATAATTACTAATTCTAAATTCCCTATGTTCACTTTCCATTTTAGTCGGCCATTTTAACTAGAAAACATGGAAATAAAATAACAACAAAGGTCCAGACAATATTTTTTAAATTCAATAATATGATACAGGTTAAACCTGATAAGCTCTCGCAGACAAAGTAACATTCTTATATATATATGGTGCATCATATAGATACCCATAATTTTGAAACAAACAGAACAAGGAAGTAAATTGCTTCGAACGCGGACTTCTACTTTCATTTTCGAATGCAAAGCCGGTTTGAGAGAAAATAACAAAAACCAATTTGTTTACCGAGGACAAAGTATATATAATGGTTTCTGGGAATGAAATTTGTCCGCTGAAGTATTCAAGTTATTCGTTTATTTGACTCCTTTTAATGGGGGTTTTGTTTCGCGAAAATTAGAATGAAAGGTTCCCGCGCTTCTGTCATTTTGTTTTGATGGACGCGACCTCTAGTGATAGAATAGACGCCAATAATTAAAATATGCCTGAAGTCCTATTTTTTTATTTAAATTCTTTACATTTAAAGCATTTCATAGCTGGAGATACTTGAATAATTTATATTAATACAATAACTATGTTTATTATTTTTTTTAATAGAAAATTCCAAAAAAGGAATTTAATTTATACGTCTTCCGGTTTAAGGCATCATACTCAGTCAATTTAGTTCCCGCTGTGCGGGAGCTTATTAATGCCTCGATCGATCAAAGACCCACTAGAGACGCTCAAGACATGTTAAAAATACGGCGACAGTACCCCTCAAAGATTAAAAAAAGAAAAAAATAAAGAAGCAGAGGTACCAATGGGGTATCCGAATGTCAAAAGTCCGAATTGGCACAGACAAAACCAGTAAACACCAACAAGAACGGAACAAAAACAGACAACATGTAAAAAATGGAAACACAAAATACTGAATATCAATCAACAACGCGAACTCCAGTCGAAACAAGAGTGAACTCATGTGCTTCGGAAGAGTAAGCAGTTCCTGCTTGAACATAGTGAAATTATATGCAACAAATTTCAATTAAATTTAATTTCAAAACCAAGACTTACTTTCTTTGGAATAGAAAAAATGCACTTCTACGGTAGGATTTCCACTTTAAAGTTGTCTATGATATATAGTGCTTACACTTGATCTTACTGTGTAAATGTTGATGTTAAAACGGCCTGCACTTCTTTGTTAATATTCAATGTGATACATAATACCATGCATGTTTGAAGATTCATCAAAACTCTTGTTTTTCTGTACAAAAAAAAAAATTCAATAAAATTTTGAAAAAGTCATAGCCCAAGTGCCAGGTAGGATTTATTATCACATTACTATGTCATAACATTTGAGCTTGTGTATTAGAACACAGAAGTAGATAGGTGATATTGAAGTCCCATTGTTCGGGACGGTAAGCGGGACGATGTTCTTCTGTGCATGCCTATGACGTCATATCTGCTTCAGGTATGCCATCTTTGATCTCGGTAGCCATTTTGTAATAACTCCTGGTTTCTACTGCATTTTAAGTCGATGCTTTGTGTTGGGTGACGTTTAATAAGGTATGCATCGGGCTTTGGGGATAAGTATCGAGGTATTATTTTGTATGTTTGTATTGATTTCATATAGGGCGTAAGGGATAAGAAGTCGATTTTAAGTTTCAATAATTTATCTGCTTCAAGTAAGTGTTCTTTTTCTAATTTTAACTACTATGAGGAATTTATTATTCAGTTCTGTGAAAGGGTGTCGAAAACAGTGGATTTAATCATTTTTGGAGCGTAAAAGATTATCTAAATGTTTTCGTACATAAAGTCCTTCTTCAGGGGCTAAAAAGTAAAAAGATGTTGACACATCGACTGACGAGGACAGAATGACATAAAAATGACTCGAAGAACATCACGTGGTATCTTTTTCCTGAACTTGATGACAAATTTATAAATATTAAGGAAAGGTCTGTATATCCTTCTGAATTAACCTTTAACAAATCTATTATGGTTAAGAAGAATGGTATTATCCGGATTTTGTAGTTTCATCAGATGCTTGCCTGTAAGGTTTTGGCTCCTGCAGCGATGGGGAGTACTTTCACAAAATGTTTCCGGATTTTATCGCAACCGTGGATCTCCATATTAAGGCTTTAGAACTTTTAAGTGTTGTTGTTTGTTTGAAACCTGGCGCAACAAATTGAAGCACAAAAGTATTAAAATCTTTTTCGACAATTACACGACCGTCTAAGTCATAAATACTGGTACAACTAGAAACTAATTCATGCAAAATTGTCTGAGAGAGTTTTGTTTCGTAGCCTCAGTGTGCGAGTTTGAAGTTCGAACCGTGCATATTTCTGGAAGCGAAAACAGGATTGCTGATTTATTATCGTGATGGCATTTGGACGACAAATTTAGTCAAGATTGTAACCGAACAGTTGCGAGTCCTAATTTTAAGTTGAACGAGGTATATTTCGAAGACGTAAATTATCGATTTTCCCACGCTTGGTAACTTTATCCTTTATATTTCAAACGAACCCCACCTTTTTATATAGGCAGTGTGTGCACCTTACATTTGCTACTACAACTCCCGTTTCCTTTGCTCGATGATTTTTAATTCAGTTGTTTTAAATGGGTATTTCAAGGCATAATCTGCATCTTGTCAAACAAGCTCAGCGTATTACCCCAGATATTTTGTTTGAAATAAAGCATATTTTGGAGTTTTCTAATTGTATTAATGCTACTTTTTGGTGTTTCATTTCATTCGCATTTTTCTTAATGGCTCATAAATCAAATTTAGTGCCTGATAGCGTTTCAACCTTTGACCCTATAAAGCACCTACTAACTAGAAGTAAAAAAAATCTACAAAATGATGTTGCTATTGTTATTTTTGAGTGGTCAGAAACTATACAATCCGGACAACAGATTTTAAAAATTCCATTAATTAGAAACCTAAATTTATGCTTATGTCCTATTCAAGCCTATGAAAACATGTTTACATTGGTTTCAGCATTGTGACAACCGTTATTGTAATAACAACCGTTATTGTGATAAAAAATTAAAATGAATTAAAAGTGGATTTTTTAATCTTACATGGTTAATTCTTGGCATGCTCAAACGTAATTGTAATAAACTTTTTATATCGTAAAATTTAATCACACTTTGAATCTATTTATTATTTAATGGTATATACGGGTCCTAATTGAACATTTAGACATTAATCTGTGCATTGGTACTTTGAATTACATGTGAATTTTTAAAGATCTTATTATTTTAGGCAATAAATGTATTTACCTATATTTAAACGTCAATGGGGATATTCCCTCTTTTCAGTTTACATAGGTTATCTCCCATAAGCAGGAGTTATCTAACTTTGCAGGAGGTGTAATTTCTTAGCCCCTCTGTTCTTTTAATGAAAAATCAAAGAAAAATCTAGAGAGATCTGAAAGAAATTAGGGATTTCCCTAAATTTCACAAGAACTTTACTTTATAAAATCTTTTAAAGTTTACATTTTTATTGCAGATTATTTAATAAGTATTTTTGTAAAAGGAAATGTTTTAAAAAGTTACATAACTATCTCAAAATGTTGGGAAATCCCTTTTCTTTCTGAACCCCTCAAATTTATCATAGGATTTCAACAATAAATCCAGAGAAAATAAATTTCATACCTGCTGTAAAGTTAGATAACTCATGCATATGGGAGATAACCTATGTTAACTGAAAAGAGGGAATTTCTGAATCTGAATAAATACGATGCAGGACCAATACTGGTATAGAGGCATCGGAAGAGAGCTGCTGCTTTAGTAGCAGGTCGGGAGAGCTTCCTTGAAGCTCCCAACTGTCTTTCTGCGCACTGGCTGAAAATAGTAGATATATTTTGTTCTGAATAACGAGAAGGAGCTTATGGTAACAAATTATCCATGAACTATTTATAGTCTTTACACTTATTCTAGAAATTAACCTTTTTTAAGTTTCAAATTTGAAAGAGATGTTTTCCTGAACCAAAAAAACACGATCATATATGTACTTATTAGTAATCTTGAAAATATCACGAAATACTTTAATTAGTAAACATCAAAACAAAAAGACATAATTATGAAAATTATGACCTTTCTACTGAACATCTGCTCTTATTTTTATCGTAGGTAGTTATTACACAATGGCTGATTAAGGTAAATCATAGCCTTTAATTTTCTTCTTTTTGCTGACAGAATACACTGTGTCTCAACTACAAAAAATATACCTGGTCTCTAGGCGATCTAAAAAACAAAATATTGACGGAAATACGTAATGTGACTTTCCCTTCTCGATGTACTAAAATTTGATATAATTATTTTGTTAAGGTAATATTCTGAATCTGTTCGTCACAAATTGTGCACTTATTCTCAATATAAGCTATAATATAAGACATAGAAAATTTAGGAAAGACCTGGTTTCGTGAGGTAAAAAAAATGTAAACAAACGAAACCGAGTAATCACAGAAAATTACTTCCTTGTTTATGATGCTTATATCGCACGAAATTGTACGATTTTTGGTGAATGTTTTATTTATGTCATAATATTCTAGTTGTTTTCAACTCAAAATGACATTGGGACTCTATGCCCCTTTCCGTATTTCCGTCATTTACTCGAAATTAGACGACCTTGAGACGAAACAGTTTATACCGGGCGGGGTTAGTTGAGACACAGTGGCATAAAGTTTTTCAAAGAATCATAGCATGATGTTTGTTTTATCAAAATATTAATTATGAATCATACTGTATATAGTTATATTTTTTATTCTACTCGGTATCGCCAACTTATCGGTATGTAAAGATTCATGCTGTATAAAAATAAGCGATTTTACCTTTAGGCGCAGCACAAAAAAAAAAAACACAAAAAAAAAACAATAACAAGTTTTTTGCATAAAACAACAGAGTTTCCATCACAAACTCCACTAGCATTGAATTAAAAAATGAACTCGGATAACCTGGAAAAGGAGCAATACCTAGGACAATAGGGAAAGATAATATGGTACAGGTTAAACCTTATAAGCTCCCGCAATTAAAGTAGCTTTCTTATATTTATATGGTGCCTCATACTTTAATTAAAGCAAGAACTCATTATCTTTAAATAACAGCAAGAAACGCAAAATTTTGAATGATTTTGAAGAAGGAACGCACTTGCAAAAAGAACAAGTGATTTGATTTGGACCCCGCAGAAGTCATATTTAAAGAATTTCTACTTTCATTTTCGAACTGAAAGCCGGCTAGAGAGAAAATAACAAAACAAATATGTTTACTGAGGGCAAACTAAATGAAATGAAGGCAGGAAATGAAAATTGTCTGCTGAATTTTTCAAGTTATTTGTTTGGTTGACGATGCATCGCTTTCGGGGGGGTCTTGTTTCGCGAAAATTAGAATGACAGGTTCTCGCGCTTCTGTCATTTTGTTTTGAAGGACGCGACCTCTAGTGAAAGAATACATTATGGACGGCAATATTAAAAATATGTTGGAAGTCCTATTTTTTTCATTCTTTACATTTGAAAAAAAACATGTCATTGCTGGGAAATCTTGAAATAATTATACTAATACAATAATTGTTTTTTTTTATTTTTTCAAATTGTAAATTTCGAAAAAAATGAATTTAATTTTGCATTCCGTGTTATTGTGTAAGGATTTATGACTAGCTTATGCGTCTTCCGGTTAAAGGAATCATACTCAGTCATTTTAGCTCCCGCACAGCGGAGCTTATGAAAAAACCTACAGGTATCTAATATATATCATTAATAAAAAATAATGAGATGTGGAATAAGTGTACGCGAAACAACGCACAATTAAGCGGCAATTTAGAAAAACCACAATGGACAACCGCCAGCAGGTTCTTAAACACTTTATCATTTTTTCTCTGAATATCCTTTTTATTACACTCAAGTCCGATGAAAACATGTTTACGTAAAGGTTCTTTTCAAACAGGTCCTTGGGCAGTAAAGTACAAAAAATAACTAGCTTTATAAAGCATGCATCTTAAAATGCCCATTCGTTGACGATACTAGATAGAATACAAAATACTTAATGATATACATAATTAATACTTTAATTTAACTAACGTCTTTGTATTAATCTTTGAAAAATGATATACTAATATTCTGTTTGCAAAAACAATTCTAGGTTATAATCACTTTTGAATTTTTTCTCTTATAACTACCTCATGATAAAAAATTATAGACAGATGTTCAATAAAAATCAAAATTTTCAAATTTCTTTTTCGAAACATGACAATTCTGTGACAATTTCGAACGAATCCTAAAATTTGATATCATATTTTTGATATTATATTATTAGTACATAGTACATGTATTCCATGCCAAGAAATAGCGATGCTAGAATCCAGTCTGAATATTATGAGCCGTATAATTTGTAATGACCAACGCAAGTGGCTTTACTTGAAAATCAAATTATTAAGATATTTTGCTAACAACTTGTAAATCAAAATAATGGGATTTCTTTGATGTAAGAGTGGCTTCTCCGCATGTTTAAAATATCACGAAATACTTAAATAATAAACATCGAAACAAAAGAGATAATATTGGCTTTTTCCTGAACATCTGCTTTTATTTTAAACGTTGGTAATTATTTATGTAGCTTTTTCAACCATGTCTGATTAAGGTAAATTATAACCTTTAATTTTCTTCTTTTTGCTTACAGAATACAGGCATATAGTTTCTCAAAGAATTGTAGAATGATGCTTGTTATTTCAAAGTATTAATTATGAATCATACTGTATGTAATTACATCTTTTTCTATTCCGTATCGCCAACGTATCGGTATTTTAAAATTCATGCAGAATAAAAGTAGTAATTTTTCTTAAAGACCAAGTAGCTGTTTCATAACAACATTTAAATACACGTGAGCACTCTTTAGTGGAGTTTTACCGACAGACTTAGCGATGCTGCGGGCCTATTTGTCACCTGGAACACGAATGGTGCGGGGGGGCGAATGGATGATAAAATAAACCAGAAATGATAATGAGAAAAAGGGGTGAAAAACACTGGAACAAGAGATTTTGAATACAATAGAAAAAGGGGAGTGATGGGTAGGGGTACAAAATTATGCCTATGTTGTTTTCATCGGAACTTAATATCCTCTGTCAATGCCGCTGATAAGAGGGTTACTCCGTGATATATCGATATACAGCATAACCAAATTAACCATTGTTATACCCGTTTTGGCTTTGTATTTTAAGAATAAAAAAGGCACATTTAGTTTCAATTGTTTTCCTTACTTGTTTATTTTCTGTCCTGAAGAATAGGGACAAAAGAAGTTACATAAATTTAACAAAAATACATCATATTTTGAAAGAAAAAACAATACCATGCTATCTATTGTCAACAGATGAGATGAATGTGTATTAGGTAAATTAGCAATAATTGATCTATATCAGAATAACCAATATCATTGAATGTTTCAAATCATGTTTAGTTTCATCAATTAACGTGTTTTAGAAAAAAATACGTAGAGGTAACAACAAAGTGTTACTATTTTCAACATAATTCAAAAATAAGTTACAGAAAACGAGGTAGACGACCAGCGAAAAGATATTTTATTTATGTTATAATTTGTTTTTCTGTTCTCGTGGAGATATATAACATACACGTATATAGTGTCGTGAGATCTTGTTCAAGTGGGCTAAAGTGTTTATATTTTAGCCTATATTAGCTAAGAGTTTTACCTTGATAAATTAGTGTGTCGCTGGTTGTAGTTCTGAGATGGTCACCTCACTATCCCCATTTTGTCGTCACGACAGTGTTGAGTTTTGTGTAACTACCGGACCCCAATAAAGCAATGGAAAGGGGGGTTGTAAGCCTTATAACTTGGCTTAACTTGCCATTTCTATTTAAATGCCAATTCCAAGTCAGGACCATTGCAATCTTCACAATTTTTATCTTCTTTGTTTTGTCTTTTACCATGAACATTTGAGATTGAACCCCCAAATTTGGTAATTTTGTTATAACGCTGTCGTTGCATCATTATTTGCATCACGTTAATTATGTGAAAATGAACCCTGCACTTAACGAACAAAGTTTAATGACAACATTCTAGCAAAAACAGTATAATGTTTTTTATTTCTATGGATTGTCACTGATTTTATCAAACTTTCCGATCATACTTGTTCCGGTATACATTGTGATAAAAAAGTGAAAATCAAGTATTTAGTACAGTCCGTTTGAGTTTTATAAATCAACAAAAAATGGCTTGTAAATTTACGTCTTGCAAAATATTTCAACTATTTTAGTATGTCATGACTTTTTAATGGCATACGAACTCAGGCAAAAAATTTCAAAATTTTTGCATAATTAATAAAAATGTTTTCCATAGACCTTAATAGTAAAAATGGACCAAAAATTCACAGAAATCCGTGGGAGTACAACCTAGTGACCAGGAACAGCATTTGCTCCGTATACCTTTAAAAAATCCTTTGTAAAGCTAATTGGTCATCTAATCTCCTATTGTTAGTCCTTTCAATAAGGATCAGATAAACACACCATTTTAGATACCATTAAAATTGGTGAAATATTTAGCATTAGACCCTATGGAACACTTTTTTGTTTTAGAAGATAACATCTTGGTTTTTGTTATCAGAGTTCGTATACTAATAAAAAGTTAATTTGTGTTTAAAAAATACATTGTTGTTGAGAGACAAAAAAATTTAAAAGAATTTTCGCTGATTTATAGAACTTAAATGAACTATAATGATAAGTCTTGGAATAACTGATTTAATGCTTAGATGCTGATTCGTAACTATGTCAGAGATTCAAAACTAGTGTTCAATACCACCCAGGAATACAATCCCGGCCGTGCCAGTAGTGCATTAAGTTTTCGTGCTGGTTCGCTTCCTGTTTGCATATCATACGAATAAACGCACAAATGATAAGAATTTTGCTGATTTCTAACAGAGTATACGTGGTAAGGTGGTAAGACCTCTAAATATTTGATACTATGTGTCATATGGTTTATTCTTTAAATTCTATCCTGAAGAATCACATTTTGAAATGCGTACTCTTAACTCTCTAGCTAGTAGACAACAAAGGCCGCCAAATTTAAAGATATCTTGGAACACTATTCGGAATAAAATCGCTAATTATCGTTCAAACTTCCGTTACTCTCTTCATTCATCTCATCAAATTTATGTCGAAACTGCCCTAAGAAAACAACTCAACTGCAGAAAGCAAACCTTTGCATTAGAAAGAGCAGAGCGAAAAGCTCTTATAACAGTGTATTTATGATAACAGCCCGTTACCTGAGTACAGCTGTGCCATTTCTGATTGTCTGGACATTATTGTCACTAAACAAAACAAAAAAAAAACGTGTGTCATTTCTGATTGTCTAGACATTATTGTCACAAAACAAAACATAAAAAAAGTTAGTGACTCTTTTTCCTTGTAAATGCTGTTTTGTTTTGTCGTCATATCTTTCTTTTACCCTTTCATATATATGACAAGGGTGCCAGACTATATTAGAGTAAATGTTTTCAAGAAATTTAACCATCTGAATAATAAACAACTGTCATTTCATTAAACAATGCTAAAAAAATTCTGTTATAATTTGAACAGTTGTTGTTTTTATTGGCAAATAAATAGTTTTGTTTTAACTATGGGACATACATGGCCCGATTGATGGTCATTTTTTGCAGTGACGAATTTTCAGAAGGCTTGCCACCCCATCCCTCCCTTTTTCACTCCTTTTTTTTTGCAAAAAAAACAATTTCTTGCAAACGAGTGATGATGAGTGAGTGAGTGAGTTGGTGTTTTACACCCGTGCAACGCTGTATAGGTTATTTAAAGGCGATGAACATGAAAGGATGATAACATGAACATGAAATGATGATGAAAAATAAATTATGGGGGTTGGGTGGGGTGGGAAACAAAGGACGGTAAATTTTTAAGAACCATAGGAAAGGGAGAGATGTGGTTAGGGGAGAAAAAACTAGCCGATGTGGTGCACTACTTGGAGGTCCCTAAATGGGTCTTTTACGTGAATGAAGCGTGGCACTCTCCACACACGTTGGCCCACTATGGTCAGTGGCCAGGGTTTCCGTATTATAGACCTGAAAAACCCTGCAGAGGGCCACCCTAGTCAGTCATCTAGGGTACGCACTTGGTCGCTCTTTGGGCTGAGCACTGACCCGACGTCAGAATCTAAAGAACCTTAGTCGCCTCTTACGACAAGCTAGGCTCTGCTGCGGGCCTATTCGCCACCCGGGCCCTGCACGGGACGATGATAAAGACTGAAACAAAAATGTTAGTTTTGCCCTTCCATAAGTTCCTGTTCTGCCTCGTAAGTTCAGCGTCTGGTAATCATTTTAAAAACAATTCTAACAAAATTTAAACAAAAAAGTGAAATTAACTTTTATCGCCAATATTGAAAATATAGTGATTCCAATACATATACACTTTGTGGGTACTACGGTTATATACATGTACACCTTACGTCCCTTATTTTCTTCCTCTACACAGATCAAAACCTATCTTATTTGGAAGCATGAAAATTAAGAAAAGAGTTAGATTCTTTTCATAGCTTTTATGTTACAGCTTATTTATAAGTGGTGCAAAATGGTTTAGTATTTTTTTTGTCTAGGTGTGTAGGGACGGACCATTTAGCTTGAAGGGGGACGCCTTGTTTTTTCCGTCAAAATATTTTCCACATCTACATCAGACATCAAACTCCTAGTGCTCAGTGATCAAAATAATGTCAGACAGGCACACTTGTTTAAGGAATGTTAGTCGTAACTGTTGACTAAAATTATTTGTCTTGTTTTGCCATTGCATGTACCGTCAATTATAAACATTGTAGTAAGTTCAGAATCAGGAAATCTAAAACGTAGCCCGGTGGTTGCAGGTCTGCACATCTGACCAGTCACTAGAGTGCCAGTGTGTTTGTTTACAACCAAGGTCTAGTGTTACTGCAGTTCCATAATACTTTGTATCGAACTAAAGAATGGCCTTCGTTAAGAAAGGGTCACAAACTTGACCACACACCCATGGTGTCCTCTCTTGACTTCTCTTGGTTGCCATATTTGTTATGGTCACGTGAGCGTTAGACTAAGAACATTAATAAAAAAATTATTTACAAACTGCTATAATAATGTTTTAGAATACGATACCAAAACGGTATAAAATGGTTAATTTGGCTATGCTTTATATCGATGTTTCAAAAGATTTAAATAAAACTACTTAAATATAAAACTTTAAAAAAATATTTCAAATTTCATTTTTCTTTAAAAAAAAACACACACAGGACATCTTCCAAAACTTGAAGATATTTACTGTTTTTGAGTCCCTGGTGCTATCTGGAAGGTCATTCTACAGTTTTTGGAGCCACTGAAGAGAAACTGCGTAATCCTAATTTTGAAACAACAAGTTGCTTTAAAGAGTGCTTTGATCTTTAGTTTCTTGTTGATTGATATAGCTCTAGTAAAATTATTAGGTAAATTGGTGACTGGTCATGTAGAGCTTTCTAAGTTTGTACAAGATTTTAAACTTCACTCGGTAAACCACATGAATCCAGTGTAGTTCCTTTAATACTAGAGTTATATGTTCAAAATACCACATGAGACAATGAAAACGATTTATGTATAATACAACTGAAATTCAGTTACAATCGCATTGAAATAAAGGTGAAGTCAGGTGATTTGAAAAGGGGGACGGTGCCTTAGAAAATAGGGAAAGATAGGAAAAACCTACAGGTATCTAGTATATATTCATTAACACTTTCTCATTTTTTCTCGGAATACCCTTCTTTTTATTACACTCAAGTCCGATGAAAACATGTTTATGTAAATGTTCTTGTTAAACAGGTCCTTGACCAGTAAAGTAAAAAACACTACTTTAATGTAGCATGAATCTTAAAAAGGATCGTTGACGATACTAGATAGAATACAAAAATACTTAATGATATATAATTAATACTTTGATTTGACTAACGTCTTTTTATTAATCTTTGAAAAATGATATACTTATATTTTTCTGTCAGCGAAAAGAGGAAAATTTTAGGTTATAATTAACCTTAATCAGATACTGTTGAAATATTTTCTCTCATAGCTACTTTATGATAAAATAATATATAGACAGATGTTAAATAAAAAATATTATTTATTAAATTTCTTTATCAAAACATGACAATTCTGTGGAAATTTCGAACGTATCCTAAAATTTGATATAAGACTATCCAAAATCACACTAGACTTTATCTTGTTATCGTGAATATATTCTTTGTTTGGGTATCTCAATTCATACTAAAATATATCTTTTACTATTTACTAAATTTTTATAATGCCATTGGGTAATTATGACTGTGAAATTCTAGAATAATACTTTTTGAACAATTTTTGTAGATAAAAATCCCTTCGACGAAATGAACTCATTAGTGCATTAAAATTTTGCTTCAAAACGCTTGTTTAAATGTGTTAAGATATACCTTTCTGAACAGTTTTATTTTATAATGACCCTGTCACAAAATATCGGTTTGACACTTTATCCCCGGCAGCGATCTTTTCGGGGAAAAACATTTTTTTATATTGCAAAAATTTGCAGATTTTAACAAGCATGTTTCCGTTGCGTAAGCTTTGAACATGTAACACACTACAAGCACGGTAGAGAGCGTGTATGCTCAAAATTTCCGACGATCGCGGCTAAAGTGTTGTTAATATGTAATTGGAACGTTCAATACAATTCAGAAGTACGTTATACTGTATACGTTCATGTGTGCTATACATTACTTTTGCGAATGTGGAAAAGTGTTTGAAAGACGCTAAGCAAAATGGAAACGAACGTGTTATGTGCTTCAGCGAACGTAACCCGACCGCATATTGAGGTTCTCGATGAGATGAACTAAAGTCTTACGACCTAAGAGCCTAAGGACCAAGTTTAATACGTTTACAGAGCGGACATGACGTCATTGTAATTGACAAGGATCAGATCACCTTCAATTGTTTTGAAATAATGAAATACAACGGGGATATTCGCCCTACCACCCAAAAGACTTTAAACCCGAATAAAGAAATATATTATATAATAATTATAAAACACATTAAACAAAGCCAACATCATGCGAAATCTTGCAAGAAACAAGATGTAACACTGGTAGTGAAAGTTGTTCTTGTGGATTGAAATACATGCGACTTGCACTCGGTAGACATTTTTGGGTAAGTTAAAACCAGTAAAATTAAATGAAACGTACATTTTTAAATACCACTTAGAACAGGCCGACATCTGCTAAGAATTATGTCCTTTCAAATTCTTCTTTATTGTCTACATAAATGATAGTGGCAACAGGTTTGGGGGTAATGATATATGAATTAAGAGACTATAAAGCTGACCCATGGGTAATGAATGGTTAAGCGTGAGAAGAACCCTTGGTTGCCAATGATGGTCTCGGACCTGAAATGGACAAAACTGCCATATTTTGTTTATCACACCATTTTCCACATAAGATCTTAAAATGCTTTGGAGGTGGTGTATTGAGTATGTAACATGTAAGTTCCGATATGTCCGCTTTTATATGTATGCACTCATTCGTCAAACATGCGTTCGGCAATCGTTAAGTGCACTGAACTAACGTTTATGCTACGTTGCCATTTTCTCCTACAAGTTATAAGAGCTATAGATAAGTTATTAATACACTTTTCTTGCGTTGTAGGTAGTTTTGAAGTTCGTTCAACGAAAGTATTTCTAATGCTTAAACAGCAACTGCAAACTTGCACCAACGTTTTTGAAAGTTTTGTTTTAGCGTTGGCACACGTTGGCTGAAAAGTTATAGTGTGACAATGCCACAAGACCAAAAATATTCACTACAGATTAAATGGGTCTTTAATTGCCATTTCAGATCATTTTGAAGCTGCTAGTGAAATATTTACATATTTTTTTATTTCTAAGGGACGTAAGTCCCTTTTACCGGTAGTAAAACCCAAAGTGTATTTGTAGTTCAATACTGGTAGTCAAAATCCATTTCACTTTTTAGAAATTGTTTATTCTATTTTCTAAAAATGCCGAGTTATTTTAAATACTTTTTTCTATGAATAAAACTTGAATTAAACTATCTTCCACATTCTAAAACATTACTTATTAAAAGTTTAGAATAATTTGATTCCAGTTCTTACTTAAACGCTCACGCGACCAAAACAAATATGGGAGACGACAAAAGTCAATAGAAAGCAACTCCAATCACCATGGCTTTTTAAAAAAGTCTTTTGATCCCGCGGTAAGATTTTTTATCATTCATACAATATTAAAAATAATTATTTATTTCAGGAAAATTTAAGAACGAAACGACGTTGATCGTACTTAACACAAAAGTTAAGTTTGTGACCCTAAGTGCGTTCTTTAGTTCGAAACAAAGTGTTATTGAATCGCAATGAAACAAGACTGCGGTTGTAAACAAATACACGTACTGCCACTGTGAGTGACTGGCCAGATAATGATGTGCAGACTGGCACCCGCCGAAGTAATTTACGTCCTTCAAACAGGTGTGTATGTGTCATATTATTAATGCCACGAAGTAACCACAGCATAAGATATAATCATATTTAAGATTACAACCATAGTCATGAAATGGTACATACATGCAGAAATAAAAAGTTAGTTAGACGACCAGGTTTACTATTAATATATTAATATTATAAATATCTCTCTCCTATAGTAATCTTTATTTGAATGTAATCCATGTAATAAATGAACTTAAGAGCCAGTCTATAAGAAAACCATGCAGAATTGTCTAAAAGCAATATTTAAATAAACCTTTCATACTTAGTATATGGGCTAAGTACCCAACAAAACCTTCTTCGAAAAAATTTTTTTTTTGTTTATTGGTATACTTTTACTGTTATGGGCATGTTACTAAAAATAGAATTCTACCATGATATTTACCAAGAAAAATTGCCATTTTTGCACAAAAATGGCAACCTTTCCAAATAAATTGTTAATATATAGAACTGAGTTGTGTTGTTATATTAGAAGTTTACCTGGAACTTTTTTTTCTACAACTTTCATAATGTCACATTCTCTCATGTCATCGGTGCAAAAAGGTCACCAAATCATGACCTTTGAACTTTAGGTGAAAACGACTAAAAAAGTCATTTTTAGAATGCCAATACAACAGAACGAGGGTATTTCTAGAGGTTAGTTTTAAATTTGAACATAAGTTCACATTCATGTCTGCAAAATATCAAAAAATTGTCGATGGCAAATAAACTCGTCTTTGTGAAATGCGGGGGTCAAATGTGCCCAAGTGAGATAATTTGGATTTTACCCAAAATCTTATTTTATGAAATTCTTTATGATTTTCGGTAACAATTTCTTATCTATAGGGCTAGGCTTTAGATATTTGACATGAGGGTTGCACATTTTAAATTGAACAGTTACAATCATTAAAGAACATGTTAATGACCTTGAAAATTGACCTTGAGGCCAAATTTATGAATGATTTAAACAAAATCTGTGTTCATCTTGTACTATTTCATGCCAATTTGTTTTTGTACCTTGACCTTTATGAATTGAATTTAGTAGTGTACCATGATTAACAAATAGTGTCTTTAAGCATGTTAAGTAGAGTATCTGAATAGTTTCTAATTTTAGTTACAACAAATTATATTTTTAGACATGGTTTTTCAACAATAAAAAAGCAAAATATGATGAAAATGTATGAATATTGACATCATTGACTGCACTTTTCTCATTGCCATCCAATGTTAATCAACATAATATGTAGAAATGATGCTTATGGACCCTTTTAAATCATAAATATATTCATACATGATGATTTAAATGATTAAATGAAATATGGGCAAAGTGCCAAGTTCTTGGATTCAAAGCTGAACGGCTCAAATGTATGACCATATTAATATATGCAAATAAACAATCTTATTCAGAGGTTTTGCTAGAGATTAAGTGATAAGCGATAAAAACCATTATATAAATTAGGTACTCACTAACATAGCAAATTATCAAAACTGTCTAAAGGAAAAAGAGATCTTATTTCAAAGGGAGATAATTTGTTAACATATAAATATACCAGTTAAGCAATTTAAAAATTGTTCATTGTATATGATTATTTTTGCACTTTCTTTATTTGCTCTTTTTTTCACTTTTAATAAATAAAATATGAGCAACAGTTAGTTACATAGCTTAATCAATCTTTAAACAATCTGTGAACCAATTCAACTTTCAAGTGATACCCCTTCATTCATAACTATGCATACTGTAATAAACAATGTTTTCCGAAATAGAAAATAGATACCTAATGGATCTTAAAATGTTTAAAAAAATATAAGATAAGTTGTTTAGAGGTTTATAATGTGTAAAAAATGATGACATTCGGACACATGTGATAGAGAAAGATAGACGAGGTTTACAACTGGTGATACAATTTCTGTTTTTCATTTCAACATATTCAAACTTAATAATGATGTCATTTGTTAATTCTGCTGCCGCTGCTTGAATTTTCACACTTTCAATCTCTTCCAATACACTTTAAAGTTCAACATCTTTAATCTCACCCTCTGCTACCTTGACCAAGGCTTTTATCCCCCAATCTTATGAAGCTTGCAAACAAACTTCTAATCTGAGACGGACTTAGCCATACTTCTGGGATGAATGTCTTTGTGTCATTAGTATTGCTCAAAACTTTCAAATCTGAGGATAAATGCTCATAGTTGGAACTCTTTTCAGTAGAGTTGTAAGTCTCGTATAGAGTAAAGTTGTATTGTTTTACTCTAACACTGAATCGTTTCTGATGGTTTATTAGACTTTTATTCCATACCTTCTTGAACTACGACTTCTGTGTTATTTGTTGATTGCAACAAAACTTTAAAGATTTAAGTGATGGTCAACTGAAACACATTTTTCTGATTATAGAATCTTCACCTTGTCAAATGAATTCTCATTGTAACCAAAGTCATGTTTCCCAATGCAAATATGGTATTCACTTGCAAGTAAATGGTGCTTTGTAAAAACCTTTCTGCAACTTTGTTCAGGACAAGCAAATAATCTATCTTAGCTTTGAGAAAAACCTTCATTATCTTCTGACAAATCTGGAATGTCATTATTTTAGTATTAATTTCCAAATCTTGATTCTTCTGAATAGGGAATAAATGTTGCAATGATCCAGGCACAAAAGTTTCTGTTTCGGCAAATGTGGTGAGTACCTAAAAATAAATAAATTTGATTAAAATACTGCAATTTGACTGGACGAGAAAAATTTTCCATGTCCAAATTAACTAGATTATGTGTCTATGAGCCACATGATGGCTCTTCTGTTCTTGAAATATCATTGACCCTCAATGTATATTACCTTGGATATGGACCTTTACCAAGAAATTGATCAAAAGTGTTCATGTGTAAAATATAGGTTGCTGTGACCTTATCTCTGGTAGTGGTGCCATGTTACCAAGACTCATTGAGTAGTGAAATATTATTGACCCCTAACATGTAGTATTCAAGATATGGACCTTAACCAAGAACTTAACCGGTCATTCATGCCTAAAATGTAGGTCACAGTGACCTAATTTCTAGTGGATGGTGTAGCCCTACCCAAGACCCATCTGGTGGTGAAATATCATTGACCCCCAACATTTAGTATCCAAGTTATGGACCTTAACCAAGAACTTAAAGGGAAAGTTCACAAAAAAATGAAAATTTGTCATATGATTTCTAATGCATTATCTTATTATGCTATATCATTTAAACTTTTATATTCAATTTAATAAGCTGACAAAAATGGAATTTTATTTTTTATCTTTTGGTTTCTGTCATTTTAAATTACACAAAACATCTGAATACCACAGTCTCCTTTTGACAGTGACCCACCATTTACCTAATTATTGAATTGCCATTATATAATATTTTTATGTGCATCTATGTTATAACATTTTAAATAAGTGATAGAAAATCCTTATTAAAATTAACAAAATTGAGTTAGTCTTTAATTAGTAATAATGATTTTTAGGTATAAAAATCAATTTAAATTAAAAAAAATCAATCTTAAATAAGTCATTTTTAATTATCTTAGTCATGTTGTGTTGTGATAATCTTGCACATAAATCACATTATTGTTTTAAATGCTAGAATGAAAATAAAATAATCTAGTACATACAACTTTGTTTCTGAATGTTTGTATATTAGGTTTTGACACCTGTAGGTATTGATAATTATTTCACCCCAAGTCAGCTGTGACTAATTACATTTATGTTTACCTAACCATTACACAGGTACCTGCTGAGAGACAATGACAATAAATTCACATTAATTAACACTTTTAGCAAACCCAGTGGGGGATTAAAAAAAGAATAACCTGTAATTTACATAATTATATCACAATTATTTTCAATGAAATATGATGGCTAACATTTAAATACACAACTTCTTTCTTAATAGTAAATAATAGTTTTTTGATTTATAGAATATTGATTTTAATTAATTGATAATAAAGTTCAATTTAAAAGAAAAAGATAATAGATTAATAAAATGTTTTAAAAAGATTTTATATAGAATGTAATTTGAAAATATTAAATGATGTTGTTGACTTTTGATTATTTTAATTATTTTGTTGGTTATTGGACGTACCACATGATCACTTAAACGTTTGAACTAATATGATTTTTTTGCTACTCAGTAGAAATTCCGATTAACTTAAGTAGTCCCCTAATGAAGAGTAGGGGACTATTTCAAATAAATAATCTCCAATATCTTTGTTATAAGTTAAGATATGAGAGAAAAAATTTGCACACTGTTATAAAACATTGTTCTGAACAATTTAAGACCATATGTCAAAAATCGTGAACTTACCCTTTAACCGAAGTCGTTCATGCATAAAATATAGGTCACAGTGACCTAATTTCTAGTTTGTGGTGTAGCCCTACCCAAGACCCACCTGGTGGTGAAATATCATTGACCCCCACATCTAGTATCCGAGTAATGGACCGAAGAACTTCGGTCCATTACTTGGATACTAGGGAAGTACGGACGGATGGACAAGGGTAAAACTATATGGCCGATCCACATACATGTACGTGGTCAGGCCATAAAAAAATCATGGAGAAACACCCACTTTTTACAGAAAGTGCAACCATTTTAGTTCTTTTAAAAGTAAAATTTTCATTTTTTTTAATCGTTTCGAAAATTTGTTTACAAGGAATAATTGTAATTAAGTATTGGCTAAACAGGAAGTAGATGACATACATGTATATTGTAGCCTAGGAGCAGAAACTGGGTATACACCATATGGTACTGTAGATAAAGCTGTAAACTAAATATCAGACCCTCATGTAGTAGCTTAAAAAATTCGGACAGAAATTTTTACGGTGGATAGAACGAACGTAGGAACGAACAAATGGAGGGAGAGAGGGACAAGGGTAAAACAGTATACCCCCTCTTCTTCTAAGCTTCTTCAAAGAGGAAGTCAATAAAACTGGAAATTTTGTTATGCTATCTTTAGGTATTTCTAATAGTCACCTCTCATCAGCAGCATAATTGAATCAATTAATACATGTAATTGGTAGGTCAAAAACCCAACAAATGTGGAAAGAGACATACTCTACTTTCAACCCCTTCCAAAAAATTCATAAAAAATTGCCAAATTTCTTTAAAAAGGAAATACAAATGTACATGTACATAAAGTTGAGGGACAGACCTGAAATTAAATACCTTGGTATATGGGAACCCATGCTGATGCTACATACTTGAAATGTCATGAGGCTGAGATTAGTAGTTGCTAAGAAGACCTAGGAAAACCATTTTCCCTTCCACCACCTAACATTTATTATTTTATAAGTGGATTTTTTTTCTGTTAAAAGTGCCCATTTTGGTTTTGAAAAAAAACATGTGTATATGATGTACATGTAGTCATGTACATGTACGATTGATATAAACCTGTGAAAAAAAAAAAAACTCACCTTTTTCCATGTTCTGAATCATTTACTTTAGAAAGCAGAGTAACACTCAGCAGGGTTTGAAAATACATGTACATATACATGTACATGTAGCACTTGACCCCAGGCCAACGTCCCCTAAACAGTATTACTCAATAGAGTTATATAATTATTATGATGGGTTACTAGAAATTGTTCTTCTCTTGGTAAGTGATCCATACAGGTTAGCCATCTTACTTTCATTCTGGGCTTCTGAGCCAAAATTATTTAGTAAAAACTCCAAACAGTAGAACTTGGGTACCAAAAAAATAAAGTGACCCCCCCCTTTTGGACAGTCATGATTATTTCTATTTTTTTAGAACGTTTACCTGATGCAAAATCTGTCTTAAACAGTCTTTAACCATCGTTCTTCACACAAGGATGGGTTGGCTCCTCTGTCTGCAATGGCCTTGCTGTTTACATTATGGTCTTGCCCTGGGTATGTACAGCATGTTTTACCCCTTCTCCAGTTCAGTCCCAAATATGCCCGATGTGATTCACATATTTGAAGGTGTAAACAGTTTTATCAACATTAAAAATACTAATCCTATTAAAAATCAAGAGGGGCTTCAGGGCAGTCATACTTTTGGAAATGGTTTTCCTGAGATAACTTCTGATGCCTTTATCCCATTCGAGTACGCTAAAGTACTTTTATTACATTCTAAAACTGGTACAAATGTTCTTGTCGAGCTCCAAGTCACTTCTGCATTATTAAAAAAAATTAAAACACAAGACTCACTGCTCATTTAACCAAAATTTTAAATGTTAGTTCTTGACAACCTTGTTGTTGACATTTGGGGTAAAAAAGTATCGGGGAATGAAACGGGTTATAAAATGAAAAAGTGGGTATCTGTAACAAATGAATACAAAAAGTCTAAAAACCATGATAACACTGAGCAAATATTTTATATTAGGTCCATAATTGATGTTTTGCAAATAAATTTGGAATTTTATAGAAATTTAAGGGTGTTATTTGAAGCAATTTAGTGAAAGAAGCATATTCAAGTGTTCTAGAATTAAAACTTTATTCAGTTTTTAGATGTAAAATTTAAGAATTTACAATTATTTGCCAACGACAGATTTTTTATATTTGAAAAAGCTAAAATCATATTTTCGAAAGTGACTTAATTTATATAATCATTTTATCCTCGCTCTGAGATACAGCTGCTCAAAGTGAGCTTAAATGTTACTTTTGAAAATGGACCCCCTTATAGAGCCCCTCCGAAGGATTAAAAGAATTGAAAACTCAAAATCTTGTTTTTTTTTGCAAATCACCTTTAGTCACTTTAAGATATTATAAGTGTAAAAAAATATATATTTGAGCCATATCATCTGCATTCAAATAAGAAAATTAGGTATTTCATGGTCAAAATTCAACAATTTTTTATCAAATATGCAAATAAGGTGTTACTAAAAATA
Source organism: Arcuatula senhousia (assembly GCA_963971305.1). NCBI lineage: Eukaryota > Metazoa > Mollusca > Bivalvia > Mytilida > Mytilidae > Arcuatula > Arcuatula senhousia. The sequence continues at coordinate 28,420,579 of OZ020308.1, read as the reverse complement.
GAAATGGTTTTGAAAAAAAATAATAATAAATTTCCGTCATCCTAGGGCTAAGGATGTTAAAAAACCATATGAGCAAAAAAAGTTTTGGTTACCCTTTTAAACCATTTTGAGGATTTTGCATGGTTTTCTCATAGACTGGCTCTTAAACATACAGCTCATAAATCTAAATTGAAGTTGGAGTTTAAAGAGCAACCATTTGATTTTTAGGCGAGCCTGGATTTATTGTGGCGCGCTTGCTTGCGCCCGCATTGAAGCAACTATTCATTGTTTAGCCAAATAACCACCCTGCTTTTTTGTTACTCAAAGTACTGTCCTGCCTTTTTATTTCTGGATTTTTGCCATCCTGCCTTTTTATTTCAAATTTCACCATAGCCTCCCCCTCATAAAAATCAAATAGCCGCTCCCTAACATATCTGTTGTGGTCTCGTGTTCATTTTCTCCACAAAGTACATGTATCTTTTCATATATTATTTATTACAGGAGTTTGTCTTTTATGTCTTGTGGAGTTGGTAGAACATTTTCCCGTGCATAAGATGTATGCTCTTTAATCTTTAGATATGGCGTACTTGTTCATGAGATTACTTCTCATGTGTACACTATTTTTTTAAACACTATCTTAATTTAAGTAAGTTCTAGTGCTGCTGATGAGGAATAATTTTCCGAAATGGCCATACAACTCATAAAAATTAATTGCAGTTGGAGTTAACATATGTTTTGTGGTCTCATTTTCATTTGCTCCATATCCTTTCATTAATTATTAAAAGTTTTAATTGAAAGAAGTAAATTTAAACCAGTTTCGGCAACTGATTTCATACTCAAAATGATTACCTTTACCGTCCTTTTGTTTGTTCTTGTTTTTTGTCTTAGGTTCTCTCTAGTAGAATTGGACTTTGATCGATTTGATTTTTATTGTGTGTTTAGTTTTTGTCTAGGAATATTGATAGGGGGAAGGTTGGGCCCAAAAAACTAGTTTAACCCCGCCACATCTTACATGTGCCTGTCCTAAGCCAGGAATCTTTGACAAAGCTTTCGTTTGTACTTGTCTTTTTGATGTTTTCTGTTCCTTGTTTAAGAAGGGGGTCTATCTGTGACTATTTCAGGGCTGGATTTGAATTATATGCATCTTATTTAGACCATGGGCCAATTGCAGAACCGCGAGCAGTGCCAAATGGCCTCGTTGAAGGCTGCTGGCGGTTGTCCATTGTGGTTTTTTTAAATTGACGTTTAATTGTGGGCTGTGTCGCGTACACTTATTCCACATCTCTTTATTTTCCATGGTGGAAGTGGACGTTGCTACTTTCTTTATAGTTAGAGTTTTGAAACAAATTAATTTAATAAAATAAGCAAAATGGATATAAAACTTCTAGGATAATATTCACCGCAGACCCCACATACTGTAAACGTGGAAATTTTCGCGTGGGGGTTATCTTTGCTTAGTTCGCGATCACAAAATATCTGCAAAAATATCCCCCACGGATATGATTTATTCTTTAAGTATAGAATACGAATTGTTAGAAAAATCGCGAAATTTTCCCAATGCAAATGGTTAAGTTTACAGAAACGCAGGAATATCACCCCGCGGAAATTTCCACGTTTACAGTATACAACAAATAAATATCCTATTTGTAGAGGGGGGACTTCCTAAACTTTGACTTTTAAATGATGCTGGATACTTTGTGGTGACCCCAAGGTTAAGGAATAGGTTCGGATAGAACCAAAATCGGCCTAAAATTTCAACACAGAGTAAACTGTCTGCCCAATAGATTTTAAAATGATGTTATTTATGGAATACCGAAATCTAGATACAAACTATTCAGCAGCTCAGAGAAAACTGGGCTAGAAACCATATGACTTAATAAAATTAATAGATTTTTGCCAATTTTTGGATCTTATCTATTTTAATATAGAGCACATGCGTCGAGAAAAACAATTTTGTGATGAAATGCCTATTTTGAAATTCCGTTCGGGACCCGGGTGGCGAATAGGCCCGCAGCAGGGCCTAGCTTGTCGTAAGAGGCAACTAAGGGTCTTGGGGTTCTGACGTCGGGTCAGTGCTCAGCCCACAGAGCCACCAAGTGTGTATCCTAGATGGTTGAATAGGGTGGCCCTCGTCCGCATGGGTTGTCAGGTCTATAATACGAAAACCCTGACTGTTGACCATAGTGGACCAACGTGTAGGGAGAGTGCCACGCTTCGTGCACGTAAAAGACCCCTTTATGGACCGCCAACTAGTGCACCACATAGGCTAAATTTTCCGCCCCTACCCGCCTCTCCCCTTTTCCTGTGTTTTTTCAAAATTTACCGTTCCTTTTTTTCCCACCCCATCCCCATATTTCAGTATTAATCATCAACATTTCATGTTCATTTTATCACCCTTTCCATGTTCACCTATATATCGTTGCATGGGCGTATAACACCAACTCACTGACTCAATATTTCTGCAAGCTTAATAAGTGTTTTATGTCTCAGCAACATAAAACATCTGTATGCTATGTTTTCATTTCATGGTAAATCTTGTGCCAACAATATGCTTTATTTCACTGCTTTATTTCCACTCGAATATTTTCATTTTATTGATAATGGTTATTAATGTTTTTGTTTTTCAATTTTCTTGACATTAAAAACATGACGTGTTGGACTACAAGGTTCCGTCTAAGCTGGATACAATCACAGCTGGATTCGCCTTCCTTTTTTACGTTTAAAGGATATTACAAAATGTAGTAGTATTTACTGTGGAGGAGAGATTTTTCAACAATAAGTCGGCATTCCATTGGGCACAAAATGTGCTCCTTTCCTCGCCGACTAGTTTTTTATACTCTTACTAGACTGAATTTCTTCAGGAACTGGTAAAGAACAAGAAAATGAAAAAGGCAAGGTCATTTAATCTCACTTTCAGATAATTGTTTTCATTCTATAGGGCAAAAAGTTGAAAAAAACGCTATTTTTGATTTGTAAAGGGCCATAACACCTATGAGGGTCATCTGACAACTTCAACCCAATAGAGACTTTTGTAGAGCTTTTGATTCCAAAGAAATAAAAATGACAACAAAGTTCCAGACTAGGAGGATTGCTTCAGATTTTCTCCATCTATTATACCTTTTGATTAATAAGTCAAAAACTATGGTTTGATCCCCCCTGTTCAATTTTTAGCAACTGCGGCCTTTTTTTGGTTGGCAGTCATCATTTGTGCAATTTTGGTAGAGGACATCCCATACATGAAGTGTGCAGAGTTTCTTAGCAATCCCTTCAGTAGTTTCAGAGTAGAAGATTTTTTTTACAGAAAAGTAAAGACGACGACGATGGACGCCAAGTGATGGAAAAAGCTCACCTGACCAAAAAACAAACGTTAAAACATTTTTACCTCAAAAGGGCCAATAAATGTATAATCTGTACATTTGAAATTGGTCATCTTACAACTTCGACTCTATTAAGACTAAGGTGAAACTCCCTCCATCGTAGTTTTGCCATTAGCTATATATATATATATATTTGGATTTCGTTTGGCTATATGCATTTTGAACATCTTTGGTTGATTTCCTTTGTTTAGAAATTACAAATACCAAAACGCGGATATAAACGGTTAATTTGGATATGCCATATATCGATATTTCAAGGAGTAACCTTTCATCAGTAGCATTTAAACCAAAACATTGGAAGGTCAAAATCCAAAACAGTTGAAAACGAAAAGTACTCAAAACCAAAACGTTCGAGCAAGGAAGCCAAATCCAGCACCGAGGATATCGACCATGTGCAGGTTCTAGTGCTGCTAATGAGGAATAATTTTCTGAAATGGCCATACAGCTTATAAAAATAATTGCAGTTTGGGTTAATATATGTGTTGTGGTCTCATTTTCATTTACTTAACATAAATGAACTTTTCTGTAGAGCTTTTGATTGTAAAGAGCTTTAGATCGTGTGAGTATTAAGGCTATCAATGTGATTTGTCGCTACTTGTATGTTCTATAATTATTTAGCTGTTTTCTGTAATGGGTTTGTACAGAACACCTGGTTTGGTTGCTTTTAGTGAATCGGTTTTAGACAAGATTTTTTAAAAGAAATAACAAACGGACGCTAAAGAACGGAAGATGATGTAAACAAATACAGTTCACATTATTTTGAGGATTATGTTTCTAATTATTATAAAAAGTCATTTTTTACAATATTTATTTTGTAAACATTTACCACAAATAGAACTTACAATAATTGTCATGCAAACATGTAGATTGTTTTAAAGAAGTTTACATATACATGTACATCTAAATATGGTATCAACTTTGGCTCGTAATAAACCTTCGAAATTTCTATAACGAATATGTATCAATGAGTCAATCGAATGTCAAAAGTTCTAAAGGGCAGAGACAAAACCAGTAAACACGAAAGAGAACAGCAAAAGAAACAGACAACATAAAAACACAAAACCAAAAAAATGAACTCAAGTCGTAACGAGCTAAGTAAACTCGAGTGCATCTGAAGAGTAATCAGTTTCTGCTTGCTATAGCGCACCCGTCATGTTGCTAACGGTCAAATCAGCATGTCAAATATTGTAAAGGAGGACAAAACGAAACCCTATGGCAAACTAGCATCTGCAATCTCTGAGAGATCGAAATCCCATATTTGTCTATGAGCGCATGATGTCTTGTGTAAACAGCAACATTATTCTGTTTTTGTAATTTTTATGTTATACGTGACGCTTTACCAAGGAAATCAACGCAAGTCCCATAGCCATAGAATAACGAATCGGGTCTGATACGTTAACCCAATAACCTGGAGCAGACGGAATGCTGCTATACAAGAAGGAAACGTTGACACTTTGACAGTTCATGTCATAACGTTTGTCAAGGAGCGTCGTCCAATATAAAACATTCTCATACTTTCTAACATACACACCTAAGGTTTTTTGCACAGTTTTAAAATGATTGCCGGCAATGCTTAACTCACAGAAATGGTACAAACAGTTAAATAAAAATTAACAGCAAAAATAACTAAGACCAAAGCTCTTTGATAACTGCTACCATGGTTCCTTCTGTTAAATTTTATACAGAAAACTATTATTACTAAGTAATTTGACTGTGTTTTTCCATTGCCGTTTGTTAAATATTGCCGATAATCTACTCACATGTAAAGGTCTATAGTATTTCTCAAGGCTTACAACAATGTAGCTTTTTCAGTATGGTAGCCCTGTATTGTGGTAATCTCAAAATGTAAATTACAGGGTCAAATAGAGGAGTTAGAACTAAACAAAAGTTTCCAAACAATAACAAAGATCTTGGTGCGTCCTCGATTCCATGTATCATAACATAGATAACTCCACAAAGACGTGGAATATATGTCAGCAAAAGCACTAGCACGAATAGCCCTAAGGTAACAATGCTTTTACGTAATTTCTTCGAACTTTCAGAATTTCTAGAATGACCTTTAGCTCTTGCTCCACCGGTTGTTTCTATATCAGATACCGGCTTGAGGTTCTCCATTTTCTGGTTCAGACCCGTTTGATTTGTACCCCTGGCAGATGGTTCAGGTGTCTGTTGTGTTGATGGATCTGTGACAAGAGTGATGTTGTCAGTACAAGTAGCGGATTTGGATTTATTCTTTGGTCCTTCTCGTTGTGGGTCTCTACATTTTGCTGTATTGTTACCAGTACTTGTCGCCTTTACCTGCTTGGTTGCTGGTCTTATACCTATGTCGTCAATCTGCTCGTGCATGCTGCTTGAAGGTTTACTTTCTGTGACTGAAGAACTCGATACACCAGCAAACTTTCCAGCATTTACTGGGGTAACTTCTATGAACTTTACAGTACCTTTTGACAACTGCCTTCTCCTCTGTTGCAGGCCTCCCATACCGCTTAATCGTTTCGGTAGGTTTTGTTTGTTCACTTCACTGCTAGTTTTCTTTAGAGATGCTTGTAATCTTTCTTTTCCTTTTGTGAATTGCATGCCTTTATCGTTCTGTTTGATTGGTTCTTGTGCTGTCGAAGATGATGTAACATTGATTGTCTTTGGATCGACAGAGGGACAAACTTTCATCCTCTGCTTTAATCTGGCTATCAACACGACACATAATGCAATAGTGACAGGTATAAAAATGAGAACAAAAGTATCTTCTGAATAGATGAATCCATCCGTGTATGTGTATTTGTAACCACATGCATATTGATATGGTTCTCCTAACGCGTCCACTCCAAACTTTATAAAAGTTGTTAAGTGAATTGCAGCAAAGGCCATCAGTACAAACTTGTCGCTCGTCAGTGTTGTCAAAACTGATTTTTTCGGGACGAATGTAGCATTTAATCGTTCTAAAGAAATGACCAAGGACTGGAAAAAAGACGACACATATGCTGCACTTATTATTCGTCTAACCAGCATACACTGGTACAAAACTCGGGACGAATCCGGCGCTGAATATTGATACACGATAACCAAAATACCAGAATATATCAAGCTTATTCCACACACGGAGTCACTCAAGCTTAAATACAATGCTAAAAGTAGAAATCGTATTTTCTTCAGCTCTTTAGAAGTGGCTGCTACATAGATAGTAATACCATGCAGGAACAAAACAACAGCTGCCACTGAGCTGTATATAGTGAAGTAAACATTTTCATTCATCCTTTTATAAGTTACAATCAAAAATATTCCTTCTTTTGCTAGTGTCTGATCTTCAGTGAAATAAAATTGGTAACTGTTATCAACATCCGAGGTTTACATTCGGGTACCGCAGCTAACGAACAAGTTCAACTGAGGCTAATGGTTAAAAGTCTGTGTTAACTTACGTCAGTTACAGGAAACTTGAAACAGGGAAACATTGTAGACACGAAATCTGTTTGATGACTTGAAAATAGAATTCAGCTAATATAATGAAATCAACTTTCTGTCTAAAACGGTGTACGCAAATCCATCGAAGACATCTGACAGCCTTCTCGTAAACAATCACTGATCTGATATCAAAAGACGGTAAGGCGGTAAATGTCGTCACTATATACAGTCATGTATAATTATAAAAAAAAAAACGCACCGGTTTTCCCTTGTTAGATGTTTTATTACTGGGTAAATGTCTAGTAGGCGTGTAGATTGTATGGATCCTATAAGCCACGTTTTGCTTATTTTTCCCTTCGAAGTATATTTAATATTTTATGTAATGTAAAAAAAAATATTTAATCGTGAATTGAGAAGAGGCTTCATATCCGATCATTATCTCCGGTTCATTAATTTCTAGAGTTCGTATTCATAGCGTTATTGACAGATTAATGTGTTCATTTCATTGCTTATTTTATTTCTTTGTTAAGTTTTTTTTTTTTAATTTTAAATCATTCCTATGTGCAACAATGGCACAACGATATGTGATTTTTTTTATAAACTAGGGCGCCTCTCCGACCTTTTTTTGTGTTAAAATTTTATGAGAGAATTTTTTGCCCAAATATTGGTTTGTATATTGTGGTAATTAATTGGTAATTTATAACATTGATGCTTTTTAAGGTCTTTCCCTTTCCAAAGAAAAGCCTTTACTGTATTTCTAAAGATTATTATTTTTTCTGCCACAGATGGCAAAAAAGTACCGCAACGTATCATTTCGAAACTTGGTACCATTATTTGGTCATACTTTGATTCGCTCTGGGTATATAATCCCACAAAACCGATCTATTTTTAGTTCAAGATTTATCTGCCCAGCTACCACAGACCCTGTGTTCAGATAAACTCAAAAACCCATAATATATATATAAATAATGAGAGAAAACTGTTGTCGGACTCATGGCCATGATTTGTCACGCAAAAAAAAATATTCGCTCCACTTCCTGGTTTAGCATTTGTGAGTAAAAAATTTCATTTTTGTTTCTTTAAAATGGTTACTTCTAGGAATATACCACCTTCACTAATCATCTTACGTGACACGTGTGTCAAGGTCAAAGGTCATATCTCAAGGATAGAGGTCGAGTTATATCTTGTGCGCAGCATACCGCAGCCATAAAAGATAGTAACAGACATTCAGTATTGAAATTACTCAACTCATTGTGATCTTTATTTGATTTAAAGGTCGAAACCTGTTCGACAAACTGTTTAAAGTTATGGCTTTTGACATGTTTCGGCTTCTTCGTTTTTGGCTTATAACTTTTAAACCGTCAGAGATAATTTAGTAAACATGTTGTAAACTGCGTTATTTACCAGTAACTTTTAAACTTTTACAAGATTATTAAGTAAACATGCATACATCAGTAAGAAAGGAGCTTTTATTTATAACCAATTTCAAAGGTCATAACTCAAGGTCACACATTAGCAACAAGAATACCTTACCAGACAATCCTTAGCAACTATAAGTTTTTTTTCGAAAAGATGTTTTAAGATAGGACAACAGTCAACTTTTTTCGACTCCGACTGCCAGTCTTTAAAGCCTTATAACTTTTTTATTTCTTCTTATTAATTTTTCATGTATGGCTTATTCTACAGCTAAGAAGTTACACTTTTACATAATGTAAAATAATGTTATGAAAATAAAAAATTGTTGAAAAAAATATTTATATTCAAGAAATGAGCCCTCCGCACTTCAATGAGAAGAGCTTATTTATCTTAAGTCCTGTTGAAAATTGCATTTCTCACATCAACTGACCTAAAATTATCGAAAAATAGGTGTCTCAGGTTTTCCCCAACTCATTTCATTCTTGTTACACATTTATTTAACCATGGGGGTCTTCACATTGACCATGCTGACCCTACTACTAGTCTTTGAGCATTTATAAGAAGCAAAGGTGTACAAAAGGAATATATAACTTTTGAATAAATCACTTTATCCAAAATTTGAGACACGGTTTTGTAGCAGATACCACACTGATCAACAAATATCAAAGTCAAGGCAGTAGAGGTAACCATTAGGGTGCTATATTTTTTTCAAATAGAAGAAAATGAGATGTGGAATAAGTGTACACGACAAAACCTACAATATAACAGCAAGTAGCCTTCAACCTGACCAGCGGTCGCTGCTCGCTGTTTTTCAATTGGCCCCTGGATTGAAAATAAACAACAAATAATTCAAGCCCAATCCTAAAGTGCAATTCTTCTTAACAAAAAAAAAACAATTAACATAAATTCGATTAAATACAAACTTTAGCTTTGATAAAGATTCCTTGCTTAGGACAAACACATTAAAAATGTGGCGGGGTTAAACTAGTTTTTTGGCGCCAACCTTTCCCCTTGATAATCAATAACAAAACACAAACTAACATACAGTAAAAATCAAATCGACAGAAGATTAATTCAACAGGAGAGTATCTGAGACAAAAGGACAACCATTCATTAACTGGACGTAGAGATACTCTCTTGAGAACACTCGAAAATACTTACAGCGAGCTCAGAAGCATCCATCGACTGATGTAAAATAATCAAGTATGTCGATTTTAAATCCGACACAACACGTCAAACAATTCATGATTTGGTGATGCATCATCACATAAAACCGACACACTTGACTACTGTAATGCTAAAAAAATTACATAAGTATAAAAAAGTATAAAAAGGCAATTATAATTTTAAAGTAAGTATCAAATTATAAATATTTTTACCACAGAAGACTAAATTCAAAGATTTTACTAAAATGTCCATTTCATAGCCTTTATTCAATCAGGTTTTAAAGCAAATTTTTCATTCCCAAAGGATTGTTTTTTTAATTTATTTGCTTTAAAAACAACATTACCGTAGAAATCGGGATGGGATATTCCCTTTACAATCAACATTCGACGTGTACAGTTAAATTTACCAATAAGGTCATGAAGGTATAGACTATAAACGACTAAAGTTGGTATTTTGCCTGCATAAAATATGTTCAGAATCATCAAAATTTTAATGTCCCACTTTTGACCCCAATTATTTTTTTTAATTGATAAAACTCCAACGGGAAACATGAAGTGATATTCTCACATGTTTGATTTATTATTAGAACTCATTACCTTGTATTTCAATCATACTAATTTCACTGTATGTAAAGAGCGAAAGGGAAAAACGGTTGATTTCTGTGCCCCGGTGTAGTTTACTCATGTGTCATTGTGGTATTGTGGGTAAAACAGACGATTGTAAACATCCGAAAGACGAAAATATGTCATTTAGGTAGAAAAATATATATACTAGTGTTGTTAAGGTTCATTTTTAGTTTCTTACTTGTCACGCTATTGTTTTCTAACCAGTTTTCAACCATTAGATAAATGACTTTAGAAAAATAGCAATGAAAAAACAAAAAGTTAAAATGTTGAAAATCGCATAATTCCATGGCACATCTGTGAGCAATTAGTAAGTGTAAATATACTTTATAATTCTTAAGAACATATTCTACTGTCGAAGATTAGTAATTGTCTTTTCAAGTGATGTTACAGTGGTGTTTAACTTATGAGGCGAATGTTTATTGTGTGCTATGCTGCTGTTAAGTTCTGTGCACGCTGTAGTTTATTTGAGAGCAGTTTTTAAAGTAGCGAAAGTTTATTTATGTGTTTTGATAAAACTTATCAAAATAGAAAAAGCCTTTTATTTATAGAAAAACTCATTTCTAAGTAGCAGTTTGCGTTTTTAATCCTCATTTGATAGAATATCTCATGAAAGGTTAACAAAAAACCTACAATAGATGACTGATTTGTTGTTTTGTAAACACTCAATAAAATGGGTTGAAGAAATGCTGTCGGTTATTTCCGAGTTTACGAATGTTGATTTCTGTGCTGCAAAAAAAGTTGTAGTTTATTTCTGTGCTATTTATTTATATTATTTGATGTAATAACATGAATGTGCTTCAAATTAAGGCTAGAAGCACTGATGGAAAGAGTTTTTTTTTTTCAATTTCAGAAATCTAAAATGGATTAAATAAAATGCGAATATTGTGAATTTTCTTCTGGCATATTGGACGATACTATTTTGTATGTTGTCCACAAACATCCCAAGGAAAAAGTAAATATTTGTCACCCGCTGCAACGCGACGGAGGGACATGTTAATGGTCTTTGTCAGTCCGTCCGTGCATCCGTCACACATTTGTGAGAGCAACTCCTCTGAGACTGCTCAACAGATTCTGATGGAATTTTGTAGGATTGTTCGTCATGATATGTAGTTGTTCATATCGCACCGCCATTTTGATTCATTTTAGGTCATAGAAACACTTTGTGAGCTCTACTCCTCTGAAACCGCTCAACGGATTCTGAAGAAATTTTGTAGGATTGTTTGTCATGATATGTAGTTGATCCTTTACCAATTCAATTTTAATTCTTCAAATTTTAGTTAATCTTAAACTTTAATACGGCGGCGGAGGACATTGACTACCTGCAGCAATCTTTTAAAAATTAGAGTGGATGAGAAAAAGAACAAGTTTAAACATTTAAGATTTGATTCTAAACCAGAAGATGCTATTTTAAATGGACAAAACATTGTACCAGATGAAAAAAATTACAATAATCGTTTTTGACTTCGATGATGTTTTGGAACCCCAATTGTCTATTGAAGTTGGGTATAAAACTGTTGGTTTTATTGTGCGGAAATATTATTTTGAAATGTTATCATAAACAAATCGACTACTGTAAACCAGAAAATTATCGAGACAGTTTTATTTTGCGATTTTCGCGCTGTCATTGCTGCACCTAAATTGAAGAAAATACACGGCGAGAAATGTGTCCTCCATTGTAGTCTAAATGGACAATAAGATTATGGTGCAATTTTAAAACTGTGTGAACTAAAGCTCAGAATCCTACCAGGAAAAGCAAAGATGGTGCCAAAATATATCCCAGGTTTACAGAATACAAAAAAATATTCAATACATGTATACATATAGATTTTAGAGGACGACCATTTGATTTTGAAGGGGGTAGGGGAGGGGCTGGCAGTTTTTGTAAATAAATATTCTGGCCTGGAAAAAGTTGGAAATAAATAATCTGGCCACAGTTTGCAAGAAAATAAATAATCTGTCCCAAGATCCTAATGCTCAATTAAGTTATTGTATGCAGAAAATAAATATTTTTGTCGAGTAGGGGCGAAAAATAAATATTCTTGCCCGCAAAATTTTGAAAATAAATAATCTGTCTCGACTGCAACTGCCACCCCCCCTCAGAATCAAATGGTTGTCCCCTTATCACAAATAAATTTTGTCGAGCTTAATATATTATTTTTGTAAATTATAGAATAAGTAAAACATTAGATGGTTTAGAAAGGAATTGTAATTGAACACTTGTTTTAAAATGATCCTGCTTTTGAGTTAGAATTAAAGTTATATTTCCATTATTTGATCTGATTTTCTATGGCCAAGTATTTATAGCTCAGAACGAAACATTCGCAACCACACAAATAAACTTCCGCAGGCTCTGAAATATACATTCGCATGTAGAAAATCAGCACAGAAATATACATTCGCGGTGCAAATTTTAACACTTACTTTTATTTCACCGATCTGTCTAGAACCTTTGCATTATTAAACTTTATTCATCATCAATAAAATTCTATATATACTAAACTACACGATGAACACTTTTTGTTCAATTTATTTTCATCTGCAAGTGTTTTATTGATGTAATTTGCCAAAAAAAACGTGTTTTATTTATAAATTTATGACTTTTTGTGATAAAAAAAACTTATGACATAAAAATGCAAGTAACACTTGAATTAACTAAATCGTTTCTATCTAATGTTGGAATCACCAATGCTGCAAGATATGTAGTTATTCAATAATTAAGTAAAAAGGCAGAAAAAAACGACGACTTCATTTTGTGCACAGCAATAAACTACATTTGGGCACAGAAATCAACCGTTTTTCCCTTTCGCTCTTTCCATACAGTGAATTTCATCATTTATGCAAAATTGTGTGCATGGTCAATCATTAACAACATAACCTGGCAAATAGCGGGAAATTTACGTCACTGATTAGACCTCATCCTCAGAAACCAAGGGGTTCTTCTTTCTCTTTCGCCTAATACTCGTTCATCGCACCTGGGACATTAAGCTTGAAATACTTCATTTTTGATAGTTTTGTATCGAGCTTTCTGGTTGGTCGCTTTACATTTTTCTAATGCGATTTAAACATATTTCTATATATAAATAATATCAAGTTCAAGATCAGATCCTGAACTCGAAACGAACAATTTCCTACCAAATGTCCCAGGGGTGATGAATGAGTAAGCGAGGGAAGAACTCCTGGGTTCGAATTCCGAGGATGATAAGCCCTATATCTAATATCAAGCAACCTGATTAGGAATAACGCCTCCTACAATATAATTTTTGCTTGCATACATAATTAATTGATATTAGAGATACTTCTTGGTAATTGTCTTTAAATGAAAGAAATAAATAAGCCATAGTTTGGATATTGAAAAGTTAGTCCTTATACATTTTAACAAGTTCAACCTTTCTAGCTTTCAATGGAACAATAAAAAGAATTATGTTATAAAATTAACACACCGAAACTATTTCTTGCCTTTCAAATCTTAACTAAACACTTCATTAAAAATGTCTAAAGTTCCCAAGATATGTTCAACATATTATCCCAAAAGAAAAAGTGGAGTTCATTCAAACTGTCGGAGCTAGATGCTGCCTAGATATTAAAAATGAAGGGATGTGGATTGAAACGAGACAATAAAGCAAAATAACAGCACCTTTATTGCTATTATTCAATTATTCTGCAAGTTAATATGAGATTTACATGACGTATCAACCCAGTTCTGTATTTTGTTATTATCATTTTTAATTCTTCCATCATTTTATTTATTCTATTACCTGTAGTTTCTTTATATGGGTACCAACCTTGTACCGACTTTAATTTCAAAGTAACTATGGTGAAAAACTGGAATAAATAAAATATCAATGATAAGTACAAAGAACGAGAAATACATGAATATGCTGTAAAATTAAGAGAGTGTAGCGATTAATTATAAAATATTTTTGCTTAGTTTATATAGATTAAAGTCCATTGAATTCAGGAAAGCCTAGCCGAAATTTGTTCAATGGTCACGGTTTCTTCAGAATTTGTCCAAGCCGAAGTATCGAAAATATAAATGTCAAATTAAAAAATGATTGCTCGATTGCATAAGCAAATTACTAGACTGTACGCATTTCGATCGTTCGGCATGTGCATGGTTTCGGCACAGGTAACAGCGATTTTAATTTAATCATGACAAGGAAGTTTAAATCTATATTTAAAAATAAGCAATGAAAGTTGTGACCGTACACTCCCCGTCTGGTATCCTCGGAATATCACTATATTTAGACGATTAAATCGTTGAAACACAAGATGGTGAGATCAGATTCAACGATGAAGGCAAATAATATAAATCCAATAATTATAAAATAAAATAAATACGAATGATAACACAAAATCAACAGTTAAAAAACGAATCCGACAGGATATAGTCTTCCGCATGGATTAATGTGGACGCGATCTTGGTGATCCAACGTTGTACGTCATCAAGCGTTGCACAATGGGAAAAGTAGTTGATCCGCTGATCCAACGCTGCCACGCACGGCGTTGGAAGGAACGACCTGTTTCTTAAAGTCTAACCAAAGGTATATTTATATATCTACATCTGCTTTCCCTGGTGTGGGTTAAAGCCTCGCTGTTTTCCCTGGGGAGTATGAACTCTGTTACGGGGCGAGTATAAACGGTACGTTATAATTAACCGTCAACTTGGACTTGTACTCCAGCTGGACGAACATGTCCATCGGATTTCTTGATTGGATGAACGAAAATGCCAACGGGCCACTGTGTCCGACGCAAAGCGTTGTCCTTCAGAAAAACCGTATCTCCTTCTTAGAGGTCTCGATGTTCTTCTGTTCACTTTGCCGTACTATCAATGTTGGACGGTATTCCTTCTTCCATCTTGTCCATAACATGTTGGTCAATGCTTGGACTCGTTTCCAAAGACAAAGATTTCTTTTGTCTGTAAGTTCGGGGTGTTCTACAGAAAAGACATAGTCGGTCTTCTGTGCAAGTAACATATTCGGTGTGAGTACCAGAGGGTTGTCCGGGTCGGATGAAACAGGAACTAGAGGCCTAGAGTTGATAATTGCTGTGGCCTCGGCCATAAATGTGTTGAGGACATCGTGAGTGAGGGCCTTTCCTTCGTTTCGTAGAAGCATAGAATCTAGTATTCTCCTTGTGAGGCCGATCGATCGCTCCCAGACGCCACCCACATGAGATAATTGTGGCGGGTTGAAAAACCACACGGTATCAGACTCCCTCAAAAACCTTTGCACGGGCTCGTCTTCCACGTTGATCGCTTTGATACCAAAGGCGTCTACACCCACATAAGTGAAAGGAAGTGTTGATCCCAGACGGTCCCTCGGGATTGATGACATTATCTGGCTTTCAAACTTGCCGCAGAGTTTCCTACACTCGACACATTTGTGAATTAAAGATGATATCAACCGCCTTGCTCCAGTTATCCATAGTCCTGCTGCTCTGATGGCTCCTTCAGTGAAGTGACGATTCTGATGTTTGACGTCTTCGTGATGGTGTTTCACGACAATGTTGCAAGGTAATGGCGTTTTGGAATGATGAGAGGTCTTTTCTCCATTAGACTTAAGCCTGATTTGTCTATACGTCCACAGACTCTAAATAGGCCACGTTCGTTAAGAAACGGGTTGAAGTCACATATAGGACTCTTCTTTGGAAATGCTTCCTCCTTGTGAATGCAGTCTAGATCGTCACTATAAATTTCAGTCTGCATGTGTCTGAACAGAGATGTCTTGGCATCGTCGTAGTCCTCGACTGATTGGTTTGTATCTACGTTCTCGTGTAAACGGGATTGTTTTAGCGAAGCAACTTGTTCCACTAACTAATTCCAGGTTTCGAATTGTTCAAAATTGTTAATCTCTACCTCTTCTTAGGTATGTGTTTTAAACACTTGGCTGACAGGAACTCCTTGTCGCACTCCGGGTTAACATGATCACACATGTCATCTGTTTTGTCGCTGGAGTTAGACTCTGGGAATGACGTGATCCCGTATGACTGTACTGGTCAATGTGCAGTGCTGTTGCGTGGTATTTGCTGTTGCAATCACTGCGTGGAGTGGATTCTTGACAATGACGGCTTATGTGACTGTTGGAGCACAAACACTTGTAGCATATGTTGTTCTTCTTGAGAATCTTCTTCCGTTCGTCAATTGGCATGGCCTTGAATTTGCGACATTCATTTAAAGTATGTTTTGTCTTGTGTAGAATGAAGCGGTCTTTAGGGTCTATTGACTTCTCTGACTGCTGACTTGAACTGTCTGTTTCCTCTGTGTCGGTCTTATGGACAGTGACTGTTCGTTTTGTTTGAACGTGTCGCTTCGATACGGAGCTTGGAGCCCAAGATTGAGACGTCTCAAACATTAGGCCTGGTTTGTTTTTTATCTTGTTGATATCTTTGATGAACTGCAAGAACACTGAAAAAAGCGAGTATATGTCGCCACACTGATTCATGTAGTTAGCAGCTGTCGATACCCACTTCTGTTGTAATGGGCCGATGACGTATCAAAGTATCCCAAGAGTGTGTAGCATTCAGGGTTCTCCTCGATGAACTGGATCTCAGAGAGAAGGTCGTAGAGTTCGTTTAATTTCCTGTTATCCTTGTTAGAAAGATTTGGAAAGCTTCCAAGTGTCTGTTTGATGGACTCTTCGACCTTTTCCAATGCACCATACCGCTTGTCTTGTCGTTCCCAAAGACTTCGTAGTCCTTTTGAAGGGTTGGCAATACTTGATGTCTAGATGCTGACGGCATAACGTGCTGACTCGTTGCCTTACCATTTGACAAGCAAGTCTAGTTCTTCTGAGTCAGAGACTTCAAGCTGGTTGACGACACACTTGAATTTGTTTTTCCGGGCCTGGTATGACTCGGCCTGGTCGTTGAAGGTAGATGAGCGTGAAAAAAAGATGTTCTTTCTTAGCAGGAACTTTGTAATGTCAGACGCCGTGTTTGGTTTCTTGGCTGGAGCTGCATATGTCGTTGATCTATGTTGTGTTGGAACATACTCTTGAACATGACAATTCAATGAAGGCATCAATCTGGTTTTGTAACCGCTGGATGCTTGAGGAAATGATCTGACTTGAGCAGTGTCCCTTTTGATGTGGACACGTTTGTTGCACCAGTTCGGGAAAGGTACGAATTCGTTCACGTTGCCGAATTTGTTAACAATAAGTTAAGGAATTCGTTAACGCTGAACAAAAATGGCAAACGGCACTTTATTTAAAAAATCGGCATCTTGGGATTCGTTTTTTTTCTATTAGAATAATAACTTCCCGAAGCTTTTATCCGCGCAAATTTGAAACTTCACCAGGAGTTACCAATGTACGTGAAATTTACATTCTTGTTGATAACATATCCGCCATTTTGCTTATCAAGTATCATATGCAAGGTCGTCCCATACAAAATGGTCACTCGTTTCGTCCCAAAAGTGACTGCGTACAATGCAGTTTTAGTCATGAATGAATGAATGACCTTTACCAGAACTTTGTTTTTGTTTGATTATAATAAAAATGAAAGTTTATATCAACAACATGGTTTTAATATAATATTGTTTAGAAAAAAATATTGTACTGGTGGAGTTTCCCATTTGTTGTGCTAGTGAACAATGTAAGGGTGATCCTTACAGTGACCTACAGTGGGTTTCACCTTTTGTATCGCTATTTAAAATAAAAATCTGGCCATGATTTTTGGTGAAAAAATCGTCTGGCCAAATAAGTTGGTCTTTGCTGTTTGTTTATGTTGATTGTGTCATGCCAAGAAAATGTTTTATCATTGAAACGTTATCATGGTTATGTATGTGAAAAATATTAATCTGGTTTGCAAAGCTACCTAAAAAAAATCCCGGCCCAAGATCAAATCCACTTCACCCATCCGAAAATCAAAATTTAATTCAGCCACAAAATTAATGTGAATGAATACATGTACTATTGAACTTTTCAGAACATCGACTATGGACCCCAAGATTTACTATGAAAATTTGAAAGCTAAAGTTAAGGCAATGAAATCATCAGGGCAGAGGAGTAGTAAAAAAGACGACATAGATAACATAGAAAACTCAGGACTTCGGAGAGCCACCTATTGCAGGAGAGGCAACAGTCTAGTCTTGGCAGTAAGTATATAAAAGCCCTACAGATTTTGTTATGTCATATAAACCCGACTTTCTTATCTATGAACAGTAAACTGGAAGATACATGGTCTGATTCAACGGTCACAAAATACAGTTTTTAATTTTTTCTCGCCGAGTTCTCCCTACTTTTTGCGTATTGTCAAAGAATACATCTACGTCCCCATCCTCAAAACATTCATTAGGAT
Source organism: Arcuatula senhousia (assembly GCA_963971305.1). NCBI lineage: Eukaryota > Metazoa > Mollusca > Bivalvia > Mytilida > Mytilidae > Arcuatula > Arcuatula senhousia. The sequence goes on along the minus strand of OZ020308.1, from coordinate 28,402,323 downwards.
TTGATGCAAAGTCTGTGACAACTTTTTTTCAAAGACGTTATACTACCAGCAGCAGTTGATGCCCCATCCAGAGAATGGCATAGTTTGCTCCCAGATACCATCCACTTTAGCAAGCCTTGGCGGAAGGAAAAGGGGCCAATAAAGTTTTGGTTTGAAACATAATAAACCTATTCTATAAGAATACATATTGCATTAAGGAGTTTTTTGGACATACAAGATACATCATGTCCAATCATGCTACATATAATGGTTACGAATGGTTTCGATCTATTTTGAAGATATTCCATACATTATAAATGAGTTAAAGTACCTAAGTCTTTGTATATTGATGACAAATTTTTTATATCATCAGATACCAATGTCTTTATTTTTGACCCCAAAGACTCACAAGTAATTGTTAAATCATTTTCAGTGATATTTACAGATTCTAAATGCTCCTTAATTTTTTCTGTAAAGTCTTGACATTCACTCCCCAAATTGGCCTGTTTTGGCTCCTGAAAGTAAAAGTCTATTTTTATATCTTCAATATTGTCAGCTTGAAATAATTTTCAAAAGGTTAAATAAAATAAACATTTATCTTTTTTTCTTATTTATATATGTACATTACAAATACCAAAACACGGGTATAAACGGTTAATTTGGATATGCTATATATCGATATTTCAAGGAGTAACCTCTCATCAGTAGCATTTAAACCAAAACATTGGAAGGTCAAAATCCAAAACAGTTGAAAACGAAAAGTACTCAAAACCAAAATATTCGAACTAGGAAGCCAAATCCAGCACCGAGGATATCGACCATGTGCATTACAAGGAAAGAAACCTGGTGTTTTCATCAATTTTGAATTTAACGATCGGAAATTTCAGCGACAATATATTAGAAATCTTATGGTAATTCGTGTCAGACAAGTCTGACTACCAGGCTTGTGATTACCCTCGGGGACCTCTGGTCCACCAGCAGCGGTTATCGCCCAGTGGTTTCAAAATTACAAATACCAAAACACGGGTATAAACGGTTAATTTGGATATGCTATATATCGATATTTCAAGGAGTAACCTCTCATCAGTAGCATTTAAACCAAAACATTGGAAGGTCAAAATCCAAAACAGTTGAAAACGAAAAGTACTCAAAACCAAAATATTCGAACTAGGAAGCCAAATCCAGCACCGAGGATATCGACCATGTGCATTACAAGGAAAGAAACCTGGTGTTTTCATCAATTTTGAATTTAACGATCGGAAATTTCAGCGACAATATATTAGAAATCTTATGGTAATTCGTGTCAGACAAGTCTGACTACCAGGCTTGTGATTACCCTCGGGGACCTCTGGTCCACCAGCAGCGGTTATCGCCCAGTGGTTTCAAAATTACAAATACCAAAACACGGGTATAAACGGTTAATTTGGATATGCTATATATCGATATTTCAAGGAGTAACCTCTCATCAGTAGCATTTAAACCAAAACATTGGAAGGTCAAAATCCAAAACAGTTGAAAACGAAAAGTACTCAAAACCAAAATATTCGAACTAGGAAGCCAAATCCAGCACCGAGGATATCGACCATGTGCATTACAAGGAAAGAAACCTGGTGTTTTCATCAATTTTGAATTTAACGATCGGAAATTTCAGCGACAATATATTAGAAATCTTATGGTAATTCGTGTCAGACAAGTCTGACTACCAGGCTTGTGATTACCCTCGGGGACCTCTGGTCCACCAGCAGCGGTTATCGCCCAGTGGTTTCAAAATTACAAATACCAAAACACGGGTATAAACGGTTAATTTGGATATGCTATATATCGATATTTCAAGGAGTAACCTCTCATCAGTAGCATTTAAACCAAAACATTGGAAGGTCAAAATCCAAAACAGTTGAAAACGAAAAGTACTCAAAACCAAAATATTCGAACTAGGAAGCCAAATCCAGCACCGAGGATATCGACCATGTGCATTACAAGGAAACATAATTAGTAAAAAGACGGTAGACTAGTTTATAGAGAAGAAAAAACCTTTAATTTTCAAAATACAAGTAACATCACAGTAATTCTTCATTTTAATATAAATATCTCGACGTTTAAAACAATCATTATAACAAATCCCTATTTAAATCATCAAGGACACCACAATAGAATTGGTGACTGCACAGTCTTGTAAATTCTGGACTTATGAAAGTATCAGAGAGTAATCATTTTATTTAATAAAAAAAAGTAGTTGATAACTGCAAGCTCCTAAAGAATTGAACTAAACTATGATATGAGATACTATGGGTCACCTCTTCCATTGGCTGTATTCCACTGATATTATGACTGTTAATAGAGTAATCTTTTCCATTTTCCATTTTATCATCTTCACTAGAATCATCCTTCGGAATATGTCTACTGGGGTCTGCATTTTGGGCTACTTTATGTTAGTGAGGACACCTGTCATGTGACCAAAAACAGCTAACAATACAAGAAACAAGTTAAAATGTCACAAATACCTTGAAAGAAGCAAAGGTGTACCAAAGGGGTAATCAGTATAATAAAACCGTCAAGACAAAGACAAAACCGGCAGACAAAAATCATCACAACAAAACAAACCACATAACAACATAAAACACAAACACACATAACAACAAAACCGCATTCAGCAACGCGAACTCAAGTCGAAACGAGAGTGAACTCAGGTGCTCCGGAAGAGTAAGCAGTTCCTGCTTGCTATAGCACACCCGTCACGTTGCCAAAGATCGATTAAGTGTTGGTCAAATCCGGAAAGGATGACATTACAAAACTCTTTGTCAAACCAACATCTGTGCTCATCTGAGAGATAGAAATCCCGTATTTGTATACAAGCACATGATGTCGTCCGTAAAATTTCTTGAGTGATGACAACAACCTGGGAGCAACGTACCCCTGTGTTAACAATTTGCTTGTCAGCCGTGTGGCTCTATCAAGGAAGTCATTGTACTCCCCACATGCTCTGGAAAAGCGAATCAATTGTGATACGTAAACTCCACATGCTGGAGCGGACGGAATGTTGCTACACAGAAAGGGAAAGTTAACTATTGGAAAGTTGAAGTCATCACGTTTGTCATAGAGCTTTGTAAAAAGCCTTCCTTGTGTGTCAATTTCGAGAAATAGATCTAGATATGAAGCGGACCTCCTAGAATCTGTAGTGTCCTTTATCTCAAGTTCCTTCGGATATATGAGATGTAAATACTCACCAAATCGAGGATTGTTTAGTGAAAGGACATCATCAATATAACGAAATGTGAGATTGAAGGATAAAGCAAGTTTGCGGTCCTTTTTGTCTAGAAGTGATTGTAAGAAGATCGCTTCATATGAATGAAGAAACAAATCGGCAAGCAATGGTGCACAATTTGTGCCCAATGGGATACCTATTGTTTGCTGAAAAACACGTCCACCAAACTGTACAAATATGTTGTCGATTAGAAAGTTGAGCATTTCTATTATTTGATCTTCTGTAAATTTGTTTTTCTTGCTCGACTCTTGGATGACAAAGTAAGTCTTTTTATAACCGACTACCAAATACTTGTACCTGCGTTTTCCGTTCTTTTTGATAAGCTACGTTTAATCAGCTGTGCCAAACGAGATTTTAGTTGTGAATGTGGAATTGAAGTATATAATGTAGAGAAATCAAACGTTTTAATGCTATTACATGATGAAAATGACTTAGAATGGAGATTTTCCATCAGTTCTTTAGAATTTTTGAGAATCCACATTTTATTGACGCCATATCTAGAGTAACAACAATCGAAATACTTTTGAATGCTTGATTTTATTGCCGTCAATATTGATGTTAACAAAACTGAAAGAGGCTTAGTTGTACATTTGGATGACCCAGCAATAAAGCGTTGCTTGTATGGAGTTTTATGTAACTTTGGAATCCAATACATTTGTACAAGGATGGAACGTCATCGTTCTTTTTGTCAACCGAAATGCCAAAGGAAGAAATGACAGAATTATGATTGTTGATTATTTCCTCCTTTGACAGTGTTGTTGCTGTATATGTGGTGCTTTTGCTAGTACAACCAACCCCTAATTCAGCTGTTAAACAATCAATATAGTGTCTTTTGCATACGAAAATGATGTTGTTAGGCGCTTTATCAGCAGGTACGACAACATATTTGTCATGTAAGGTGGACAATGTCTTCGCAACATCAGGGTTGTTGAAAATAGATGTTGCCTAGGTGCTCATCGAGTCTTTCAAAGAGTTAATCCTTTTCAAAACCAACGACTTGTGTTAACTAGTTTCATTTAACAAAACTTAATCAAAATATATTAATTTTAATTCAAATTAAACCACCATTCCTACATAAATAAAATTTTCAAATAGAACAAGGGAGATAATCCACTTGAGAATTGACCAAAAAATTACAACGATTTGTATTGTAGACAGAAAAGTAAGCTGGTGACCCCCAGTTTTTATTGTTTTATTATACCCCACGCAACGAAGTTGCGAAGGGTATAATGTTTTTGACTGGTCCGTCCGTCCGTCCGTCCGTCCGTCAGTCTGTGATCAAAGTTTGTAATCGCAACTCCTCTTAAACTACTGAACAGAATTTAACGAAACTTGGTATGCAAGAAGAACACCATATGTAGTTGTGCATATTACCGGGAATTTTTGATTCGCAAATTTTTGTGGGAGTTATGGCCCTTTGGACTTAGAAATTTGCAGAAAATCATGATTACAGTTTGTAATCGCAACTCCTCTTAAACTATTGAACAGAATTTAACGAAACTTGGTATGCAAGAAGAACACCATATGTAGTTGTGCATATTACCGGGAATTTTTGATTCGCAAATTTTTGTTGGAGTTATGGCCCTTTGGACTTAGAAATTCGCAGAAAATCATGATTACAGTTTGTAATCGCAACTCCTCTTAAACTACTGAACAGAATTTAACGAAACTTGGTATGCAAGAAGAACACCATATGTTGTTGTGCATATTACCGGGAATTTTTGATTCGTAAATTTTTGTGGGAGTTATGGCCCTTTGGACTTAGAAATTTGCATTAAATCATGATTACAGTTTGTAATCGCAACTCCTCTTAAACAACTGAACAGAATTTAACGAAACTTGGTATGCAAGAAGAACACCATATGTAATTGTGCATATTACCGGGAATTTTTGATTCGCAAATTTTTGTGGGAGTTATGGCCCTTTGGACTTAGAAATTTGCATTAAATCATGATTACAGTTTGTAATCGCAACTCCTCTGAAACTACTGAACAGAATTTAACGAAACTTGGTATGTAAGAAGGACACCATATGTAGTTGTGCATGTTACCAGGAATTTTTGATCCACAAATTTTTGTTGGAGTTTGTGCCCTTTTGGACTTAGAAATTTGCATTAAATCATGATTACAGTTTGTAATCACAACTCCTCTTAAACTACTGAACAGAATTTAACGAAACTTGGTATGCAAGAAGGACTCCATATGTAGTTGTGCATATTACCAGGAATTTTTGATCTGCAAATTTTTGTGGGAGTTATGGCCCTTTGGACTTAGAAATTTGCAGAAAATCCTGATTTTAGTTTGTGAAGGCAACTCCTCTTAAACTACTGAACAGAATTTAACGAAACTTAGTATGTAAGAAGTACACCATAAGAAGTTGTACATATTACCAGGAATTTTTGATCCACAAATTTTTGTGGGAGTTATTACCCTTGGGACTTAGAAATTAGCTGAAAATCTTTATTACAGTTTGTGATTGCAACTCCTCTGAAACTACTGAAAAGAATTTAACAAAACATAGTTTGCAAGAAACATAACATATGTTACTAATGTGTATGTTATAACATATTTTTAATTCGCAAAAAGTTTACGAGCTCCAGGTTAATTTATATAGTCAAATAGCAGAACGCGTGGGGTATGTGAGCGTGCTCACTAAGGTTCTTTCATTTCAAAATATATTGTATTTCATTGTTTTTTATCAAATAAAAATGAAATTTAAATTCGTGGATTTTTTCAGCGACAAGATTTTATGCTAATTATTTGGCCTTTCCTATAATCTATAAGTAATTTGGGAAAACTTTGAGCCTTAATTTTTGGAAAACAAGCCTGGAAAGGGGGTCCAATATTTTTACACAGGATAAAATATATACCTAATACTAATATATCAAAAAAATTGACATTTTAAATTCGGCATTATTTTTGGGGTCAGGTGTCCTCACTAACCTTAAGTTTTATCTTTTGTCAAATCTAGACATCTATCACAAATGTAATGGGATCTTTCAGAGATGAGTCCTTGTGATATCAAAATCTTTAAAGGAGTTTTAGCAAAACTCGTTCCCAAGAGTCTATTATCCTCTGAATCACAATGTAAGTTACATCCACATTTCTTTTCAAATTGTTGTCAGTTTCTGGAGGATCTTAACTGTTTTCCTTTCTGTTGAATTTTACCCATTTGTATTTATGTTCTTTGATTTACCTATATAAAAAGGACAATTTGCACCATTTTACAGTTTAGTATAAGTACCGGTATATTGATAATGTGGGATAATACTGTCTGCATATTGCATATTCTGAACCATAATCAGTAAATTATTAAAATTCTAAGTATGCTTATATTTAATTCTAATGATATGAAACTCCAATTAAAACAATTTGTAACATACTTAGTACTTTTGTACTAAATAAGACAACTGTTATGTGAGTATAAACTCTTTAAAAAGGGGAATAATTCATACTGAACATATAACTTAGCTTAAGCATTATCATGGATATGGTCCAGAAAAGGGAATGGCTGCAAAGATTGCAAAGAATTACAACCAAAAGAGGGTGGGATAAAGAAAGAGATGTGAAGATGATAATTTTCTCTACAACAACTGGGTAAGAAATAAGAAAGAAAAAATACTAATTCATGAACTTAGTGACTGACTATCAGTCACATTCATGTTTGTATATTTTTTATTACAAATATCACCATGCTTATTAATGTATTATTGCATATAGATATATTAAAACACTTTATTTAGGTACCACCACTACCGCCATAGACCAGAAGTTGGGGAGATCTTAGATTGCATCCCGGATCCTTTCAATATACATGATGTCAATGCCGTGCTTCTCAAAACACAAGGAGGGACAAATGTTGGCCACATACCAAGAAACTTGTGTGGCATAGTTTCTACTGGAATTAGGATACACAGGATCATGACAAGAGCTAAATGTATTTAAATTGGAGGCTTGATTAACGATGGACATATGCAAGGAGGAGGTGTAAAATTGCCATGCATTTATGTACTTTACTTCACAAACTTTGAAGGTCTGATGCAAGCTGGACATTTCATAAAAGACAACATACCTGATAACTGTTTATTTATTTAATTTCAATTGTTGGGGTCTGACTGGAACATGCACAGTAAACCATGTAAACCATCATCCATCTTCATTCTTTTCCTGTTGACCTTCATTTTTTTTTGTTACAAAATAAGCTAAACATGTTAACCTTTACAAAATAAGCTAAACATACATAAAGGTAACAGATATCTTTATTACTTTTATTAACACTCGTGAGCCAAGTTTAATGTTAAAACAAACGAAATAAGTTTTATAGGTGACACTTTTTTATTTATATGTGGCATAAGTACATTTTGTAGTAAACTCGTGGATTTTTCAAATTGTCTATTTATTCATAATGTCATAATTTCTCATTCTTAAGATTAAACAAATACAATTTTAGTCATAATTAGTATGACTGATGTCTAATTTTAACCTGTGACGCGAAGTTAAAACGTTCTATATTTTTTTTACAAGCGAGAATAAATATTCAATTTATACAGTTGCGATATGAATTGAAACAAAATATATTCGAAAATAAAAACAAACTAGCTTTTCTTGTGGGTCACATTTGCGCTTAATGACATTCGAAATTTGTAAAAAAAAAAGCGTTAAAGATGCTGAAAGTTCGGGAAATCACGCGTGCTATACCGGACGTTGAAAGAAAACTCAGCTAATAGACAGTACAACTAAAATATACAATTATTGCCCTAGTTGGTGTGTGACCCGATGGTTTCTTTATCCGAGAAAGTAAGGTCGCCCGAGGGCTTGTCCCGAGGGTGACCTTACTTTTCGAGGGGAAAGAAATTCCGGGTTCACATATCATCTAGGGTGATAACTGTTATATTATATCGAATATTTAAAGGCATATTGTCTACGGCAAACTCATTTTTTTCCCCCCCCCCCCAATTTTTTGGTGTCAATTAGACCGAAATGCAATAAAATGAATATTGAAAAACAAATTTGCTACAAATTTTGCCTCAAAAGTAGTTTATTTTGATCAAAATATCTCGACAATATTGATACCTGCATCACGTCACATTGACACAGATTTAGACTGAGTAGTTTTAACGCGGACACTAATCGGAATCTCGGGTTTTGTCCCCCGAATACATTAATATGTTGAAAAAAATACCAATATTTTTCGTGTTTACCTTTCAAATCACATTCAAAACTTAATACAGGCAATAACTGTCAGTTTTATTCATTAAGTAGCTCATCTACATCTCATGAATATGAATTATTGTAAAGCTTTACAAATATTATATATTTTTCAATTTTTGAATTAATAAGGTACCCTAGTGGTGTTTTGAACGTTTGTATCTTTTTAAATAAACAAAACGAATAGTCTGACGACAATTTTTTGGTTTTACAAAAAAATAATTTTTCGTAGACAATATGCCTTTAAATGAAACAATTTGAAAATATTAAATTTGGAACACATTTCGAATATTTCCACCTTTATTTCATGGGGAAAAATACAGCCCATATAATGATGAAGAAAAATCGTGGGGTCACGTGCAAATTCTCACGAGAGGGTGACCTTACCATGCGACCCAACGGTTACCGGTTGACCCAGCGAAATATCACATGTCATGTGAAAACGTCTAAGCGAATCACAATAAAGATTTTTATATGAGTATATAATACTGACATTTCTATCATTATTTTTGTTATCATATACAGTCAGCCGTAACTTAAAGCAACACCCTATATATTTTTATCAGTACTATTTCAAAGTAATATAAGACAGGTTAAGAGAGATCTGAAAGATGTATCCTTTAATCCCACTTTTCAATGCAACGTGATACACAAGGGTATGTGTCAGAGATGGAATTCCTAATAAAAAAGACGTCAGAATCAAAACATTCGTAGAAAAACTTTGACACAAACACATATTGTTCAGTTTTGATTATGTGTTTTGATTTTTTGTCTTACGTTCAGTAAACATACTTAATATGAAACATTTTCATTCAAATGAATAGAAAAAAGTAATATCAATGGCAAAAGGGAGATAAATCATGTCTAGTAAAATTTTAGATCCAAAACAGAAAGAAGGATGCTGTTGTAAGGAAATGTAATTAGTATGCAAAATATTTGCGGTAGAAACTTTAAAATCAAGTAATTGTATTAATTTTTTTAAACAATGGATATCGTTCTCTGCCCAACTCCCCAAATTCACTGGCATGTTTTTTTCTTCTCTAGACAAAACTGTTATTTTGCAATATAATGAAAAATAGTACATGTAAGCTCATTTTAGGAGTTTTACGAAAAAAGGCATTTTCTGAAAAAAAAAAGAAAAAAAAGCATGAAAAGAAAACAATTTTCTTTCAAATTTTGTTAGACGTTTTTTTTTAATAATTATCATCAGCAAGTAACCTTTTTTATTTCAATGCTTTTTACGGAGAAATTAGCATTTGAAAAAGAAATGGTCATAAATTAAGGCAAAAAAGCAGATATTTTAATGCAAGTCTTCAAAACTGCATAAACCACTTAAACCTCATTTTTTCCGTTTGATGTGATTTGCCAATCGGGCAAACTCACACAAAACGATATATCAATATTTTTGAAATGTAACTCTTTTCAATTTTTGAAGGTTGCGAAATTGTTTAATTATTTAAATATTCAAAGGTTCTGGAATGCAAAAGATAAAATTTTTCCAATGAAAAATAAAAGGTTGTCCTTAACTTTTGGCGGACTGTTTTTTATATATTAAAAGCAGAGCTACAGTCCCCTCCCCGCCTTAGAAGAAAAACTACTATAGTCAATATATGCGGCTTTGCACGAGTCATACATGACAAAGGTATCCATCGTTTATAGCTTTAAAGTTAATAGAAAAAAAGTATTATGTAGTATAACTAACACCTAAGTCTACAATGCAAATATTATGACGATCACATGCATATCATCTGAATGTTGAATAGTTGTGGGTTTCTTTTATGTAAAATTTTAAGCTTTTATCAGAAAGTGATCTTTAGCAAGTTTAGTCTGCTTCACTATCATGACTATATACATGTCCACCTTTCCATCTTTCGGAAGTGTTCAGATTAGATCAATTTAATTTATAACCTTAACAATACAAGAATGTGTATATAAAAGTATATTAAATTGATTTATTTGTATCTGTGACGGTTGGATTGAGGGGTCAAATTTTAGGAGGTTTAAATTTTTAAGGTCACCGGATAGGCGTTTTATAGTAGAAATCTTTAAAATTTATAAGTTACAATATGTAATAGCTATAAAACCAGTTGCACATTCATAATGTCGTGTGTTGGATTTACTAGACTGATCTTGTTTCTAGTTTTGTGCTTAATACCAAAAAGTAAGTTCAAGTTTTTTTTCATATATCTTTTTAAGACGGCACATGAATCAAATTCAGTACATGTGTAACAGTGATTTTGTTCCGCTAGTATATTTTTTCCACCGGAAAAAATAAACTAGAATATAATTTCCTTAGGATGATTTACGCTAGAATATTTCTTCCATCAACAGAGTAGTTTTTCCTGGTATTGATGGAAAAAATATCCTAGTGCAAATAATCAATAGTAAAATTTATTCTAAGTTTGTTTGTTCCTGGTTTTGACGGAAAAAATATCCTAGTGCAAATAATCCATGGCAAAAATTATTCAACAGGAAAAAAAAATAATGCAGTTATCTACAACAGTGATTTAATTCCAATATTGGAAACTACATGTTAATTCTAAATTCTGAAAATCACCTCATATAAGGCTATAATTTTACATATATTAACAGTTTGTGAAATCTGTGAAAAAAATATTTTCTTTTTTCATGTGTTTTTCTCCAATCAATCATAATACTAAAAAGCCATTTGCACTTTGTGAATTAATCAAGAATAAATTTAAAACAATATTTAATTACATCAATTTAATTGAATGCAAAAACTGAGCCATCAATTATTCCTGCAATTATTTTACTTGCATATATACATGTACATTCACATATACAGTTATGTGCCATTGAAAAGTAAACTTTCAATTTGTTTTTTTTTTTTACTTTCAATTTTTTCCAATTTCAACTACATTGTACTTCATTAAAAATCATAAATGAAGCTAGATCTTTTTTTCTCTTTTCTCTGTCTTTTTGGCCTTGTAGGCAAAATTTCATCCTCACTTTGGGTTTCATTATCTTTATGCATTATAGGAAAGTCAAAAATATCCATTAACGACTCATTATATGGATTTTCATTGATTATATTATCACAAAATGTATTTTGTGTGATAAAAACACTTGGATCATTTTCATCTGCAGTTTCTGTGTCGCTAGCACTGTTTTCATGAACCAATGAATCATTGTTATCTTTTTTGCAATCATCATCAGATTGAAAATTTGTCACATTTTCAGAGTTGTCATGATCACTGTTGTTATTGTTTTCATCTACATGTACCATATGTTGATCTTCTATTTCATCACACTTTTCATAGAATGTTTTGAAGGATTTTTGATTATATGGTCCTATTATTTTACTATTCTCATCAATCAATCTGTAGCAACCTCTGCCTTTGTATGAATGAATCTTATATGGACCCTTGTATTTAGTCTGCTCGCAAAGTCCTTTTTTTCTTCGAAAATTTTTTAAGAGTACACTCTCGCCGATTTCATACATTTTGCACTCTACATTATGACGATTGTCATAAGCTTTTTTCTGTCTAGCCTGTGCTACTGCTATGTTCTTTTCCATCTTACTTTCAATTTCTGATTTGTTCTTTTTCAAACTTTCAATTACTTGATCCATCTTTTCAATATCACCACTCTTCTCAACAAGTTTCGAACTAGGATCTAAATCTGCTTGATTTGGCAATACAGCTTGTCTTAAATACATTGCATAAAATGGCGTTACTTTGGTAGAATGATGTTTAGATGTTCTATAAGCAAATAGAGTGATGTCAATGTAGTCGTGCCATTTTTCTCCATGGTCATCAATAGTCTTATTCAACATCCCTTTTAATGTGCAATTAAATTTTTCTATCATGCCGTTGGCTTGGGGATGATATGGGGACGTATTAATGTGTCTTATATTAAAGCGTTTGGCAAATGCATCCATTAATTTGCTATTAAATTCGCCTCCCTGATCCGAAATTATGGTGTCCATAACTCCATATCTGTAATAATAATTTGTTTTTTATTATTATTATTAATTATTAACTTTAGTTTTGACAGAATTATGCAAATTTAAATACATGTATGCTTATCGTCATTAAACCCACCATTTCATTTGAAATGCCTGTACCAAGTCATGACCATTGCGATCTATAACTATTCTGGTGTGTGGTCCATGTTTTGTCTTTTCTCTTGGACACTGAGATTTGATCCTTCAAGTTTGGTAATTTTGTTATTACCTTTATTTGTCGTTGAATTATTGTGTTAAATTTCATATATATCTCTACTCCTTATACATGTTATAGTTTTTTTTATTCTTAATGATCACAATAAATTGTTGATAAACAGATTGACATACAGGCTACGTACAATTAAAACTTATAATGCACTTTATTTTCATTATGTGTTAAAAGTACATATATGTACCTAATTAAACTTAGGCCAACAAAAAAAAACATGTGCATTTCAGGGTTCCCTAACAACCCTATTTTTTAGTGTCGATCCTAGCCTTTTTATTGCTATTTAGGCTTATTAAAGCACTATTAAACTAGAGACCTTGCTCCCATTAACTCAAGGTAAAAAAAAATAAAAGTAAAAATAAATCCCTACCTACCTACCCTATTTTTTCAAATCATGAACCCTGAAACACATACATGTGACATATTCTATTTTATTTGGCCTTACTATTTTATACATTTACAATTCTAAACAATGTACATGTACATGATGTAAGGTTGAGATTTTTAAAATCTATTTGAGGTAATTAAAAATAATATTTACCGACACACAAGTTGATGAAGTTTGTCTACAATTTCTTCAGTTGATTTCGTGTAAATAGGAAACGCCTCAGGCCATTTTGTAAAATAGTCAATTACCGTCAATACATATCTGAAAAACAAATTAAATTATAAATTATACATCACCATGTATAATATTATTACGTACATTGTCGTTCTGGGTTTAAGACAGATAATATGGTCTCAATGTGACATTACAGTTGCATTTTAAATTTCCATGATTACCTGTTCAAGCAGTCTGCACCAAAAACTTTTTCAACAACTAGTCCGACAACAAGTTTTAAAGGTTTTTCCTTAAATGTCTATATAAAATGTTGGCTATTTTTCACTAGTCCCAACAATTTTTAATAGTCTGGGGCATCAGACTAGTGGCTAACGGTGCAGACAGGTTCAAGTGAATTTTGTTCCGCTAGTACATTTTTTCGGGTGGAAGAAATAAACTAGAATATATTTTCCTTATGATAAATTTTAACACAAAACAAATAAAATTTTAACAATTTTATCCTCTTGTTCATTATCAACTAAATGTATATATGTGAAGTGTCAACTTGGGGGCAGGGTACAAATGTATGTACATGTGTACATGTATTGTATTTACTGGAAATTATGCACTAGGGTATACATGTAAGTACATGAAGTATGAATAAATTACAATAAATTACCTATATCCTAAATCAGATAATGGTTCTCCATTTTTTTCAAATGGTCCGATTAAATCAATCCCAATTTTTGCCCACATTCTAGGTTGTATGTCTACACTGGTCATCTGGGCTACAGTTGTCTCTGTCTTCTTGTTGTTAAATTGACATCTTCTACACTTTTTCACATGGTCGGATGTATCTTTAAACATTCCTTTCCAATAAAATCTTTCCTTAACTTTTTCAAAAGTCTTATCTCTTCCTAAATGAGCACCTGATGACTCGTGACACATTTCTATTGCACCTTTTACTTTATCCTTAGTAATAACTGCTTTGTCATCTTTTGTGTATAGTAAAATAACATTTTCTATCTCTTTCACTTTAAATTTTTCTTTCCTTGCTCTTATCCTTCTCTTTTCATTCTCAGAAACATCATTATATTCTTTTTTTGTCAAATACTTCACTAGAGATTCGTATTCGTCTAGTTCCATGTTGATCAAATTCAATCATCTGAAAGCTTGATTAACTACTAATGGGCATTGTTTTCTTAAAACGTTTTCATGAAATGGATTATTTAACTGGTTTATAAATTATACTGTATGCTGTTTTCTATTGCTCAATTATTAAAAGGACCAGTATATGTAAACAATAATATTTACTTTATCTGATAATAAATATAGCTCATTATATACTATTGACAGAATGAATATCCTAGTTCAAATTGGCCATCTGGAAAAAGTACACGCCGGAATATATTTACGCTTACACATGTACACCGGGTTATATACAGTTTTGAATGATTAAAACCAATCTTTGAATAAAAAATAGAAAAAGTATTATTTTTTAGAATGGTTTAATAGAATAAAGTATATAGGAATTGTACTTTCCTGGCTTTCTTTCTCATTTTTTATCTTATTATTTATGTAAACAAAATACACGTGACATTAAATTTCTGTTACATAAATATATCATTTAAAAATAAATATATATCTACCCTTAAATAGATCTCTTTTCAAAATAGTACACCGGTCCGCAGTAGCTATATATATAGCGAATCTCAATGTGTTTTTAACACGCCAGGTTCTTTACATATATGATTAATTGCACATTTTTTTTTAAAAATCGTCGTTTTCTTCCAAAGTATATTACTAGTATATTATATTTTTTGATGTTTTCTTGCGGGATTGAAGTGGTATGTGGTTCTCCTTATTAACATGAACTTTTGTATACAAATAGATTATAAACACGTGTTTACGAACTATCTATTGACATTTCCCATAGATATTTAAAATGTTTAGTGGATCCGTCACAACGGCGGAGCGGCACTTAGAATGCAAGGCTCCCGTCCGTTTTGCCTGTCCCTGGAACATTTGGAGACTCATATAGTTCTAGAATTTCAACGGATGTTTAGAAATTCAATATCTTTAAGGTTCATCTTGCACTACGAAAAAAAAAATGACTGATATTTTACTTCTTCTTTCAGTCTATGTGGAGCCTTAACTACACATCCAATTGCTTAATAAAGCGAAGCAGCGTCTGAATAAATTATATTTTTTGCATGGACCTTGCTCTTTTGTACGCGTACACTTGATCCGTTTTGTCGGGACATTTTCTTTGCGTTTTTCGGTTCACTCCAATTTAGCCAAATATCAGCAATGCCCTGTCATTTGGCCTCCAAGAGCTAGATAATTTCATTATTGGTGTTAATAAATCTTCTCGCAATCGGTTATTTAGGGGTAATTTATGCTTTATTTATCATGGTAAAACACAACACATACAATGCAAATTTGAACGGAAAGAAAATGAATAGAGCAAGCAACAAAAGTAACTTGTAAACTGGAAGTGAAAATGATCAGCAATTTTTATATCTAGACGCTGCTACACTTTATTTTGTGTTTCTATGCATCGGTTAAGTAGTACTTGGACTAGAAAAATAGGTCAAGTGTCAGTCTATATCATGTCTAAATAATACCATATAACAAATTTGAGGTAGGTTTAATTATTATTTCTATGCTTAATAGGTCAAAAACTGTTTCAATGTTATTCCAATAAAAAATCCAGGAGGTCCGGTTTCCCGCCAAGTTTTTAAACCGTTAAAGGTGTATATCTCACAGGCACTTGTTTCTAGAAAAAAAAGAAATGGTTAGTGTATAAGTTTGGTTTTTTTAGAAACAAGTGCCTGTGGTATATCAGTAAAACCAACTCTTGTGCATAAGATTTTTGTCTTTGATTTAAGTTAATTTAATCTTTTCTAACAAAAGAGACCATTTTCAGGAACATTTAATCACTTTTATTTTCAGGTACGTATCTCCTTAAGGCACTTCTATATGCAATGTCTATGCTTATTTGTCTACATAAGAACCGCAGGTTTTTGACACACTGAAACCTCTTTAGAAAAGTTCAGATTTTTCTCATCATACTTTCTGTCTGCAGACAATAATGTCTTACACAGTCTGCGATTGTAGTCTATTCGATTCTTTGTAACTAAACACAAGGAGTAAGCCTTGTTATGAACTTTATAAATTAAACGGTTCATGGATTATTTACACAGACATAAATGGGTTTTATGTTTCTTTCAACAGTATCAACCAATAACTGCTCATCACAGAATCTGAACAGCAATCAACAACAATGTCTGAACAGTATCTGGAACAAAGCAAGAAATAAGGACAGTTTTTGGTTTGGGACAAATTGGTTGAGCATCTGTGGTCCTAACCCTTTCGGGCCGCCATACTGTAGCAATCTCCAGCAACCGTACCAGCCCCATAGTTTGCTGAATACAGTCTACGGACTAGATGGAGACTTTACACAAAACCCGTTAGAACAATATTTGAATATTACCTATACAGCCATGCCAGGTGAGATTGTATAGCTTTATGGAAATATATATTGGTGGTGTTCATAATACTTCGGTTTTACAGATTGAAAATATCACTGGAGCAATATAAGAAGTATGTAAAAATTTCTTAGAGAAAAATTCTAAATTGCCTCAGATGCGCGTTTCATTTCTTTAAAGATGTATTTACGATGGACATTTCAAACTGTCAGGTTGAAAAGGGTTCACTTACTGCAGTACGAAAAGGCATTTTAAACCACAAATTACCGAACATGATGCTAATTGTGTAAAGAATATCAAAGTTTGAGATTTGTAACAGAGTATAGTCTTAGATATCTATAACGGAGATTTTCCGGCCGAAGTCCACATTTTCGATCCATGTACATGAACTAAAACATTTTTTAGAAAAAAAAAAGCCCCCTTGAAGTTAATTGGTCGGTCCCTAAGTCTTTTGTATGGATATGAGATGTCCATACTATTTATTTTCTTCTATTTTATTATATCATATATTTAAGTATAAATATAGTCTTTAATAATATGCATTAAAGGACAAAGCACATTACCGATATCGCATACCCTATATCGCACCCCCTATATAGCACCCCTTACCCCATATCGCACATCTACATCTACATCGATAACTTGTAAAGGGGTAAACCCATCGCACCCCTACAAAATATCAATATTTTATTCTATATGATATAATAAACATTACATGGTAAAATCTGCATCACATGCTGTATTAGCCCTCGACATATCATACCTCGGGCTGTTGGCCCTCGGTATGATATAGGTGTCTCGGGTAAATACAGCATCTGATACAGATTTTGCCATGTATTATTCAGTATATATCTGGCATGTTATGCTTTCTTAGGTTCATACAGGAGTTGCAGTAATCATTATACCGTCGATGAGACGTTGACCTTTACTTTGGAGCCTCTTCTGTCTAACAATTACCATCCCTTCCAAACAAGATCTAGGCCAGTGATCACGTGGACTCCTAAACCACAGACGTACTATACTTTGATCATCTACGATGCGGGAGCATATTACTCCCATGGTGTGTTTGTAAACATTTTGGAAACAGATATTGAATCATCTGATGTAAGTTGCTTTTTTATATATTGATTAATTTATCTTTGTCACAAATAAAATAGAAAATTTGTCACCTTTGTCCCCCTTTTTATATGGTTTTAAAGGTCTGTAGCAACAAACATTGCTAAACAATTTTTGTTCAGAACGTGATGAATATATATATAGATGCCTTTTTTTTTGTGCATATACCTTTACAATTAGTAAGTTTTTGTTTTAATCCGAAGGAGCACGATTTCGGCTATATCAGTGATATGAACATGAAAAGGTTGATGCAGGGAAGAGAAAATGATACAAGGGTGGGTTCGGAAATGACAATTTAGCTTCCTGCATGGGGATACTACGGGTCATATTCCATATTGCAGCAAGGTCCTGTATAACGTGCGAGGAAGGTGACAAAAACGGTGAGAGGTCTATCCATTTCAAACATTTGGGACACACATCCAAGTCGCTTTGTTGACAAAGCGACAAAACCTGATGGCAGTTTCCTATGAGCTCTTTAGTGGACCTTAAACGACAAGCTTAGCTCTTCTGTGATTCTACCCAGAACCCACACGGTCAAGAGTATAAGTGTCTTTTGTTATGAAGACATCACGAGCCATGATATTGTACTTATGCAATGACTTTCTATTACCTTTCTCCAGATGGTCCGTTCATACCATGGGCCAATGAATCCATCGACAAGGGAACAACCGTATGCCTTCCTTTTGTTTGAACAGACTTACAGACTTACTCTTAGCTCTGAAATGAGAACAAAATTGTCCAAGAGGGAAGTCCGAGATTACTATAACTTTACTGATGTATTCCAAGAACTGCAACTTAAAGGTATGTACGGTCAAAGAAAAAAAAACAACATTTCATAGCTATAAAAATATTTTTTAATTTCGATGATCTTAAAGACAGTCAATGACAGTATGAATTTCATATCTAAAAAAATGCCAAATAAAAAAATGTTCAAAACATAGGAATGGTGCGCGGTCTTTCTGTCTGTCCGTCTGTCATGCCTCAGTTTTCCGCACTTTTTTTTCTAAACGCTTATAGATAATGAACTGATTTTTTGGTATGTGAGTTCACCTTGACGAGTTACAGATCAAGATAGAGTTC
This sequence comes from Arcuatula senhousia, assembly GCA_963971305.1. Lineage (NCBI taxonomy): Eukaryota > Metazoa > Mollusca > Bivalvia > Mytilida > Mytilidae > Arcuatula > Arcuatula senhousia. The sequence goes on along the minus strand of OZ020308.1, from coordinate 28,383,451 downwards.
CGTGCCGGTCCACAAATTTTTATGGCAGTTATGGCCCTTTGAACTTTGAAAATTCACTAAAATTTCAGTGTTCCGCACTTTTTTTCTAAGCGCTTATAGATAATGAACTGATTTTTGGTCTGTGAGTTTACCTTGATAATTTACAGATCAAGATTGAGTTTTGTGCCGGTCCACAAATTTTTATGGGAGTTATGGCCCTTTGAACTTTGAAAATCCACTAAAATATCAGTTTTCCGGATTTTTTTCTAAACGCTTATGGATAATGAACTGATTTTTGGTTTGTGAGTTTACCTTGATGATTTACAGATCAAGGTTGAGTTTCGTGTCGGTCCACATATTTTTGGGGAGTTATGGCCCTATGAAGTTTGAAAATCCATTGCAATTTTATTTTCTAAAGACAAATTGATACCAGTGACTGAAATATGAGGCTGGTAGGGGACTATGTATTGTTTTGCAATACTCTCAGAATGCTTGTTTATATTGAAACAAAGACCATAATGATTTTAAATTGCAACGATGCAGAGAATGAATTGACAAATAAGAACAAATGTACGTCATATTGGTAGTTGCTTTATCGCATCTGTTTTAAATTTTACCCAGCCTGATACATATGATAACATAAAGGTAAGAGTTTCAGCTAAGTTTTTTTTCCAAGTGTTAGAGACAAACGTAGCCATGTATTGTCAGCCCCCTTGCATTTATTCGCATCACACTGGTCGCATATTTTTAAGATTCGTTGTCTAAGCTTTTATTTTATTTTAGGTCCCATTGCAATGAATTGGATACAAGTGACAAGAGATCCTTACTCTGTACAGTATTTTGTGGACTTTAGAGTTATAAACGATTGCCCAGCATTTGTTACAGAAGGCAAGTATAAAATACAGATTATATTCTCTTGTGCTTGGTAGACTAAATAATGTAGTTGTCCAGCAACGGACTCAGTAATTTTTTAAAGGGTTAGGGTTGTCAACCTAAACTCCAAGATAAAAAGCATGTTCAATGTCAATTTGATCCAATTAATATTATGCAAGGAAAGATAAACGCTATTTCTCTTAAAATGAAAGGGTGCGGTAGCTCCAACAACATACTTGAAAGTTTTTAAAGCCTGAATGCATCATCATAAACAAAATTATTATCATGATTATAATAACAGTTTAGTTCATTTTTGACAGAATTGAAGAAGAAGCAAATTAGTTTTATTCCGGGTGACGTGGATTTGTCAATGACCTTAGATATTTCCATAGAAACGCCAGCACTTACGTTCAATTCTTGTTGTACGTCATATACATACTCGTGAGTAAAACAGTTTTATGAATATTCCATCAATATGTACTTGACAAAGCACACACTTTATCCCATGCACAATAATTGTTCGTATTTTTAAATCATAACCAAATTTATATGTGTCTGATTTTAATGATAAAAACCGTACGTTATATTACAGAAAAATTGCTAAAACAAGGTTACCGTTACCACAAATTAGTCAAATCTTTTACAAAATTTGCACATAAATATGGACATCTCATCGAACAATTAGATTGTACACGTAGATTTCTGATTGTTAAAGGAATATCTCATCCTGACTTTTATAGCAATGTAGTTTATAGAGCACAAAAATTCAAAAACAACCTTATGGAAATTAAAAACTGGCTTAAAAACCTTTTAAAAAAAGGATACAAATTCAATGTTTTAGTAAAATCTTTGCATTTGGTATGTTTTGGCAGAAATATTGATAGCTTGATAGTAACTTTAAAACGTTAAATTTTCACTTTGTATCCACTGTATTATTTATAAGCACCACAGCGATCAAGTATGTCGGTTCTGTATGGTGATACAACTCTTAATCATTCATTGTTTTGACGTGGGGTGTCGGATTTAGAACTGATGTATTTGATTCTTTTACATCAATCGATAAATGTTTCTTAGCTAGTTGTCATTAACTTCAAGTGTTCTCAAGAGAGTTCCTCCTTGTCTTGTTGTTTTCGTACAGTATTTTGTCTTAGGTTCTCTCTTGTTGAATTGAACTTTTGTCGATTGAGTTTTACAGTGTGTTTTATATGTAGCTTTGTGCAAGCTTATCAATAGGGGGAAGGTTGGATCCAAAAAACTAGTTTAACCCCGCCACATTTTATATGTGCCTGTCCTAAGCCAGGAAACTTTGCCAAAGCCTTTGTTTGTCCTTGTCATTCTATGTTAACTGTTTTATGTCAAGAATTTAGTCTTTCGTTGATGATTTAGGGATTGGTTTTGATACTTTTGTATTGTATTATAAGTCTTGGGCCAATGCAAGACGGTAAGCAGTGACCTATGGTCATGTTGAAGACTGCTTGCTGTTTTCCGTTGTGATTTTTTGAATTGCTGTTTGTTTATGTTTGTTGTGTCGCGTACACTTATTCCACATCTCAATATCGTATATTATAGTATTTGTTACATCATCAGCCAATTTTTTTTGTATGATGGACACAAAGTATTCTCAGGGATTTTCAGCAAACGTAAAAGTACTAGGGCCTTGAAGGCTAGGCTACCTTTCAGGAAAAAAACACTTAGTATTTCTCTGCATCTGGGAAAGAACATTCAATCCTCTTAAGTTGCATAAGACTATGCAAAACAAAAAATCAAAACAAAAACAAACAAGCAAACAAAACGATAAAAAACCAACAAATGCAAAAAGATGTAAATAAACTGAATAAAAAATCGTTTCATTAAAATGCTATTTTCAGTTTCTTATGTTCATACCTGTACGAAATGATCCGCCTGGTTCAGACACGTAAACCAGGCGTAAAATATCAGTGATCCAGGCGTAACTTGCTTTTACGTGTGGATAGGGAAACCAGGCGTCAAAAGACACGTAAACCAGGCGGAAAACAGACACGTTATATTTAAATGAGATTGACCAGCTGGTCGAAAATCCAGGCGTAATATGCAAATGAGCAATTTACGCCTTGCAAAAACCGGGCGTAAAATGAGACAATAACCAGGCGTAATATTTGACCTAATTCTTAATACATAAATGTATGTGCTACATAACTGTAAAATTTGGTTACACAAAATGTGCCATATGTATACATTAATTCATAGATAATGTAATGCTATTATGTTTTAATCACTTTGAGAATAAAAAAAAAATAATATTATGCTTTTTAATTAATTCTTTATATGAAACTGATACAACCCAATATAACCATCAAAATATTTCAAGTAATTTAAAGAAAAGCATATTACTTTAATTTATGAAAATGATAAAATAACTATTCTTTTCTCAACTAAAAGAATAAAACTTGCATTTACAAGTTTTCAATAATAATAAATTCCAATTCTGAATATAAGATAAAATAAAAGCGCTAAAGCGTTTAAAGGCAGAGCTAAATCTAAGCACTAAAATAAAGAACGAACTGTGTTCTTAAACTTGAAACATAGCACACCAGTTTTGTTTGTTTCCTCCGCACACTTACCACATTTGTTAAGAAATCTGTAATGAAGCTTCGCCCACTTGATCAAAGGTCAAAGGTCAAAAATGCTTAAGTAAATGTCAACGAGTATTGATACACGATTGATACACGATATGTAGTGCACATTTATATCGCATTTATGTTGGGGGTATAAATATGTACCTCCTATTTTAGACAATACGTATAACATTTAAAATACAATACACGAATAATGTTCTGTAATAGATCCTCTGGTAGCAATATTGACTGACCGATTTACCCTGTCTAGACGAAAAAAAAAATCGCCTGTAAATAACCTTTATAGCGTTGCACGGGCGTAAAACACCAACTCACTCACTCACTCACTCACGGAAAAAAAACGCGAAAATCAGATAGCTTTATGACGCTATAAGGCTCTGCCTAAAAAATCATATGCTCAGGTTGTGTCTCAATAAACCCATTTAATTAGTTATTAATAAATTATGTTTTAAACAGTATAAAATATTAATCTTTCAAAAACATCCTGCATGCGTTTTATAATTACCTTTATAAATCTAGAAACATAATTCCTAAAAACAAACTTTTAGCACCATTAGATCAAGACACAAGCTCCTTAGCATCTTCTTGTAAGTTTGCAATGTTCAAAATGTGAAACAAAATGAATTTGATTGGATGAAAACAATTTCCTGTTTAATGCATCATGGGAGAGCAAAGAGACTGCTATACAACCAGTTGGTCAAAAAACCAGCTGGTTGTTCAAATTGCTAATGTTATAAAATTCTAAGTCCAAAGTTACGCCTGGACAGGACTAAAACCAACTGGCCAAGCATTTTAAGCCTGGTTCTTCGACACGTAATCCTGCTACTGACAGACCCGGTTTACGTGTCCTGCTCATTTACGCCTCATTTTGAGGCGTAATCTTTGTTTACGCCTGAAAACCAACTGGTTTCCGTGTCAAAACCAGCTGGTTTACGCCTTAACATTTCGTACGGGTAAACACCAACCTCTTATATTCACCACTTGTTTTTCTTGTTCTTCAAGCTTTCAGAAATTACAAAATTAAGTGTTTTGGTGCATGTTATTTAGGAAGTACAACACTTTATATGGACTTCATTGTTCCATTTCGTAGTACCTTATTATATATGCACAGTCATTTCCAAAACTGAAATGTTTTATTTCCTTAAGAGGTTTTGGGGCATTTACTTTAACTAAAAAGTAATTTATCTTTGTCTAAAGGATAATAGCATAAACATGTGTATTTTTTTAGCAAACAAAGTCACAAACTGAACCCAATAGGTGATGGTTACATTAGTCCAGGACGTGCGAGATCAGAAGGAAAATTACACATAAGTTTACTGCAAAGAGGATACTTGTTTATGCCTATTCAGCCGGGTAATTACAATGTTTTTGATAACATTATATTTTTTAATTTGATGGCTATTACTAGAACATGTACACTAATGGTTCTATCTTTATGTTTGTATTGTTTGATAATAACCTGAATACATATACTGTAACACTTATTTAGTGTCGTGGCTCCTTTTTTGTGTTTTGTGTCTTGTTTTTTGTTGAAGTTTACTTCAAAGAGGATACTTGTTTATGCCGATTCAGTTAGGTATTAAATCGTAGATAACGTTTTGAAAGTTTAGAATTACAGTGTCATGTGTTGTACGACCCGATTTTTTTAAGTTCTCCTCATATCTTAAGCTCCTGTGTCCGTTTTCACAAAACATCTCAAATTTGAGGATATTCTCAACTTCAATTTTTCTGGAAAATTCCTATATAAATTTATGGCAATTCTCACAATTAAGGGATACTCGAAGTGAAGACGTTTTAGGTAACTCAGGCCTGATTATGTACTTTATCTCTTGCCTTATCAAAATTATCGTGATGGTTTTTGTCTCGCCTGCGAAGCAGAGCGGGACATAGGTGTTACTTTACCGGCGGCGGCGGCGGCGGCGGCGGCGGCGTTAACTTTTTGGAAAAGTTTTATGAGCACCTCCATATCTCAAGAACTATAGGTCCTGGGTTGATGAAACTTGGTATGCATATGCCCCAGTAGAAGCTAAGCACAGTTGCATCCCCATCTTTTGACCTTGACCTTGATTTTCCGGTTGAGTGAGTTTGACAATTTTCAATACATATAATAGCAATGGAAAAGTTTTGCGAGTACCTCCATATCTCAAGAACTATAGGTCCTAGGTTGATGAAACTTGGTATGCATATGCCCCAGTAGTAGCTTAGCTCAGTTGCATCCCCATCTTTTGACCTTGACCTTGATTTTCCGGTTGAGTGACTTTGACAATTTTCGATACATATAATAGCAATGGAAAAGTTTTGCAAGCACCTCCATATCTCAAGAACTATAGGTCTTAGGTTGATGAAACTTGGTATGCATATGCCCCAGTATTAGCTTACCATAGTTGCATCCCCATCTTTTGACCTTGACCTTGATTTTTCGGTTGAGTGACTTTGACAATTTTCAATACATATAATAGCAATGGAAAAGTCTTGCGAGCACCTCCATATCTCAAGAACTATAGGTCCTAGGTTGATGAAACTTGGTATACGTATGCCCCAGTAGTAGCTTAGCACAGTTGCATCCCCATCTTTTGACATTGACCTTGATTTACCGTTTGAGTGACTTTGATTATTTTTATTGCATATATTTGCAATGTTTAAGTTATATAAACATCTTTTGATCTCAGAATCTGAAAATCCATGTAAATTCAAAATATAGTGGAAGTAAGAAAGAATAATTGTTTCTGATGGTGGCGGCAGGCGAGACATACTTTAGTGTTAACTCTTGTTGAATGATTACAATAGCCTGTTTTCTGTAGAACAGGGCACATTCTTAAATAACAGTCATACTAACATAAAAAGTCATTTTCTAAATTGCTTTGTGTCTGCTGTTCTACAATTTGATCTTGCAAGCTGCAGATAGGAGGACACTCATCACAACTAAAAATAATTGCGAATTTATTTAAATCGACCATACATGTATTTGTGCATTTCTAACACTTATGGATGGTCACTCTTCAACATGACGTCAAAAATTTGGCGGGATATCAAACTGCACTAGATTTTACATAACTTTAACATTGTGACGTTTTTTGGTCTTAAAACTCGTGAAGCTGTATAAAAAATTTCAAGAAATTTTACACAGTTTGTTTTTTACGTCTATATAGTCAGAAAATGTCATAAAATATAGGGGTCAGTGTGCAAATAATTTCTTCATTAACCAAATGTAAAATCAAAAGGAGTTCCGAAATTAGACATGAAGAGTAACCATTCTTAATACCTTAATTACATGTAGTAGAAAATGTAGATTATTTTGGGTGAATTTTCAAGTAGTCTTTTGATATATTTAAAGTATAAGTTATCCTTTCACATCAATTTACCAACACTGTCCAAGAGCTATGTCATTTTATAAATGTTTAATAAATTAAACGATAACCAATTGCCAAAAAAAAAACCTTTTTTTTTGTTTGACAACAGGAACTTACACATTGTTAGCAGTCGATATATCTGTACCGAACCCTTCAGCAGGAACTCCAGATCTGCCTCTTTTACATATGTTACAAATCAATATCAACGGATCTGACTTCACATCCGGGGATTTCATTCAGTCGTACGGTGGACCAGCTCCACCACACAATCTTAATCATACCTATCTATTTTTATTGTATCAACAAAGTGGGACACTAAATGCAACTGTAACAGAGAGCTACCTTAATCAGGGCTGTAGAAGGTATGTTTGTTAAATAATGATAACAACAAAAACTTCAGAACTTTAATTTTTACATGTAACTCTATCGGTGCTACATGTATTTTGCCTGGATCCAACTATGTCATGATTGTTGACAATTGGTTGCTACTCACTCTCTCTCGCATTATCATTTAAAAGGTTTGGAAATCTTTTGGTCATTTTTCAAGTGGATTATCTCCCTTGTTTTACTTGAAAATTTTATTTATTAAAGAATGGTTGTTTTATTTGTGCTAAAATGAATTTATTTTGTCAAATGAAACTATTTAATACAAGTTTCAAGGTATTTGTGACATTTGCACTTGTTTTTTTTTGCATGTTAAAGTGTTTTTGGTCACATGACAGGTGTCCTCACTTACCTTAAAAACAAATCTCAGATGTTCAAAAGTTAATAATAATATAGTTTCCTGTTTCAAATGTAAATAAATACCATCTCTAAAATACATTTACCTTAATAACATCTTACTTACTGCGGTTTCATTATCTGTCGTTGGGTATCAATTTTTGTGGTTTTCGTGGTCAGAACTGGCATACACAATTTGATACCCCAGGAAAAGGAAATTTATCTTTGATTTGTATGCTTCTAACTTCAGAACAGCGAATTAAAGAATCCACGAACTCATTCTTTTTCATCAAACCACAAAATTTGTTACCCACGAAACTCAAAAGAGTATATATGTTAAAAAATCGAATGTTTTCTTACTTTTTAGATGTTTGTTCAATGTCACTCGGTTTGTTACTGGATCAAGTCTGACACTCTTAGGTGCGACATGGTTTCTAGCGACGCACGACGAATATGTACGCTACATGTACCTAAACAGAGGAGATGATCCCGACTCTGTTTGTGCAAATGTTCCAGGTTACACAAACCCTTGTCCATCTTCATCAGGTAAATTGTATTTTCTATCTGACGTGTTTAGTTTCATTGCACATTATTGGACACAACTTAAAAGCATATTAGAATTATGTGCAAGAAATTTTATATCGTTCGATTGTATATAAGAAGAGCGGATTAAAAGACTCAAAATGATTATGCAATACTCATAATAATTTATGTCTTGTTTGTCTTTTACATCGAAATTGTGTGCATTAGAAATACAATTTTATTTTCCTTTATGAAAAATAATTCTGATTAACTTTAATGTGAATGGTGGCCTGATGAACAAACTGTAAAAGAATATACACTTGTGTCTGATAGGAGCAGAAGTATTTAAAGAACCGGTACCTGTTCTGATTCGGTTGTGTTTTCAGATCCAAACTGTAGGAAATAATGCAACAAACCTGAAAGTGTTTCATAATAGTAACAAACACATGTAAGTTCTTCCATGCTGAGTTATAGTTCAATGCAAAAACACTTGTTTCTATCTGTAGAACCAATCAATGAGTGCTCATCACAGAATCTTAACAATTATCAACAACAATGCCTTGATAGCATTTGGAACAAAGCAAAAAACAAGGACAGTTTTTGGTTTGGGACAAACTGGATGAGCATCTGTGGTCCTAACCCCTTTAAGCCGCCATACTGTAGCAACCTCCAGCAACCGTACCAGCCCCATAGTTTGCTGAATACAATCTACGGTTTGGATGGAGACTTTACCAACAATCCTTTAGAACAATATTTGAAAATTACATATACAGCTACCCCGGGTAAGAATGAAAGTTTTGATAACGATAGAATACCGTTTAGAAATAATTCAGATTTGTTATACACCTGCTTATAATGTTTTACCATTGGGCGCTCGTCCGTCCGTAACAAAATTTTCTTTGCAGTTTTCTATGCAACTACATGACACAAAGGTCTGGTAGTTTGCAAATTACTTTTTCTGAATATAGAATCATATGGTGTATACATACAATAGCGATATTTCGCCTTCAGGTTTTAAATATCTTGGTTTCTATATATGTAAGACAAAAGCCTTCGAGTGGGGTATCACAAGTGAACAGATATACTTGTTTTTATTTATTTATGAACAGTTACAATTTATTCATCAAAAAATGTACGCTGTAAAAAGAATTACAACTGATATCTCATCAGAGACGCTTAAACAAACATTTACTGCAACAAAACAACTTAATATGCATGAAAGATCACAGTGTTAAAGCTAAAATGTATCAAAAGGGTGTCAAATTACAAACTAGGGCAAAGCTTTACTTGTAAATAAAGTAATCTAATGGTACAAAACATAAGACCTTGTTCATGTTGTTTGTAAATCCAAGTCTAAGGAAGACTTTCAACAAGGCTCTATGACAAACGTGATGACTTCAACAAATGTGATGACTTTCCAATCGTTAACTTTCCCTTCTTGTGTATCAACATTCCGTCCGCTCCAGCTTATGGAGTTAAGGTATCTCAATAGAGCGTGCGGGACTTATATCGATTTCCTTAGCAGAGCGACACGTCTGACGCAAAATTGCTCACACAGGGTTATGTTGCTCCTCGGCTGCTGTCTTTACTCAAAAATTTTGACGGAAGACATCATGCACTTATAGACAAATATGGGATTTCGATTTCTCAGATGAGTGCAGATGTTGGTTTGTCATAGGCTTTTGTTTTGTTTTTCTTTACTGGATTTGACACGCCGAATGGACTATTGGCAGCGCGACGGGTGTGCTATGGCAAGAATGAACTGCCTACTCTTCCGGAGCACCTGAGTTCACTCTTGTTTCGACTGGAGTTTGCGTTGTTGATTGATATTCAGTTATTTGTGTTTCAATGTTTTACATGTTGTCTGTTTTTGTCCCGTTCTTGTTGGTGTTTACTGGTTTTGTCTCTGCCCTTTCGGACCTTTTGACATTCGGACACCCCATTGGTACCTCTGCTTCTTTCCTAAACTGTTTGCCTCAATTTTCTGAAACCATGTAAAGCTATTAAGAGCTTATCGGCATAAAAAAAAACTTGTAAAGAAACAGGTAAATATTCTTACAAAACGAGACTTTCCCACCTGTATGTAATTAGGTTTGTCAGTTACTTGCCCAAGTTGGATGCTTAAGCCTGGGTATTCCAGTTTCCTCCACCATTAAAACTTATCGTTCTCAATGACCCAGGTGCGTCGAAAAGGGCATTAAACCCTTAAACTCTCCGAAAATATCTTTTTTGTGCACTGAACATTAGCTATGCTATCAGTCTTCTATTTTGTACACTTTACTTTCCATAGGTTCATATAGCAGTTGTAGTAATCATTACACTGTCGATGAGACGTTTACTTTTGATTTGGAGCCTCTTCAATCAAAGAATTACCATCCCTTCCAAACAAGATCTAGGCCAGTGATCACGTGGACTCCTAAACCACAGACGTACTATACTTTGATCATCTACGATGCGGGGGCATATTACTCCCATGGTGTGTTTGTCAACATTTTTGAAACAGATATTGAATCATCTGATGTAAGTTTAAAAATTTATAATTCCTAATTTCTAACCTGAATTTCACAAAAAAAATCCTCTATCGTTGTTGGATGAAGGGTTACACACAAAAAGTTTGAGTCAAAATTAAAAAAAAAATGAGTCAAAATTTTGAATTTTAATCTTCGGGGTAAAATATTGGTTTACAAATCTCAGAAGCCGGATTTCAATTGTTTCTGCTTTTCACCTCAAAATGACCTGTATTACACGTACCAACTTGCCATCTTGTAACTGTATTTTTGTTGTTGATTTTCTGAGAAGAATAAGTTTAGGTACAACGGAGAATATCACAGATAAGTCAGTGATATATATTATATTGTTAATCAAACTTCTTAGCGATCAATATAGAAAAAGTGAAAAAGATTTTATGTTTGATGATTTTTTTTCATACATTTTGATTTGATTTTTCCCAAGGTATCTATTGCAGAAAATTTAACTTCAAAAATTTAACTGAACCAAAGTGTTGGGTACCCTCTCAACCATTACAGTATTGTTATCATATCATATCAAAAAAATATTTTTCCAAGACACGGACAAAAAAAGGTGGATAGAGTAAGCTTAAGTGTCTCCTACATATGTACCTGCCAGAAGCGTTACAGCTGGCTGTGAGTACAAAGTTTAGTAGACTGACCTGCGACATTATAAGGCGATGATTTTATTTTTTTATCTTTATCTAGATGGTTCGTACATACCATGGTCCAATGAATCCGTCGACAAGGGAACAACCATATGCTTTCCTTTTGTTCGAACAGAACGACAGACTTAATCTTAGCTCTGAAATGAGAACGAAATTATCGAAGAGGGAAGTAATGGATTACTATAATTTTACTGATGTATTTCAAGAACTGCAACTTAAAGGTATGTACGGTTAAAGGGGTCACTACATATCTCCAGTTTGTACGGTTAATGAATGAATTTATTTTCATAAACTAGAATAAAGAGATCACTACACATCTCCAAAATACATTACCAAACACGGGTATAAAACGGTTAATTTGGTTATGCTGTATATCGATATTTCAAGTAGTAGCCTCTCATCATCAGCATTTGAATCAAAACATTGGAAGACCAAAAGACAAAAATATTGAATGAAAAGTTCTCAAAGCCATAAAGTTCGAACAGGAATCCAAATCCAATACCAAGGATATCAATATTTATTAATTGATGGGTGTGTGGCAAGAAGCATGAGCTGAATACCCATGTTACGATTTGAGTTTGTGTTGTTAATACCTTTTCAGCTTTTTGTGTGTTTAAATGTTGTCTGGTTCTTTGTGTGGTCTTCGTTTTAATTTACTGATTATCCCTGAGCCCAACTGATTGTGAAGGGGATATAACCTTTGGTTATTTTGATCGTTCATACGTACGTAAGTACAGAATGGTTTTTGTTTTGTCGATAACTTAGGATCAACGCTTCATAGAGGGATGAGTTTTGGTAAATGGATATATCTTTGGTGATAGTCAGCATCCGTACCAAAAGCTAGATAGATTTGACCTATATATGCCTGCGTGAATGACCCGAGCTTAAGTTTCGGTTTAGGTCCTCATCTCAGCAACTGCAAATGGTAGACATGATGGTGGCTCAGTGGGTAAATCTTGGATAGTAATCAGCACCAATACCAATAACGGTTAACATGAACTACATTTTCTTTGAATGACTCGGGTTAAAAGTTTTGTTTGGTCCATATCTCAGCAACTGCAAGTGTTGGAGAGATGATATTAGGTCAGTGGGTATGGATAGTGGCCAGCATCATTACCAAAATTACATTGAGACTGTTCATTCAAAAACAATTGATGCCTACTTTGTGCCTTTTGCAATGATATGAAAACGAAATATAAACGAATTAATTTTCTCAAGACTGTTTAAAATATAGAAATGCTCGAATATTTTATCTCCAAACAGTTAAAATAATCCGACGAAAAACTAGAATGACAAAACCAAACTATGCAATAATATGTCCAATAATTAAAAGGACTTTGGCCTAAATATATATATTTGTATTATCTCAACCCTTCAGTTGCCGACAGCCCGCCGTGCATGATGGACGCCTGATATATTATTCCAAATACATGTATTCTTTCTTTACAAAATAATGTTCTTCAATACAAGTAAACATAAAATTCAGTATGATTAAAATGAAAATAGTCAAGTACAAATAGATTCGGCTCTTCAAGCTAAATCTAATAGAATCATTATGACTAAAAAGCAAAGCAAAAACTACTACTGTTACAAATAGCTAATCAAAAATTATCCCTCATCGATAGCCAGGGCCGCCCAGGAAAAACCACAGAGTCCATGGAAACCTGTATCCAAAATCTATGCACAATGATGTCGGACCTCATCATTTACAAAAATAGTATATAATTTATCAAAATGAAAATTTATAAAATTTATCAAAATGAAGTTTACTTAGTTAAACGACGGCTAGAAAGTGATAATAAAAACTCACTACTCGAACACACCCCACGGAAGATACCGGAAAATTACGACTCAAAACCTTTTTGGCCAATAACACCCTTTGGTACCCGAATATTAATATTATGCATACCGACAATACAACTTTTTCCCGCTATACTAGACGAAACGCGGGAAAATATTAATATATGACATAAATGGTATTGCGTTATATCTGGCATTCAAATGTCATGAAAGTTTTTTTTTTATATTATGTTTTTTTTCATTAATAGTTCCTTGTTCTATTGTATATAAACACGTCTGCCTGTCCATTAATTTGTTTTTAAATGCATAATTGTATTTATCCAAACTGTTAGCCCAAATGCCGAAGATATTAATAGAATGGTAAGAAATTCAGCATTTTCGAATTCATATTAATTCTTTAAGAGAGAAACGTGTCAATATACCAATCGTCCCCTAATATTTTTAACTTCACGACACACAGATATATTATGTGTATAAATTCGTGTTGTCTTTTTCGTTTGCGTTGTCAAAGCTTTTGTTTCATTTTAGGTCCAATTGCAATGAACTGGATACAAGTAATACGCGATCCCTATTCTGTACAGTATTTTGTGGACAATACAGTCATAAACGATTGTCCAGCATTCGTAACGGAAGGCAAGTTTAGAATACAGTTTTATGTTCACAGACTTTTCTTAAGAAAAGCTAATGAGAAGTTTCTCCTCCACCTGGAACCTCGTTTCTCTGGATCCACTACTTTTACCACTTACCTTTACAATAAAAAATGGCCACAATATTTTTCTGTCTATGACGAAATAAAAGTTTAAAATGTGGCACACACTTTTGTGTAACCTGCTGCAGTTACACAAAAGTGTGTGCCACATTTTAAAATGTTATTTCTTCATAGACATAAAATACTGTGGTCATTTCATATAAATTAATTTCAATTACACGTTTTCTCAATTCAATAATCAAATGATAGGAAAAAATAATTTAAAAACAATTTATAAATGAAAATCCCCATTTTGAACCCCATCTGTTCAAAAACCCCATACATTGAAAAATAACACAAGTTTTCAAATTGTAAGCAGATCATCCAGTTCAGGTAACTATCATCTGCCTAATCTAGGCACACCTCCAGTAATATCGTCCTCTGGAGTAAGGAAATAATGAATATCCTCCACCAATAGAATATTAGTCGCACACAAAAAGTTTTAGTATATCTCAACAAGTGTCACTAAATTTACAGTGCAGGCAATTTAGACAGGATAAAATACGCAAAATCTGAAAAATCTAAAATAATGTCTGAAAAGAGTACTCCATCTCTAGCTCAACCCACATGACCATGTTGCAAACAGTTCATATACCTAATAAAGGTAATAACAAAACTACCGAACTTGAATTATCAATCTCATAGTCCAGAGAAAATGACAAAAACGAATCAGTCATACCGGAGAATTGGTTGATCGCAATGGTCCTGACTTGGTACAGGCATTTCAAACGAAATGGTGGGTTTTACCAGGTTTTATGGCGCCAAACCTCCCTCTTCCATTGCGATCTTAGGGCCCGATAATGACCATAGAACACAACATAGTTGTGAGACACAATAGGGATATTGAGGTGATCATCTCAGTACAAAAGACCAGTCAAACACTAATTAAAACAATTAACTACCATATCTTTTAACTCAATTTTGAACTTTTCTACTAGTGGCTGATAACGAAGAAATAATTTTTTTAGTGATCGTACGAGACGTATTTTCTTATAGCCCTGCTCCAAAAGTCGGTCACGAAGAAATCGGTGTCTGATCAAAAAATCTGTGAAATGTGTGCAAGCTCTGGCATATCGAATAAGTTGTGAAATATAAACACCGTATGCAGGAGAAGTAGGTATATTGCTCTGTAGATTAGGAAAATTAATAATTTGAAAATTAAAATCATCTCGTTTATCGTAACAGTGAGTATCTTCTGTGATGTAGTTTGTATAGCAATGTCCTACATAACGGTTCCAGATGATGTGAGATATCATTAAAGAGATTTATAGTACTCCAGTCATTACAATAAAAGAATGGATTCATCACCAGAGTCAGTAAATCAGGAGCAGCATTTACTTTGTTCTTTGCAAATATATGAGCACTGTTGGCAATAATTAAAGACACTAATGGCTTTCTTATCTCATCAAGTTTATGACATACAAGGACGAAATGCTCTACTGTTTCATCTTGCAGATTGCATAGATTACAGGTCTCATCAGAGCTAACATTATGGAAAAGTGCCCTCTTTGACTGAAGTATATATGAACCTATGATGATCTTTAAACGGACTGGAATTTTGGCAATGTCTGAATTCTTCACTGTGTTTGTTCTTGTTACAGGATGACATTTTCCTATGTTGTACAAGCAGCCAATCGTTCCCAATGAGCTGTATAATTTGGATTGTTATAAAATTATAGATTTCCAGTATTTGTCAATATTCGTCTTTACAATTTTCTTCCATGTATCCTTCTTTGACCTTTTGGCGTCAAAGAGAAGTTCATATGGGTCTCCAAGTTCATATTTGATGAATAATGCTTTGATTTCTATGAACCAACTATTACTTTTCCTATTTTTTATGCATAGTTGTCTCTCTGCAACTTTCCAGTTGATTATCTTAGTAATAATTTGGTTCCCCAGTTTGGTATTTTTGGTTTTTACTGTTCTATGCTCTTCATATTCATATAGTGTTTGGCATTTTCAATAATTTTGGTAGAGCGCCTCTGATGAGTCTTAAATAGACGAAACGCGCGTCAGGCGTAGCAAAATTTGTTGTCTGGAACTTTGTTGTCATTTGTATTTCAGTGGCAGAAGAACCTGCTCTACATATGCTTCCAAAGAGAGTTAAGGCTTTTTTGTGTAATTCAGCTTGTGCCGGTAGTAGACCTGATAGGATGAAGATTGCTGGGTCAGCAACTGTACTCGGAAGTGAAAGAACCTGCTTTATAACTTTTTTGTACTGCTTATCCAGAGTATCTTAGTTTTTTCCATGTGGAAGGAGGATTTCTAAACCATAAAACATAATCGGGAAAACAAATGTTTTAAGAAGACTGACCGATGTTGTTGGATCCAGACCATTTTCCCCATGTAAACCAGTATGCATCAGACTGTATAGCGCTTTTCTGGCCTTTTTTAAATTTTCTTCAATGGTGCTCGCAGCAGAGTTGATATGATCTCTCTGTATACCAATGTGGGGAGGTTTTTATTGTTCATTGTCCAAGTTTCACTGGAAAAGTTGATTTTATTGCTGGTTTTTACTGGTAATATCACACTTTTAGTTGGTTGGTTCTTCACTGTGTTTGTTCTTGTTACAGGATGACATTTTCCTATGTTGTACAAGCAGCCAATCGTTCCCAATGAGCTGTATAATTTGGATTGTTATAAAATTATAGATTTCCAGTATTTGTCAATATTCGTCTTTACAATTTTCTTCCATGTATCCTTCTTTGACCTTTTGGCGTCAAAGAGAAGTTCATATGGGTCTCCAAGTTCATATTTGATGAATAATGCTTTGATTTCTATGAACCAACTATTACTTTTCCTATTTTTTATGCATAGTTGTCTCTCTGCAACTTTCCAGTTGATTATCTTAGTAATAATTTGGTTCCCCAGTTTGGTATTTTTGGTTTTTACTGTTCTATGCTCTTCATATTCATATAGTGTTTGGCATTTTCAATAATTTTGGTAGAGCGCCTCTGATGAGTCTTAAATAGTCGAAACGCGCGTCAGGCGTAGCAAAATTTATTGTCTGGAACTTTGTTGTCATTTGTATTTCAGTGGCAGAAGAACCTGCTCTACATATGCTTCCAAAGAGAGTTAAGGCTTTTTTGTGTAATTCAGCTTGTGCCGGTAGTAGACCTGATAGGATGAAGATTGCTGGGTCAGCAACTGTACTCGGAAGTGAAAGAACCTGCTTTATAACTTTTTTGTACTGCTTATCCAGAGTATCTAAGTTTTTTCCATGTGGAAGGAGGATTTCTAAACCATAAAACATAATCGGGAAAACAAATGTTTTAAGAAGACTGACCGATGTTGTTGGATCCAGACCATTTTCCCCATGTAAACCAGTATGCATCAGACTGTATAGCGCTTTTTAGGCCTTTTTTAAATTTTCTTCAATGGTGCTCGCAGCAGAGTTGATATGATCTCTCTGTATACCAATGTGGGGAGGTTTTTATTGTTCATTGTCCAAGTTTCACTGGAAAAGTTGATTTTATTGCTGGTTTTTACTGGTAATATCACACTTTTAGTTGGTTGTAACAGATAGGCTTCACGTTGGCTATAGTCATGTGCCATGTCTATTAGAACTTGTATTTCTAGTGGGTTGCTTGCGGCTAGTGCAATATCGTCAGCACGTGTAGGAGCACAAACATTGATGTTACCAATTTTTCCTCCTATTCCAGAGTATGACATGAGATCCAGAAGTTGGTTTACATATACTTTGTAAAGATCTGCACTTAGTCATGTTAGTGTTCCTCCTTGCCTTACTCCTTGATTGATGGGGAAGGATTCAGATAAACTTCCATTCCATTTTATTTTTGTTGTGGCATTCTTGTAGAGGTTATCAATTAGTAGTATGTTTTGGTCTGAGATCCCAATATGGTATAGTTTACGGATCATGTTGTTATGCCTCACCACATCAAATGCAGATTTTGCATCGAGCATTCCAAAGATGGTAGGTTTTTTTTGGTCTCTGTTTTCTCTTTCAAATTCTTCTAATAACAATGAAGCAATTAATGGTACAGTATTAGAAGTGAAGCCTCGCTGTAGTGGATTTTGGGTCTTTAATATGGTATCTTTTATGCGTTCTTTAATTATTATCTCTGCTATTTTTGAGATGGTTGGAGTTATAGTAATTCCTCTATAGTTCTTCGAATTTGTTTGGTCTCCCTTGTTTTTATATATTGGCGTAAGCGTCCCAATTTTGAGCAGATCTGATATTTGTGCTTGTTTGAATGCATTGTCTAAAACTGTACATAGGGTATCTCTAAGTACTTCACCTCCGTATATTATTGATTTTGCAGTTATTCCATGTATATCAGCTGATTTGTTGGTGTTTAACAACTTAATAGCATTGTCAATTTCTTCCCTTGATATTTGCTCATGGGAGTAGGTTTCGGTGCAGATTTGGATTATTTGCTGATATTCTGTGTCAACAAGGTCAAAGTGTCCAATATCAAAGTTGTGTGGATCTGACTCTTCTGCTAATTCTGCAAAGTGCAATCTCCAACCAGAAAGTATATCTTTGCCTTCATACAACTGATCATTAACATTTAGCTGTTCAATACATCTATTTAGTTGTCCACGCTGTTTTCTTATTAAAGTATGGAATAGTTTGGAGTCCATAGTTCTAGCACTTATTATTTCTTCTCTGTCTGCGACTCTTTGTTCAGCAACTTGGGATCTACATGCCCTCCGTAATTGGTATGTTGTTTCTTTCTTGCTGATTAGTAATGCATAAGATGGACCTTGTAGTTTGCCCGCATATTTCCATTTCCCAAATGCTTCTTTCTTGGCTTTGAGCGAGCTGTATACATCTTGAGTAGAGATTTGTAGTTTTGACTTACGTTTCTCCTTTTTTTTATAGGGAACAACCTTTTCCATTGAGTTTTTTATTGCATCGTTGATATTCTCTATGGCAGTATCTAGTTCTTGCAGATTATTGTTAGTTGGAAAGTTGCATTTGTTCAAGGCCTCAGTTAGGTGTTCTTCATATTTGTTAGTATCCACCTTGTTCCAATTTACTTTTGTCTGAGTAATTGTGTCTTCTATGTCCCTCTCTATAGCAGTATTCAAATTATAAGAGAATTTTATATTTGCTAATATTGGATAGTGATCCGAGACAGAGCTTGGTAATTCTAATTTTCGAATATTTCTCCTTGAAATGGGTTTTGATATAGGATGAAATCTATATATAGCTGTACAGTCTTTTCCATTTGTGTGTATAAAAGTTTTGCCAACATTGCTCGCCTTCATATTTGTATCAGACATGAATTCTGAGATATATTTTCTCCTTGCCAGATTTGATGATTGATGATATTTTCTTTGAAGTCTCCTCCAATAATTACAGTGTGTGTCTGCCCAAAGGTTTCGATAACTTCAAAAAGTATGTCAGCGCATTCTTTGAATAGATCAGTGCCGTTTGGTGAGTTTTTACAGGGCATACATGTATAGCATGACACTAGTAGTAATTTACTTTGTTTGCCAAAGAGTTCAACGCATTGAATTCGTTCATTTCCTAAGTCTAGAGGGTGTACCAGATGGTCTAATTCCTTTCTCCAAAGTATTGCTACTCCACCATATCCTCTGGGAAGGCGTGTATTTGGGAGTGGATCCATTTCGTCTACATATTTTCCAACTCCAGTTATATCTTGATGAATCTCATTTAAAAGATGTTGGTTGTTGACATTTAAAAAGCCAAAGTGAATCAGATATATCGAAATATTTTATGGCCTCATTAAAAAATGGTCCACATGTTAAAATGTTTTTGCAGTTAAAAGATAAAATATTTGTAAAATTGCAAGTCTTACTATCTGAATGTTTTATTACATGTTCTTATCTTTAGCATGTTTTAAGCATGCAGATTGATCTTGATCTAAATCAATTTATTGTAGGATAGATGTAAAACTAATTGTGAAATGTATAATATCAGCAGGGTTCGAAACAATCTACAACATGTAATAAATATACTGGTTAAATGGAATATACACATATGTATGTTTAGAATATCAACTTCATGTATTCGTATGTCAAACTTTTACAAAATTTGATGCTCATCATAAACAGCAGCAGAATCTGTTATCAAATTATGTTTAATATCCCACCAAAGAATCATTATAGATATGATTTTAAAACACCGGCTGAGTTTCGGGATGCAGGGTTATGTAAAAATGTCATTTTGACAACAAAAATAATCAAAACTATGATTAAAACATTTGTGTGGTGCTAATATTTTATTTTATTTTACAGAACTGAAGAAGAAACAGATAAGTTTTATACCCGATGACGTTGATTTGTCCATGACATTAGATATTTCGATAGAAACGACGGCACTAACGTTCAATTCTTGTTGTACATCATATGCATACGCGTGAGTAACAGGTTCTATAGGGTTAACGTTTAGATGTAGTTGCACAAACAACATAAAGCATTACATACCTTTCCAACATAAAAGTGTACAATTTTAAGGACTACTTTAACATCATTTCTATATATATATAACTCGAATGATCCAAGCCCTATCCGTCTTCGCATACTTCGGCGGGACAGGGCTTGAACTCGTCCAATTGAAATTCTCCGTCACTCGCTGTCCAGTTCAGACAGCCAATCACAACCTTTCAAATGATGTTAATTAATTAGCTGATAAGATTAGTTTGATCTTTTCTTAAACAGATATGACAAAAAGGTGTGAATTATGTGATAATTAATAATAAATTAATGATAATGAATTTTATCTACACTGGTCATAAGAAATTTTGGTCAACACGGTATGCTCAACTGACAAATTTTGATGAATTTTTATCGTATGAGCATTCAGGCGTTAATGTAGCGACTGTAAGGAGCGAAATATAACGACTGTCATGTGCAAGAATGAGGGACATTTCCAAGAAAGATAACTCAATCTGAAATATCTTCCTATGTTCCAACTGTTCCCCTGTTGAAACGTCGTGATTAGGTTACCAGGCCCCAGTTTCATAAAACATCTCAAATTTGAGATTTCCTCAAATCCTTCCTCAACTGAGATTTCTTACAATCTCATTGGTCAATATTTGAGTTGAGGACCGATTTGAGGAAATCTCAAATTTGAGATGTTTTATGAAACTGGGGCCAGATTCTACATGCATGTAACAATTACATGTATCAAATGAACATCTGGTAGCAATTTTATAACCAGCAGGGATGTCAAGGGTGTTATCTATTGATATTGATTTTTAATTTGGTCAGTAAGTTACTGCCATAGAATTTTGGATCATTTAGTAGTTTTTGTCCCACGACAATATTAGTTTATATGGATTTGTATTTTTGGTTTTTTTTTAAACACCAAACTTGAAAATAAATTGTAAGATTCAATTATGATAATGAAAGAGCACAAGTTGCTTAGAAATTAAGATCATTTTTAATAATAAAAGAAAACAACCTTTTATAAGTAGATCTAGAATTAATAAAAAAGGATCATGAAAATAAGTTACTAATAACCATAATGTTGTTAAATTGAAAGATAATTTTTTTTTTCAAAATTAATTTAAAAAAAAATATATTATTGAATTTTACAGTTGGAAATCGAATAAAGCAATCACTTTCGACAAATAATACAATACAAATTATAATAAAATATGGAATAAGTGAAAAATTCAAAACTGATAGAAAAATAATAATCAGCTAATCCATTTTTCCTTATTAATTTCTTATATTGTTTGTACAACTGCAAAGTAAACACAATAGTTTGTTTATTTACGTCTGTAGATCCTCTAGGGCTTTATATAAGTGGTATATTATATCATAATGACAGAGAGGCAGCAGGGGTATAAGATAAGATGGGAGTGGAGAAAGATTATAGACAATAGTCATCTTAAAATGCTTCCCCGTTTCTTGGAACATACCCAGTCCATATACATAGACTAGAGAGAGAGCCCCCCTCCCAAATAAAATTAAAATCACACTAAAAATACAAGTAAAAGACAAAGTTTTAGCTCTTTGGATACACCTGTACCACTAGAAAATTTAAATGGTTATATCAGTTTGCAGCCGAAAGTACATATACATGTAGCGTATAGATCTAGACATATTATCGTAAATCTTGTATATCTATCATTACATTCTGTACTTATTCTGCTAACGGATTAAGCACAATTTCAATTTGGGACGTTAATTTTTCTTTGACAGATCCAAATCTTAAAGGTCTATTACTTCTAATATAGTTTTCTCTCTGTATATTTTATCGATGTCTCAAAACGGACTCTAGATCATATTAACTGTGTTGGATATTATGCAATATTTATAATAAAATGTGCATTTAAAAGGACCCAATAACTCTTGCTCTTTGGCTTTACGATATCGTCCATCGAAACCCAATAAGAAATGCAACAATTCCAATTTTTCACTGAAAAAAAAAAGAAATACACTCTGTCTTAGCCTTTTCGCTGGTATTCTAACGGGAACCTACACAGCACCGTTTGTCTACATGGTTTTTGTTTAGATTTTTCTATACAGGAGATTTAATATATTTCATGCATGTATTATAATATGTTTTGGATACTCAAAAGCCAAGAAATGCTTTGTATCCAAATTCCTTTTATATCGGACTCCGTAAAGTGCAACTCTGATGCCCTACGACATTTTAAATAAACTGCAACGGTTTTGAGACCTTACAAAATTGTTGAAATAATTTATTAATGTGCATAATAATTCATCGCTGCATGAGAACGATTTTTTTATAAACATCATAAAATGACATATCACTGATTCAAATATACAATGTATATGTATTCATGTACTGTTATACAGTATACTTCATGCATGGCAATCAGAGCGCCTGCAACCCATCTTCAAAGACCAAGAGACACCAAAAGTTCATGACTTTTTACAATTATTTTTACATATTTGGAAAGCTCAATAAATGCAAATTTTTATGATATGTGGTAATAACTGTTTACAATAATAAATGATTTTTTGCTTTATTTTTTAGACAGGTCATCATTCTTTCTTGGCAATTTTTTGCCTGCTGTATATTACAATATTTTTTCAAACTCGGACAATATTAAAAAAATCAGAGACACCACTTCTATTAACTCGAATGATCCAAGCCCTATCCGTCTTCGCATACTTCGGCGGGACAGGGCTTGAACTCGTCCAATGGAAATTCTCCGTCACTCGCTGTCCAGTTCAGACAGCCAATCGCAATCCTTTAAATGATGTTAATTAATTAGTTGATAAGATTATTTTGATCTATTCTTAAACAGATATGACAAAAAGGTGTGAATTATGTGATAATCAATAATAAATTAATGATAATTTTATCTACACTGGTCCTAAGAATCTTTGGTCAACACAGTATGCGAACCTTACAAATTTTGACGAATTATTATCGTATGAGCATTCAGGCGTCAATGTAGCGACTGCAAGGAACGAAATATAACGACTGTGTTATTCGGGTTAATATATATAGTGATAGGATTTATTATACCATGAACCAAGATCCAGTACGCTTGATATACTTTTCTGGCATTATATTTTTCATATAAATTAATCACAATATTTAACAAAAACATGATGAAAAAACTACACGTTTAAACGTTTTAGTTTTGAATGGTAACGGCATTTTAACCTTACCCCCCCCCCCCAAAAAAAAAACTTTAAAAAATTGCTCTGGCCAATATCATTTAACATATCTTAACTTTGAACATCCTTGTCTTCATAAAAACATTTTAATAAAATTTCAGTAAAATCTTGATAGGAAACATCTTTTCCAATAAAGCATATCTTTAGACGGCAAACTTTTAAGAGCTTTATTTTCATCATTATGTATAAATTAACAACTAATATATATCTTAATAGACACCAAAGTCACAAACTGAACCCAATCGGAGATGGTTACATTAGTCCAGGACGTGCAAGATCAGAAGGAACATTACACATAAGTTTACTACAAAGAGGATACTTGTTTATGCCTATTCAGCCGGGTAATTACAATATTTTTGATAACATAATATTTTGTAATTTGATGGCTATTACTAGAACATGTACACTAAAGGTTCTATCTTTATGTTTGTATTGTTATATAATAACCCGAATGCATGTACTGTAAAACCTATTTAATGTCATGGCTACCTTTTTTGTGTTTTTGTGTCAGAGACCGATTTCATGGCTTTTTATTTTCGTAGTTTGACGTAAAAATGCAGTTTGTACACAATGAAAATCAGTGATAAGTATTACTGGTTTTTAATGACGATTTTTTTGCAAATTTTTGTTCGTCGCGAAAATTGTTTAATTAAAGGATTCACTTCTACAGTGCTTCCTTATCATAATTGCTTTAACTCGTTTTCTTCAATTATAATTTCCACTGTTTCTATCCAATATTTTAGATATAAACGATCCAAATGCTACTTTGTCTTAAAAAAATCATCGTAGGTATTCTTTTTCTATTTGAAGGAACGTATACATTGCTAGCAGTTGATATATCTGTACCGAACCCTTCAGCAGGAACTCCAGATCTACCTCTCTTGCATATGTTACAAATCAATATAAATGGGCCTGATTTCACATCCGGTGATTTCATTCAGTCATATGGCGGACCGGCCCCGCCTGACAATATGAATCACACCTATCTGTTTTTACTTTACCAACAAAGTGGAACGTTAAATACAACTGTCACAGAGAGCTATCTAAATCAGGGCTGTAGAAGGTAGGTTTGTAAAAATAACTATTAACAACAAAAATAATGCTCTATCTCTTCATTCCTTATGTATTATAATATCGGCTGTGTCAAATACATTTGCATTAACCTTTCTTTAGCAACATTTACTTTTAAGACAAATGAAATATTAGATATTTACTTACCTTTTTCAGATGTTTGTTCAATGTAACACGATTTGTAACTGGATCGAGCCTTACTCTAATTGGAGCTTCGTGGTTCCTTGCAACTCACGACGAATATGTACGCTACACGTACCTCAACGGAGGACGAGAATCTGACACTGTCTGTGCGAATGTACCTGGATACACAAACCCCTGTCCGGCCACATTAGGTAATTAGATTGTTTCATCTGTAGCAGTATCAATAGGGTTTTTTTTGGTATCGATTTACGTATTTTTTTCATAAAAATTGTTATAATGTCATGTAAATTATGTCTAAAAATTAATACAAAGCTTAAAAGGCACTATTGAAAGAATACTTATGAGATTATTCATTTGATCTTTTTAATGACCGAATCGAACGTGATCACGAGTGCGGAGAACGCATTTGATATAATGAATGCACGAAACTTGGTTAGTCACCAATAAGGCATCGATACTTTATCGCTTGTTAAACTTTAAATAGAGTATTTGGTATTTGTAATTTTGAAACCACTGGGTTACTGAAATTCCTGATTTATAAATTCAAAATTGTTTAAAACACCTGGTTTCTTTCCTTGTAATGCATATGGTCGATATCCTCGGTGCTGGATTCGGCTTCCTCATTCGAATGTTTTGGTTCTGAGTACTTTTCGTTTTCAACAGTTTTGGAATTTGACCTTCCAATGTTTTGATTTAAATGCTACTGATGAGAGGTTACTCCTTGAAATATCGATATATAGCATATCCAAATTAACCGTTTATACCCGCGTTTTGGTATTTGTAATTTTGAAACCACTGGGCGATAACCGCTGCTGGTGGACCAGAGGTCCCCGAGGGTAATCACAAGCCTGGTAGTCAGACTTGTTTGACACGATTAAACATAAAATTTCTATTTTTTTGTTGCTGAAATTCCTGATTTATAAATTCAAAATTGTTTAAAACACCAGGTTTGTTTGCTTGTAATGCACATGGTCGATATCCTCGGTGCTGGATTTGGCTTCCTTGTTCGAACGATTTGGTTCTGAGTACTTTTCGTTTTCAACAGTTTTGGAATTTGACCTTCCAATGTTTTGATTTAAATGCTACTGATGAGAGGTTACTCCTTGAAATATCGATATATAGCATATCCAAATTAACCGTTTATACCCGCGTTTTGGTATTTGTAATTAAGAATTAAGATGTCAAACTCAGCAGCCATGCCGACAACGCAAAATAATTCACGATACATAATTGACAATTTTGCGGGAAAAGACGCAATACCCTCCATTTCGCAAGGTAAATATACCGGACTACATTTTACTAAAATGGGGTAAATCAGTATTTAATATGGTCTATGTAGTAACTGTGGATATGTTAAAGTAACTGTGTGTTATGCATAATTATTTGGGTAAATCAGTATTTGATATGGTCTATGTAGTAACTGTAGATATGTTTTAGTAACTGTGTGTTATTATATAATTACTGGGGTAAATCAGTATTTCATATGGTCTGTGTAGTAACTGTGAATATGTTTTAGTAACTGTGTGTTATACACAATTTTGCGAAAAAATAAAGACTCAAGTAATTCGTGTACTTCTAAACTTTATTAGTCTAGTAATTACGAAAAGTTTAATTTTCATCAGAAATTAAAAGATTTGAAAAAAAAACTGAAAGAGATTTAGGAAATTTTGCGCAAAGTTACTTATACTGAAAATAAATAATGAGCTTATTTAAATTGATTTTTGGTGTTTTCCTGTCAGTATCATCATACTATTATGATCTTTATCTATCAGTTTTATCATGTGCCATTAGGAATGCAGCAGTTATTTGGAGAAATCCGTTACAGTCGAAGACAAAGAAATATATGGGTGGCAATTCTCAGTATGTAATATAGCTTTAAAAAACTAATCGATGAGGTGGTGTTCTTGACTCTTTCCAAAATAAAATTATTTTAAAACGAACTTTATGACAAAATGCATAAATTCTAAAATGTGATGTAAGGTATATATGTTAATGTAAAAAGATATCTTTATTTTATTTATAGAGCAAATTAACGAGTGTTCGCCACAGAACCTGAACAATTATCAACATCAATGTCTTGCTAGTATCTGGAACAAAGCAAAAAATAAGGACACTTTTTGGTTTGGAACAAACTGGGCGAGCATATGTGGTCCTATGCCTATTCGAGACTGTAGTAGCCTGCAACAGCCGTATCAGCCCCATAGTTTGCTGAATACTATCTATGGTCTACATGGAGACTTTACCCAAAATCCTTTAGAACAGTATTTAGATATTAAATATACAGCGATGAAAGGTAAAGTTAAACTGAAAACGGAAAACAAATAATGAACTAAATTAAATTGATCATTGGTGCTTTCTTGTCATAATAATCATACAAAGAGAACCTTAATATATCATGTGTAGGAATCTCTTACTTCCCTCTTTGACAACAATATCGTTTAAAATATCGCTTAGAAATATTTTTGTATTTATTCATATTCATGTATTGGCAATGCATTTACAAAATAAATCTACACTCTCAAAAGAATTACATCAAATTACTAAGAGATACTCACACGAGACTTTAAAAGAATACGAAGAGCACACTGAAAACCCAAAAAGTATTGAAAAGGGTTACATTAAAAATTTTAACATACATATTCTTGACCTGCATGTGATAAGAAAACTCTTTTGGTATTAATTGCTTTTGAAGATTAACGTAAAATTAGTTTTTAGTATATTTTCAAATAGCATAAAACCTCTAAGAAAAGGGTAAAAGCTACCTCGATATATACATAAACAATAATAATCTTTGAAAGGTTTAAATGCACTATTGAAAATTCAGTTAGTTACATTTTAACATCATCATGGAAGTACTTCGGAGTAAATGGAACTAAATTGGGTGATAGGTTTTAGATTAAAATTTTTGTACATGAACGTATGCATTTCTTGCTTTTACTGAACATTTATCGTTTTATCTGCGTTTTATCCTGCACATTCTTTTTCAAATAGGTTCATACAACAGTTGCAGAAATCGTTATACCGTCAGTCAGACGTCAACCTTTAATTTGGAGCCTCTTCTGTCTAAGAATTACCATCCCTTCCAAGCAAAGACAAGACCAGTGATCACGTGGATTCCTAAACCACAGACGTACTATACTCTTTTCATCTACGATGCGGGAGCATATTACTCCCATGGTGTATTTATCAACATTTTAGAAACAGATATCGATTCATCTGATGTAAGTTGAGGGATATAAGTAATTAAGCTTTTGAATTGCTGTCAACATAATATTTTAAGGTTAGTGAGGACATCTTACCTTAAATGGAAAATAAAAGTTGTTGCTGCGCTGACGCCCGCGCAGTTCAACCACCAGGAATTAAAACACCAACAAAAGCGCTTATCATCAAGAATACTAGAAATAAAAATTAAACAACAAAGTTCCAGACAGTTGACCAACAGTATGACACTTTCTATATACTTTTTTCAATTTAGTTTTCTTTTATTTACTTATTATTAGTTGTTTTTCTTTACTATGTACACAGCCTATAAAGCATTGTTAACCAGATTTTACATTCTGAAATTACAGTTGGCAACGCGTCTGATGTGCTATAGCAAGCTTGAACTGCTTATTCTTCCGGAGCACCCCAGTTCACTTTCGTTACAACTAGAGTTTACGTTGTTAATTGATATTCAGTAGTTTTTGTGTTTCCGTATTTTACATGACTTCTCGTCCCTTTCTCGTTTGGTGCTAACTGGTTTTGTCCGTTTGGCCTTTTGACATTCGGGTGCCCCATTGGTACCTCTGCTTCTTAATTCAGGTAAAAACAGGTTCATCATCAAAATAACACAATCCAGGGGCCAATTGAAAAACAGCAAGCAGCGACCTCTGGCCACATTGAAGGCTGCTGGCTGTTTTCCATATGAATGTTTTAAATTTACGTTTATATTGTAGGTTGTGTCGTGTACACTTATTCCACATTAATTTCATTTTCTTCTATACTAATCAAGCTTAAGGCTGTTTGCATGAAAACAATTACATTGTTACTAGTAAGACTTAGCGAAATTCGAAACATAGATTTAGTTCAGAGATCGTGGAAAATGAAATCTCATTTACGTACTCATGTATACAAGTGCAATTATCTGCCTATTCCTCTGAAATTTATTTAGAAGTTATATGTAAGGTTTTATTATAATGCTATCAATATTTATAACTGTTATTTAGATGGTCCGTACCTACCATGGACCAATGAATCCATCAACGAAGGAACAACCGTATGCCTTTCTCTTGTTTGAACAGACCGACAGACTTAACATTAGCTCTGAAATGAGGACTAATTTGTCAAAGAGGGAAGTAAGAGATTATTATAATTTTACAGATGTCTTCCAGGAGTTACGGTTAAAAGGTAAAATACAAATGAATAGTTGTCTTAATTACACATATCTCCTAATCGAACGCGTTGTATTGAAAAAAAACAAAATAAGTTGACTTTCAAACATGTTTGACGGATTTGATTTTTTTTTAGTTAAAATGTTAATTGTTCGCCCAGATTTGCAATGTCATCTTATACGATCTTTCACTTACACTTAACAATTGAAACCACAACGATTGCGTTTTAACAGCCAGAAACAGCATGCCCTTCCAAAGCACATTGGTTGCATTAGTTCAAGGCTCTGTTGGTTGAAGTTCTTTTTTTTTATTTTGTTGTCTCTGGTGTTTAACGATTTTGTTTTAGTGTTATCCAAACTTTCCTTTTGAGTTTCACGTTTGTCTTGTGTGCTCCTGCCTTCCAATCTAGAATACATTGGAAGGGAACTGGTAATTTTTTTAGTCATAACATTAAAGCTTTAAAAAAATGCAGTCTATCCTCTAGCATTTTGTATCTCAAAATGAAGACAAAACCACCATTTTTAATGCTTTATGTTACTTTAAACTTGATTTCCCTCTTTTATGTAATTCTATAAGCAATGAAAATATAAATATTATTTATCTTTAGGCCCTATTGCGATGAACTGGATACAAGTAACACGAGACCCTTATTCTGTGCAATATTTTCTTGACTATGGAGTTATGAACGAATGTCCTGAATTAGTTACAGAAGGTCAGTACGAAATATAGTTTTGTTTTAAGGATGTTCACTACTATTATTTAAAAAAATAGATTAAAATTTGATGCCTTGAATAAAAAGCTGATAAATAAATGTATAAAAAAAATATGAGCTCATTTTCAATCAAGAAATATGATATTTTTAGGGAAAGGCTTTCCTGCCTCTTTCATATTTTTAGCATGAGCACCATAGCTATTAAAACACATTACATAATAAATAGAATCAGATAAAAAATATATCTTTTTCTTCTTCTGAACATTTTTTTTTAAAATGAACAATGCGTTGTTCTAGTTGCATTCATATCAGACCGCAAAATAGATTTTAAAATGTTTTTTTTTTCGAAACAGCTTTAACGAGTAGGGAGAGTTTAGTGTTATAATAACCTTGAGTATAGGACATTTACAAATACACTGAGTGTAATAGAATTCAATATATTGAACAATTATTTCAGGAAAATATTACCTTGAATGTTTAGTGTAAGTAAACAAACGATATTTTTTTATTATCTCACAGAATTGAAGGGGAAACAGATAAGTTTTATTCCGGATGACGTAGATTTGACCATGACCTTAGATATTACCATAGAAACGCCAAAAATTACATTCCAATCCTGTTGTAGGTCATATACCTATGCGTGAGTTAAAAGTCATTTTTTATTTCATATTACAAAATATCATATCTTTAAAATTGAAAAAAGTGTACTAGAACAACTTCTACAAACCAGTATCACTTGACACACTTTTGCACTACGTTGTATATGGGTTTCATTTAAATATGCTTCAGGAGCTTTTTTTGTTTCAAAATTTGGCTTCCCTGTTCGAACCTTTTGGCTTTCAGTACTTTTCAACCAAACCCTTTGGTTATTGGCCTTTCAATGTTTTGATTCAAATGCTGCTGATGAGAGGTAACTCCTTGAAATATCGATATACAGCATAATCGTTTTTATACCAGTTTTGTATTGTATTTCAAAACGAAGCTACTTACATTCAAAATTCAATTCAGCGCTACTTACGCCAGTAAAGATTTTATAAACTGGATAAAAACGTTGGAGTACCAACATGTGTTGTAAGACTTGCTTGTCACAGATCGCATTCAGGGTTGAAAATAAACTTGCAGCATAGAACTAGTTTTAGAAAACACTGTTATGCCTAGCAAACGCTGTTAAACGTAAACCATAAACTACATGTACATACATTTTCTTTTTATACTTAAGTAATTTTGTGTCAATATCTAACTGTAGCAATTTGAATTATCTTTACAGACAACAAAGTAACACGCTGAATCCAATAGGAAATGGATACATTAGTCCAGGACGTGCCAGAACAGAAGGAACATTAAAAATTAGTTTAATACAAAGAGGATTCCTTTTTATGCCATTTCCATTAGGTAAATACTTGCTTTATACATGTCATATTTAATTTATATTTATCTTTGAGAGCTAGTTAGGGTCTTGTTGTATATGTTGAAATATTGTCGCCGCCGAGATAGATTTGTTAATTTTTATTTTGTCCTTGACGTTGACTGCATTATATTATTTTCTGGGGGCTCAAATGATATTAAAACAAAACTATAATTTTATGTGAAGTTACCTTTAATCACAAGAAACCACATCTCCACGTAAACGAAAAGTATTTAAAAAAAATCCTTAAATCTCTAGATAAACAAGCATTATATAGTTTTTTTTTCAACCACAGCAACATACACCTTGGTATGTGTTGACATCTCAGTACCTAACCCCACATCAGGAACTCCAGATCGACCTCGCCTACATATGCTGCACATCAATATCAATGGATCTGACTTCACCTCCGGTGATGTCATAGAGTCTTACGGTGGCCCAGCTCCACCTGATAATCTGAATCATACTTACCTATTTTTATTGTATCAGCAAAATGGCATGTTAAATACCACTGTCACAGAAGGCTACCTTACTGAAGGATGTAGAAGGTATGTCGGCTTTATAAAGCATTTCGAAGTTACATCAATTAGCTTGTGTCTTACTCTAGAACAGAAATTTCTAGGTCTTTTCCATTCTGTTTAAGTTGTTGAGTAGTTTTTCACACTCATGAACTTTCTCGCTTAAGCGTTCCATTTGAACTAACCTATTCAGAGACAGTTCTTCCTACACAGACAATTTATGTTAATGTTAATTTAACGTTAAACATTAACGTTAAATTAGTGTTAGTCGAACTTCGATTGTTAATTTCATGTTAAAGTTTAACATTTTACGTCGCATAATTCAACAGGCAAATTAACGTTAAAAAGTTTAACACGAAATTAACGTTTAAGTTAAACACATTTTAATGTTTAACAAACGTTAATTTAACGTTAAATTAGTGTGATATTCACGTTAAATTAGTGTAAATCGAGCTTTACGTTAATTTAACGTTAAGACAAATTGCCTGTGTACATCATTTCAGATCCTTTTTGTCACCATGCCCTTCATAATTTGAGCTCTACTAAATTTAAGATGTACACTTGTATGTAAGGTCATGTTTTATATTAAACTCTCTGGGCAGTAAAAATAAAAATAAAATTAAAAAAATACCGATGGGAGTGTTAGAATTGATCAATATAAACTTTTTGCAGTTTTTTTCAGTGGTATAATTCCATCTGTTATCTGCTTTAAAATTTTCGTATGGAAAATTTATTAGTGTGTAATCCTTATATTGTCCTACTGTTTCTGTACTCCCAGATCTTATCTCAATCATATGAATCATGTGAATGATAATCAGATGAAATCATTGAGATATATTCGAGAAAACAGCTGTGTGTGTGGGTGCTTGAGAAGTAAATTGCGGAATAATATCTTAATTGTTAGGCAAGACAACATTGGTCATTTGGTTACATCTTCACATATGATATCTGCATTGCTTATAAACTGCATGTTTAAAATCAGAAAATGAAAACATGCTGGGTTTTCAAAATTATTATTTACCGTCTTTAAAAACAATTGAAAAAAAATCAACTGTAAACGTTTCCAAGACAGGAAGGCACAATTCAAGAATTTCTGTGAAAAAAAAAACGTGCAAAGATTTAAAAAAAACCCTCAGTTAATGCAAATACGGGAAGAAGTAACTTCAGTTTACAACTGCAGTTAACTTATAATCAGGACCTATAATTGTCTTATAAGCTGACTCGTGTTTTATGAAGTTTGTTCCTTTAAACTGGTTTAACATCCATTTCTTTTGAAATGCCTATACCAAGTCAGGGCCATTGCGATCTTCAATTCACCTGGTATGTCTGCACTGTTTTATCTTTTCTCTCATACATTTTAGATTTTTCACATGAAAATAAAGATATAAAAAGACTTAGTTTAAAAAAAGACAACGAACGATTTAAAATGAAAAAAAAATCATGCATAATTCATATATTTTCTATATTTCATAATGCTTACTTTCAGATGCTTGTTCAATGTCTCTCGATTTGTGAGTGGATCAAGTCTGACTCTCGTTGGTGCATCGTGGCTTCTTGCAACCCATGACGAATACGTCCGCTACATGCATGTTAACTGGGGACGCGATCCAGAGACTGTCTGTGCAAATGTCCCTGGGTACGGTAACCCATGTCCGACCTCGTTGGCAAATACAATTTATCCATCTACAGCAAGTTCAATAGTATTGGTTGTATTGCAAATGATTATTTATTCACATGTGTAATTATATATTATCATACAGAATTTTTTATTACTCCCTGTATATGAAAAAAAGTATTTACATAGGATTTTTGACTTGCAAAATTGCAATGATTGTATTTCATTTACAACATTAACTCTTTTATCTTTCTTCAATGTGTTCAACAAAACTAAAATCAAACTTAACATTTCCTTTCATTATATATGTACATGTAATGCTATACATAAGCTATATATTCTAATTTATATTTTTTCTTTACTTTATTCAGTTAGTTTTAAGTTTATTTATTTTTGTAATAAAATGAGATGAAAATTATAACCAGTGAGATAAAACTTGTCTGTATAAAGCAGTTATATGTATTGGCACACAGTTAACACACACCTTACCCCTGTTAATAGATCTTAATAGGCCAACAGTTAACTTAAACTTAACCTCTGATATTTTCAAGACTTTTGTTCATGCATAACATGTTGTTATTTTCGACCATCCGATTGTTTTTTCAAGTGCTGCTAATGAGAGGTAGCCTCTTGAAATATGTCTATACAGCATAACTTATACTCAATTTGGTTACGGTTTTAGGAAACGGTGTTCAAAAGACTTTAATCTTTTTCCCCAACCGCAACGCAGAGCAGGCACATAAATATACCGTGTCCGTCTGTTTGTTTATCCGTCCATGAGTTTGTCCGTCACACTTTTTTTCGTAGCAGATTTCTCATAAACTATGAATTGTAGGCTTTTGAATTTTTTTATGCATCTTAAAGTTGGGGTTTCATATGGTAAGATGTGTTTTCTGGTCTATTGCTTACCTACTTCCTGTTTAACGAGACGACTTTGAATTGTTTAAGGGTCAAAAATGGAAAAATTTTCGTAACAGATTTCTCAGCTTTTACTATTTGTAGGCTTTTGATATTTGGTATGCAGATTAAGGAAGGAGTCTCATATGGTGAAATGCGTTTCCAGGTCCGTCGCTTACCTACTTCCTGTTAAAGGAACCGACTTAGAATTTTTAAAGGGTCAAAAATGGAAAAAAATTCAGAAAAGATTTCTTAGCTATTACTATTCGTAGACTTTTGATATTTAATATACAGAGGTTGGGGGCTCATATGGTGGGATGTGTTTTCAGGTCTGTCCCTCATCTTCTTCCTGTTAAGTTAGTTGGCTTAGAATATTTGCCACTCGTCCGGGGACCCTGGAATTCTGCTCTTGTTTACAGGAGATAAACAACTCCCTTTCCCCAGTTTCTATTTGAATAAGTGAATGAATAGTAAAATTCATACATTTAGTTTGTGACAATGAGAGTTTACCTGTGTGGTCAGTTGATTCGATATCTATATTTATATTAGATTTACTTGTCTCGGGGAGGAAAAAATACTGCTTTTTTGTACAACTAGGCTTAATTTATCTAGAATATTAATTAGATAAGCAAGAAGGTATTTTTGAACACGAAAAATACTCATTAGCATAAAAGAAAAAAGATATCCATGTGTCAGTCGAATTTCAAAAGACCAACCATAAGAAAAAAGGACAGTAAACACAAACAATGACAACAGGAAGAAACAGACAACATAAAAACGCAAATAATAAAAGGTTTTGCACGGTGGCTCGTAAAAAAGGTAAGCAAAACAATTGTTTAGAAGGTGAAACCACATTTAAAAGGTAATATCAAAATTAGAAAATCACAATAAAATGTAAAAATCAATAAATCATTAAAAGATGTGATTTGCCTACTAAACAATTGTTATATAAAAACACGAATTTAACACATATGATTAAAAGCATGAATAGACGATAAAGAGATGTGGAACAAGTGTACGCGACACAACCAACATTAAAGAAATGACAATTTAAAAAAATTACAATAGAAAACGGCAAGCAGTCTTAATCATGTCCAGAGATCGCTGCTCGCTGTCTTGCATTGGCCCAAGACTAAAAATACAATACATAAGATTCAAAGAAATCCCTAGATTATCAACGAAAAACCCTTTTCTGGACATAAAACAAAAAAGACAAATAGTTGACAAGGACAAACAAAAGCTTTGACAAAGATTCCTGGCTTAGGACAGGCACATATAAAATATGTTTAACTAGTTTTTTGGTTACTTTTAACCCAAGTCGTAACGACACTTCACTCAGGTGCTCAGGAAGAATAGGCAAATTCTGCTTGATATGACACCAATCGTGTTACTAAGCGTGTGAAATTTTGTAAAGGAGGCAAAACAAATCCTATTGACAAACCAACATTTGCATTCATCGGAGAAAAAGAAATCACATATTTGTCTGAGCGTATGGTACCTCCGATATAGGACAATATAATCAATGCTAAATGTGGCCTCCAAAATCGGCACTTTTGAAAATACATTGAGTAAAGGAAAAACATTTTAGATCAGGTCTTAGAGGAACGAAGTATTGTACAATATCTATATCTTAAAACAAAATCTCAGTTATTACGTCACAGGGACGTAATCAAAATTCTGAAAAATGGCTTTTTGTCCAAAAGTGTTAAAATCATGTAAAGTTTGAATAGTATTGGGCAAAATTAACTATGACCCACACAGTGTACTACACATATATTTTTTGTGGTAAATGTCTATGTTCGTTAAACATTGTTAAACAAACCATTGTAGTGGTCCACTGTGTGGCTAATAACATAATCACTCAAACCAATTTCAAAGCCACTTTGAGTAACTATTTTATCATCATAATAGACACTTTTAAACAGACGTGCTGATACAGTACATTTTTATATAAGTTAGAGTAAATTTTGCATATTTCCAGTCAATTTAATATGGCTTTGTCATACTTTGTCCTTTCTAAGTGAATGCAACAACAGAAGAGCAACATAACCTTGTATTATTTTTTTGTGTAAATACAAAGTAACTACATGTACTTCAGAAATTTTTAACCATTTGAAAGTTACTTAAATATATTTTCACTGATAAGAGAGTTAGTTTTCTCCCTTTCTACCGACTACTAGTCTTCTGCTTCATTAAAGTAGAAAGAGGTCTACAATTCCTAATATTCATAAACAAAAGTCATTGGTATTTGCATATTTGGCATAAGGTTATTCCGAACTTCTATGATAAATAGATAATGGTATCTACAAAATTGACGTAAGCTTCGATAATAAATAGACATTGATATATACAAATTTGACACAAGATTTTTCCAAACTTCCATGATAAATAGACAATAGATTGCAAAAATTGACATAAGATTATTCTAAACTTCCATGATAATAGACAATGGTATGTGCATAAAAAAAAATTAGGTCACGGTGCCTTGTTTTCAAGTAATTTGTATAGTTTTTATAGTGAAAATCAACGAAATATATTTTTGAAATCGTGAAATCGATTTTTTTCAACTTTGTTTTATTATCAATAATAAGACATACCTTTGATTTCGTTTATAAAAACATTTGAGTCTTGGTATATCTTTTTAAGGATGTTTAAGAATAATAAAATTTTCAATACATTTCTTATAAAAAGCATCATACATCTAGCCTAAATAAAGATTATACGAATTTACCAAACTTGTAGGATCAATATCAATGTCCAAGAGAAAAGACAAAACATTGAAGGCATACCGGAAAAAATTAAAAAATCGTAATGGTCCTGACTTGGTTCGGGTATTGCAATTTTAGAATTGCAAAATGAAAAATTAAGCTTTTCAGAAAAAAAAACCTTAATATATATCTGTAAATGTTTATTTTGAAAATAACGGCCTAAATTTTACATGATGTCTTAACAAGATTCTCCTTTCTAGACCCTACCCCCACCCACTACCTCAACTAACCATAGGAATCATCAAGTGTTTTTACTAGCTGACAGATGATAGTATCAAATATCATTTTGCGACATCGAAGACCTATAAAGGTATGGTGCTGTCGGTGTCGTTGTCCGTTTTCCTTGAAGTATGCAAATTAACATCAATGTTAATTACTTAAATACATGTTACTATGAAATTTTACAGTTATATTCCTCGCCATAAAAGAATACATGGAATTTATTTTTGGGGTCCAATCTTTTTGTTCAGATTTCTTATCGTTATTATAGTCAAAGTCGGGAATGAAATGTCCAAACAGAGAATAATAAACGAATTCAATGTAAGAATTCATTCCGAATATATGTTAAGGTCTTTTGCACGACGGTTCTTTGGAGTAATTTTACCTACGTAATTAATATGAATAATCAACTATATTACCTTTTAAAATGCATTTGTTGGTCATCAAGATTGATAACAATTGTCTGTGATTTTTTCTGTGGTTATCCCATCTTTGTTTTTGTAGCTAAGACAATAGTGTAACAAGGCGAACCAAGTACACTTTTGACAATTCATGCAAAAACCTTAGGTGATACATGTTAGAAACATACATAAACTAATTATAACATATCGTTTAACGACAAAAATAACTAGGAGAAATGACATATATTTGGTAACGATTTTAAAGGTACAACTAATATCAATAATCACATCTTTTGGTGGTTCCTGAGAAATGTTCCTTAAAAACCACCAACGAGGCTCCGTAATGAATAACATTCCTTATTTACTGTTTTGAACCTAGAAAATACTTGGTCAGAGATCCCACAACGAACCTCCTATTGTCGTGCATTACAAAACCGCATGATTTACTTAAATCCCCCAAAATCAATAATTTTCACACTTGGAGAGAAGAAAGAGCATATATATATAGTTGGAAGTTACTGTATGCCAGTAGAAGTTTCTACAAGGATTGTGGAATAAACAAGGTAAGTGCTCTATGGGTTCTAATTTTGTATGAAATTCTAAGTCGGGTTCTTCTATACACTACTTGTAATATTTTCATTTCTAACTTCATTCATATTTCGTTTTGTTCCTAAGTAGAATCTTTCAAATGTTAACATATCCCATTTATAATCTTAAGGGTCACAGGGAAAACAATTTCTTCGCTAACGAGTTGCAATATTATTTTTCATAAGTAAGAATGTTTATTTTAAATTGTTCTTTTGATTCCTCTTCATACCTTCCATAATTTTATCTAACTATTCACCAGCTTAAAATCAAGGTTTAATTGATTTTTGCTTAATTTTAAATTTTGAATAGTGTGGATTCATTTATTTTCGTGGGTACCAATTTTCGTGGTTTGATATAATTTACAAGTTCGTGGATTCTTAAATTCGTGGTTCTAATGTCTGTAGTATACAGATCAATGTTAAATTTCCTTTTCGTGGAGTATCAAATTTTGTGGGTCAACGTTACCCACGAAAACCACGAAAATTGATACCCAACGAATAATAATGAATCCACAGTAGATGAGATTATCATAATGTTGTTCATATTCCAACAGAAAGATTTAGACCAACCGCGGTGGATCTATATGTTTCGAAAAGGTCCACTTACGGACTAAAAGGGTTAACTCTGGTCATCATGTTTCAATGATAATGATTTCCTGTAAAATGTAGTCAACTTTGCATACAGATTATGTCTGGTCGTATATGTATATCCAAATTTTTTATTTCCAATTACAGTCTGCATCTGCAACTGAAAAAAGCCCCCCCCCCCCCAAAAAAAAAAAAAAAAAATTAAAACATGTAAATATATTTCTGTTTAATATATTCTTGAATATGTCAAAAATCTTAATTAAAAAATCATTTCTAACAAAATCGATATAAAAGCTACAATTAACTAATACATGTATACAGCCACATTATTCAAAATAAATCATTATCAAAATATAATTTATTTTAGGAATATATTAAGTCATACTAAAATACTTATACAAAATCAGTATAAAAACATGAAAGGCAAAGTCTACTTATTATAAGACACTTGTAGTTTTAAAATGTTTAAAGGATTTCCCTTCACCCATTTTCCTTTAATTTATTAAAGACTTACAATTTTGTATGTTGTTCCATCATAGAGGATAACAATAAAACTACTTTTCATCATTTGTTATATGATCCTGGTTCACTAACTACAATATTTGGCTCTAACTTGAGTTAAGATTTAAAACGTGGTTTAATTGAACATTTTTGGCTATACTGAATCTATAATTATTATTTTTCAAATATTCATTTCCTTTTTTCTAGAAATATATACATCTTAACTAGTAAATAAAATTGATAGAAAAAAATATGGACGATGGGTACCACCACCTTTTCACTGCGAACAACTAATAATAAATCTTGATAAATGCATTTTTTGCGATTATTTTCAAATTCATGTAAATATTGCCCCATTTTATGACAGTTTGTCTTATAATACAATGACATTAGAAATAAAATTGATTTTATAGATTGATAAAAAAATAATATATTTGCAGTTCTAATCCACATTAAAAAAATT
The DNA here is from genome assembly GCA_963971305.1 of Arcuatula senhousia. Classification (NCBI taxonomy): domain Eukaryota; kingdom Metazoa; phylum Mollusca; class Bivalvia; order Mytilida; family Mytilidae; genus Arcuatula; species Arcuatula senhousia. Next base: position 28,343,813 of record OZ020308.1, on the reverse strand, counting down.
TTAACTTTCACAGACTTAATGCTGAATCTCATACTTATCTAGTAGTTTAAAACTTATCATTTATAATTCAAATTTGCTCTTTAAGATATACATGTATTTTACAGATTCAGGATGAAGTTGTTCATTTGTCTTGTGGCTTTTCTGGTCATCGTGGGAATAAGCTACCAAGGTAAGAGTCTAATTAATATATTTTGAAACAATAGAATAGTATACTATTGACATTTTGGGGATATATCAGATTCTTTATTCTATTGAAAATAACCAATAATATTTTTTTTTATTATTTCCGATTTTCTTAAGTCAAACATCAGCAGGTAATTTCTCTCTTTGTTCATCCTCAATGCTGCTAGATATAGCTTTCTTTCTAACTTTTTGGAAACTTGTAAATGAATCTTGCACAAAACGTCCACATGTTTTATTCACCGGTCCATATACTATCTAACATATGTTCTATCAACAGGAACTGGTGTTGAAGCTTTCAACTACGGTGATCCATGTTGGGTAAGTTTTGTTTGTATCGTGGAAATAAAATATTTAGATCATAGTGTTCTACTTCAGGGACACCAAAGGTTAAATCTACAATGCCGCTTAAGTCGATATCTTATATTAGATAATATTAACCCTTCTTTGTAAATGGATAAAATTGAAATATAACCAAATGAGCGCCACAATAAATATACAGCATTAAACAAAACATAACACTAGGAAAAATATTGCAAGAAAGGTACATATTTATTACATGTTCTCTTAATTTACAACCACAAAACAGCAAGCAGCCCTTTCTGGACTCATTGAAGACTGTTTTCATTGTGGTTTTTCGAAATTATCATTTGTTTATGTAGGTTGTGTCGCGCACACTTATTCCACACCTCATTATCTTCAATTTATTATAATGCTTGCAGTTGCACATGAAAGTTTTCAACGCTAAAAAAATTACATGTAGCAACTTGAAATTCAGCAGTTAATGTTCTTACACTTATCACGTTACTTTTATTTGGTTTCAGCCTAACCCCTGCCCTTACTGGAAAAGCTGCATCCCAAATTATTTCGGATGGCCAAGATTTAGATGCGTAAAATACGGACCATGTAAGTAAACCTATAGTAACATTTTATGTGTTCAATGACCGGAATAATTATAGTTGAAATTGACAGTTATGTTTGATTTGATTACAATTTTCACCGGTTCTCTCGTAACAACGTTAGTTTGCGTTGTACATTGCTTCTCAGTAGTATTAATGTGCTTTTTTTCTTGGCTGTTTCTTTTAGTGGTGTTCTCGTTTTTGTTTACTGGTTTTGCCTTTTCCCTTTTGTCGCATTTTTGATGTCGCTCTGTCTATTTCTTTCTTAGAGAGGCACATAGAATTTACATGACTGCATCTTTGATGTAGGTTCTGGTGTCTTTTGGGGGCAGAAAAAGTCTGTCTTAAATGTAGGTTTTCAATTATTTTGATTAAAATGCTGCTGTGGGGACGCTACTGAAATTAAAACTTTCGTTCAAACCCACCTTTTGTATTTTGTTTCTTTGGTCTCGGCATCCAAATTGCATAAGCTCTCCGACACTCCTTGTGCTTTTCTTAACTATGCTGTGTTGTTAAATTACAACCGGACTTCAAGATTATTTGTCAAACTGAAAACTTTATTGTGTTGTCTTTGTCGTATACAGCCTCCGCATATGTTCTTTTTAATTTATATCTTTTTTCCCTTTCAGATTATTAAAGACACTGAAAGATGGATTGGGAATTCATGGATATTGATATCATTATTAAAGCTTAATCAAATTAAATTGTTTTGATTCTTTTGAAAACAACTCCTATATAGATCCTTAGGATGTAAAATACTTGCAATAAGTACAAAATAAACACCCAGTTTATTTTTACTTGTATCAACTTCAGTTTGTAACATGCAAATGCATATTTCCAACGACTTTATTACCACATCTCTTTACAGAATTTAAGACTAGAACATTTTATTAAATATAATTTCACTACTATAAGTTTTCTTTAAGATAATTCACTAAATCGTCCATCGCTCTGATACCCACATTAAAAGGCATAGGTCCATCGAAAAAGAAAATCATACCATGAAAACCGTCACTATAATGAGCTAGATGTACTTTGGCACCAGCCTTTTTAAGTCTTTGATAATAAATTAGCCCATCGTCACGTAATACGTCATATCCAGCGGTTAACACATACGTTAACGGCAAATCTGCGTATTTTGAGTCATCTACCATTAATGGTGAAAAATCAGGATTTAATATAGTTTTCTGAATTTCATTTGAGAGTTTTTCGTTTCCAAAGTCTGTCTTTTTTACCATATTTCTTAAAGCTGGAGTACGTATATGTTCTGTCATGTACCATTTTGGACTGACATAATCGGCGTAGTGTGTTTGCTTGAGTTTGGCTGAAGTGTGTCGGTTCGCCATGATGTCATCTATATGATCGTAACTAATATTGGCGTAATTGAGCCAATACGTTAACATGGAAATATCTGTCAACATTCCTGGAATATAGTCTTTATTTTCAATATACGATGGCGTCTGCATGTCAAACATTTGCAAACATGGGTAGATTGGCACTGAAATTTTCACTTCTTTCTTCAGCGTCATGGCTACTGCTGCCGATAAGTGACCACCCGCGCTGTCGCCGGCGATCGCCACTCGTTTAGCGTCGACACCGAGCTTATCTGCATTATTGATGACGTATTTCGTTGCTGTTAGACAATCTTCATAAGGAATAGGATGAGGGTGTTCGGGAGATTGTCGATAGCTGAAATATAAAAAGTCTATAAAGTTCCACTTTTCTTAACGTATATGATTTTCATCTTAGAAACATACTAGTAATCATGGATATAAATCTACAATGATTAATCGATTATTGTTCACAAGATGCATGTTTTAGTTTCCTTTTTTTGAGTTAGTCAATTTGTCGGATTCCACAGTTAGTGATAAAGCATCGATCTGAAGTTTTTAAGTGTTGAGATGGCCTTACTATCATTGTAGTGTTTTAACAGATTTATTTCTTATTGCAAATAGGTTTTCCAGGTTTAGATTGTTTCATTTTTCATAGTTAATACTGCTTTAAAAGTTTTGCTCCAAATGTTGATGAAGTGAAGGATAAGGAAAAAAGCGACAACATTTTCGTACATTTAAGGAAACGTTTCTTCGGGATGTATTGTGACGAATTCTTTTTATAGATACTTTTGGTTTTGACCATTTCTATTTGCCACCTTCATTTAATTTACATGTTTATTTATTTGCTTGCATCAAGCAAGCATTATATGAGCTGTTTAACTATATCGTCGTTGCCACTCTCTACATTAAACATGTACTTACTTAACTGATACTACATACATCCCAACTCTTTTAGCAAGAGCTCTCGTGGCGCCATCGTACACTCCTATGGAATAAAAAGATTATATTAACATTGGAAACGAAAAAAAACCCAACGTTTTACATGTTTTAGGCATATTTTTAAAGCATTGTGTCATCTTTTAAAACGTTTTTTGCTCATTCTGGCAGTTAAAATTTAAAATTTAAGTATATGCATTATCAAATCGCAGATTTAAATTTAAGTAAGCTAAAATATTCAAATTAGCACCTAGAATTTAATATAAAGAAATTATAACACATTTTCCAATGGTAAGTGCTTGCCAAATCATCTATTTGATAATGGTATTTGTTCTAAGAAATGTCCTTATTTATAGACGGTGATGAGATGTGGAATAAGCGTAAGCGACACAACCATCATAAACAAATTTGATACTAACCCACTGACAACCAAGACCAACCTCCCCCATGGTAGTAAACCAGTGCTCGTCTGTTTTTAGATTTTATTTTTAATGGTTCATACACCCTCACGTTGACGCCATCGAACACGGTGTCATAAATCTAAAAAAAAAACGATAGGCGTAATTGGTAAACAAATGTTCAAACAATTACAAATATGGCTGATCAATTCTTAATACCCAACATATCATATGAGGAGTACAGCCACTATAAGGTTATTACATGTATGAAAGAATCTCTTTGGCATTACTTCCCTCTTCTATTGCGATCTTACAATCAATGCCTTTTTTGTTGTTGTTTTGTCTGGGAAATTGAACTGCTAATGTTTGCTTTGTTTTGTCTGGGTTTATATCTTTGATGTGATTATACAATTGCTGTCTTTCTCAGTCGTGTCCGTTGAGTAAGTGACCAGCTGCCCAAAGACAGATGTGGGCTTTCTTTAACACAGATGAGTTAAGATGTTGATTTGTCACAAGGTTTTGTTATGTTCTTTAAGCAGATTTGACATGCTGAATTGAACGTTAACATGTTGCGACGGGTGTGTTGCTACACGCACGGACATGCTTACTTTTCGAGAGAATCCGAGTTCTCTGTCGGACGAATTAGTTCATTTTCTTAAAGAAATGCGAATTGGCCATTGGTTACTGCCGTTCAGTTATTTTATGTTGTCTGTAATACGAATACTAGTAATAATAAATAAATAATAAATCTTTATTTCCAATCATAGGGCCCTATATAGAGCATGACAATCACAATGTATATCAATGATTACAATGAAACAAAACATAAAAAATACACAAGTATTGTAACAAAAGACAATTAATGTTAAATTACACATACATCTCTATTTGTTAATGTTATCTCTTTTTTCATATAATATTTGTAAAAATTCAGCCAGTTTATAGTTAAAATCATAGTCTTCGTTTGTCATTATCCAACAGAATAAGCTAATAGAGTTAAGCAATATCAATGAAGGGAATTTATTTTGTAAAGTGTTTAGAAAATCTGATCTCAAACTAGAGTATAAAGGACATGTTAACAAAAAATGAATTTCATCTTCTATATTTCCTGTATTACAATAAAGACAAATTCTGTCTGTTCTTGCTAATTTTTCTAATTTTCCAGAATTAATGTTTAGTCTTCGTTCGTGTCTACCAAGCTCAATACGTAGTTTATGATTGCTTAATCTGAATCTAGTAATAATTTTTCTTTTATCAAAATTACTTATATTTAAATATTCTTCAAAGGAAAAAATACTTTTGAATCCAAAATAAGTATCTAGTTTTCCAGAATCATTTATGGTACTGGCGATCGTTTTACTAAGCATTCGTAAATCGTAAGTCGTAGGTGTGTGTACGACCGATCGTAGGACTTGCGATACGATCGTTTTATCAACATGGCCCTAACTTTATTCGTAAGTCGTAAGTCGCAAATTTAAAATCGTAAGTCCTAAGTTCACTCTTCTCTTGTGAGAGATAAAGAAAGTTGTATATTACCATGGTTACACACGCGAAGTCTGCCGTCTGCATTCCAATATGGCAGGTGCCCTCACGACGCGGAAGGCGAATTGGACAAATGAGGAGATTTGTGCACTTGTGACTGCTGTTGTTGACCGTTGGTCGGTCATAAGAGGGAAGTTTTCTCCGTCTTTAACGAATGAGATAAAGAACAAAGCATGGGAAGAGGTTTTGCAAAGGTATAATTGTCAATGTTTTGTATGTAATTTGCCCTGATAATGTAGCCAAAGTTATAATATGGTAGAAAAACGCCCGTATATAAGTCTTAAACCGTACCCTTCACCTTACTGGTACATAAAGCCATTAAATATTCAAAGGCCTAACTTTTATTAGGAAAGATGAGCATCAAATGGCCCTCATAAATGTTCTGTCAACTGTTCTTTTTATCATGTGTTAGACTTTGTCTAGATAGTTTGTGTTTTTCTATAAAAAATCATTCAGTACATTTATTAACATATCCATAGACACCGTACCAATTGCTTTAAAAGATAAGCTTTCCGTGCAAAAAATGGCAGTACCATCACAGGAAACGTAAACAAAAAAAACCTTAGCAACGGCTTATAAATGACGTCATCATGATGGCTAAAATAAGCTCGAATCGGACTTGACAAGACCTACTTCCGGGCAAAATTATTAACTGATTCACGCATTTTAGTAATTGTCAAGTTGTAAAATATTCATATTGACACATTGTATGAGGTTGTGGATTGGGGTGTCCTCAATTCAAGATTCTGTAAATTTTTTGTCCTTTATTCTCTATTCTTTAAAGGTTTTGGCCTGTGTTCACATTTACATTGTAATATCATTATTCTCTTTCCTTTATTTTTTTGTGTTAATAATCTTTATCTGTTTATCAATTTAGGCCGATATTTAATAAAAAATAAGTTCTATTCTGTAAATCCCACCAACCCCTTCTTGTAATTTTTGGTAGAATTTTCGGCGTGAAATCTCAAATAATAAAGTTTTTAAAATTGAATTTTACAGTGTAAATTCTTGTAATAAAGATGCAAGAGATCTTAAGGCAATTAAGAAGAAATGGGTAGACTTGCAAAGCCATACAAAGAAGAAAGAGGCAGAGCGGAGGCGAGAGTCCATAAAGACAGGAGGGGGACCAGCTCCCGTACCCTTGAAGGACTGGGAAGAAAAGGTGAATATACAAACTACTTTAAAAATGATCATGTTCTCATAGATATGGCCAGCTGAACTCTGAGTACTTCGCATCAGGCTTTTCCCTCGTATCCAGTCAATAAGTTTTAGCTACTAGTACTAATCAAGAAAATCATGTCATTATACATTTACAAACCAACTATATTATACTTACTTTAGCAAATATGTCGTAATGAAATTAAAAATCATCTTCATAGATTACTGATGTTGTTTATTGGTCATTTTAGATTTTATCTGTGATGAATGATGGCATTATATCGGGTCTGACGGGTGGATTCGACACAGAAGAGATTTCTCCATCCTGTCCATCTACGTCTTCATCTCGTCTTATTACAACAGGTATTTTATTGATGTAAAATAATTATAATCAACCTTGTATCTTAATTTCAATGTGGGTTGCATTTATCAAATTTAAAAAAAATCCACAATAGAAAACATTCAAAAGCTCAATGTGACCAGTGGCCGCTGCTCCGCGTTTTGCACACAGGCGTTTGGGGCCAGGGTTTTATTTTATTATAGATAACGTGTAAATAGCAATTTCCATCTCGTTTCTATACTATTTCTACGTGGAAAAAGTATTATAGCGAGGGTCAGATTTTTTTCATTTTAACACAATAAATAAAAATAAAATCCTAGACCCAAACGCCTGTGGTTTTGCAAATGGCCAAAGATAAGAATAATGCAAATATACAATTCAAAAAACGGATTGTACAAAAAGAAACACCCACACTTTACATTAAGAACACGATTATATATAAACATTAGCTGTTTAAGTTTTTACAAAGAAATCAATGATTAAGATTAACGGCTAAGCATAAGCACATATAAAATGCATCAGGGTTAAACTTCTATAGCCCAACCTCCCCCTATTGATAACCTCTTACACATTAAATAAAAAATCAATAAAAGTTTAATTCAAAGAGAGAGATTGTTGCCTTTTCGGACTTGCAGTATAAGAATGTTCCATTGTGTTCCTAGCGTGCATATACATTCCTGTCTGATATTTCTATCAATTTAAAATTAAAATAATGGATAAACGTTATTTTGTTCCAGTAGCTGAAGTTCACCAAGCTGATGAGTCCGGGGATCACCATACCAATACTAGTGTGTTTTTGCATGAACAAAGCCAGAGCATAAGTTTGTCTTCTGAGGCCATGCCATCTAAGCCAAGACAAGATGGTTTGTATTTATGTCTCCCCCACTTTTGTGGGGAGACACATTGGTTTTTTTCGTGTCCGTCCGTCTTTCTGTCCGTCATAAAGTTGGTCAGCGCAACTCTTCTGAAACTACTGAACCGAATTCAACGAAACTTGGTATATAGGAAGTATATCATATGTAGTTGTGCATATTACCAGGAAATTTTAATCCTCAAATTTTTGTGGGAGTTATGGCCCTTTGAACTTAGAAATTTGCTGAAAATCCTCATTTATCATCTTGTCAGCGCAACTCCTCATAAACTACAAAAACGAATTCAACGAAACTTGGTATATAGGAAGTACATCATATGTAGTTGTGCATATTACCAGGAAATTTTGATCATCAAATTTTTGTGGGAGTTATGGCCTTTTGAACTTAGAACTTATTGGGGAAACGGGGGGAGACATCGTTTTTGTAGTCAAAAACAAACTTTAATTTACATTTTATTCCTGTGAACTTATTCTGCTTATCACTTGTGCATAAACATATCCAAACTGATGACAACTTATGACATCATTCAAACATTTTATCATATCAAAATATAGCGATTTATTGCTTTTATAGAATTTACGGGCTAATTCACCATCATAAGTCAATCTTCTTCAATCATCGCCTGAAACAAGAGATTAAAATGAAATATTTTTATTTCAGGTCACCATAGAGAATCGAGCAAAAAGAGGCAGTTGTCTGCAGAGCAATGTAAGTAGCAAACGAAACTGCATGTAAATATTAGCTTGTTTTTAAGTTTTCCCAAATTTGCAAAAATAGCCAAACGTTCATTTTTTTCAAAATTTTTCACAGAATAAATAAGACTTTTTGGGGTATAAATACACATGAATAGTATTTTTTTTATTTTGCAGCACAAGAATCCTATACCCAACGGCTAATACAAATAGAGGAGGAAAAGCTTAGTTTAAAAAAGAGGAAGTTGGAGTTGGAGAAAAGGAAGTGCGAGACACTGGACAACATTCTCGCTGAGATTAGAATGATGTCTTCTCGACAACAGAATTTAATTTCTTTTTCCCCAGTTTCTGTTTCTCCTAATATTAAGTTTTTATAAAAACTGTTTTTGATTAATGCTTTTTTCTACTTTTTTTTACAGCTTTAGCAACAGTAAACATTACCTAAATCTCTGAATAAGTTGTTGCCTAATTTGTTGTCCAGGTCCATTTTGTAAATCGTTGCCCATTGCTAGTGGAGCATCATCATCATCATTGAAATCAATATCTGGCAATGGAACTCTCATATCCATGCATTTATTGTGCAGCTTGAAGCATGCAACAATTGCTTTCACACTTTTCTCTTCCGCAAAAGGTAGTGCTCCTCCAGTTGGGTGTAGACATCTATATAGATAAGTACAGTAATGAAAAAATGCAGTCATTGTGAAATTGTTTTTTTTTTTTAAAGAACAACTTTTATTAATGAATCATTGGCATTATTATATAACGGCATGGGAGTGTTGCAACAATTAAAAACTGCTTATACATATTACAAAGCACGGGAGCTCGCCGAGACTTGTTTTGGGTAGTTGGCTAAGTTAAGTTGCGTTTCAAATGTGTAATTGGTTTTACTGTTGAGAGTTTTCTGGTATGGTACTTGTCTGTGGACTTCAATTCCATGCTTTTGTTGCCCCATCCACGGAAGCTTTTGGGTGATTCACGTGAATTCAATTGTAATGGGTAGGCGGTTGAATGAATGGAAAACAAGCTATGTTAAGTCTCCCCATTAAAAAGTAAACCTGAATCGTGACTTTAGTACACCAAATGCCCTTTCAACCACCACTCTTGTCTTGCAGTGAGCAGAGTTGTACAGCATTTCCCCGTTATCTCGAGTATTAGCTAACGGGGTCATCAAGAAAGGTCTCAACGGATACCCTGTAACGAAAGAAGTTGCTAATTGAAAAAAAAATAGAAGTGTTAAGAAATGGCGCTTTCCGTTTGTTTTCGTACAATTAATTCTTAAGGCCCGACCCCTTAATTAGTTTTACCCTTGTCCATCCGTCCGTGATTTTGTTCCACGCATTATATGTTTACTCCATGGGGCTCCCGCAGGGTACCCCCCTCAGGTAGCAAGATCGCTTTTAAAAGGGGCCTGAGGTCACAAGGTTGGTTTTAAAATGCATATTTTGGTGGAGTTCGCAGGTCGTTTTTGGCATAGGTCGATTTTATGAAGTGTAGGTCGAAAGCCGCCCTTAAAAAGCCCTCAGGTCGCAGGTCGTTTTTAACCCTGCGGGAGCCACCTCCATGTATTCAATTTAACATATACATAAAAGTTACTTTTTATACGACCGCAAAAAATTTGCGGACGTAGTATGGTATGATGCTGTCGTCGTCGTCGTCGTCGTCGGTGTCTGTTAACTTTTAAGTGTTTCCACAATAACATTAGTTCTAGTTATCCAATTGCTATGAAATTTGACAGTGATGTTCCTTACCATACAAGGATGAATGGGATTGATTTTGGGGGTCCCCCCTTTTTTTGTTTCGAAATTAGGGGCCCAAAAGGGGCAAAAAATTCAAATATTTTACTTGTTTCCACCATAACTTTGGTCCTGGTTGGCCTATTGCTGTGAAATTTGTCAAGAATGTTTCTTACAATAAAAGAATGAACCTGATGAATTTTTGCGCCCCCTTTTTCTCCGTTGTGTAATTAGGGGCTAAATGGGGCCAAAAACGAAACTTTTTTATTTGTGGACTGATTTTGAAATTTTTTTTGCAAGTTTATTTTTTGTCAAGTAGCGAATCCAAATTTGAGAATTTATTTTTGCGACCCCCACCCCTTTTTCACCTGTTACGTAATAAGGGGCCAAAAGGGGCCGAAATCGAAACTTTTTTAATTCTTGTCCAATTTTGATAATTTTTTTTGCAAGTTTATTCTTGTCAAGTAGCAGATATATTTTTGTGTCCCATTTTTTTACTGTTACGTTATTAGGGACCAAAAGGGGCCAAAATTGTAACCTTTTTATTTCTGGTCACATTTTGAAATTTTTTTTTGCATGTTTGTTCTTGTCAAATAGCGGATACAAAATTAAGAATTAATTTTTGCGACCCCCTTTTTCTCCCTATTACGTAATAAGGGGCCAAATGGTGCTTTTTTATTTGTGGTCCGATTTTGAAAATTTTTTGCAAATTTATTCTTGTCAGGTAGCGATTCTAAATTTATAAGAATAAATTTTTGGGGCTGTAATCATAATTTAAAAAAAATTCTGGTTCAATTTTTAATTTTTTCCCCAAACATTATTCTTTTAAAGAGTAGAATACAACATTCAAAATTTATATTTTTACCCCCTGGGTCGAAAGTCCATCAGAGAAGCATGTGTCAAAAACCTTTGTCAGTCCACCATGGGCTGCATGTGTCCAGAACAATAGACTATCCATATTAGGCCTAAAACGTACAGGGTTCAACATATTGCGGTCGTATCATGCTGCGCTCGGCGAAGCTTTTTATTCTAGAAACTTGTACTTTAATTCTAAATCAACTAACCTGAATCACCAAGTAACCATCCATTGATACCATTGGACATGATCTGATACAGAGCTGAGTTTTGAAAAATAAAACTATCATGAACAGAGCCTGGCCACTTGCATACTACGTTTGTAAATCTGAAATGCATATAATGTTTCCTTTACATTTTTTTTCGTTAATAAATTACAAGACCTTACATGGCTGGACGATTTTTTTTTTTCGCATAGAATTTTGGGAAAAAATTATCTGCCCTCTCACCCTATTTCGTCCTCAGTAGACAGTATCTGGAGCCCCAACCTCTTTTTTACTTATGTTATTACTACAAAATTTGACATTTAAACTGACTGGTGACACAGGTAAAACATCGATGTAAAATCCATGGTGTTGCGATAGTCACTATACTGGTAGTAGTATATGTACGGCAATGAAATGACACATCTGACATTAACAGAAGCTGATGAATATAAATTTCTTGGTATTACTATTAACTATACACTGAACACGCTTGTAATCTAAATACGCTATTTCTTGAAATTTATTATGCTTCATAATTACCGGTCTATAAATCAGTCTTTGAATTAAAAATTTACCTTAAATTAGCATCAACTACTGCCTGTACATTTAAAGCGTGGAACCCCTTCCTGCAAACATAGTCTGGCTCGTTCTCTTTTGGTGCAATGATCTCTATCAAGGTACAGTCAATTGCACCAACCACATTTGGGAAACTTGAAAGACGGTAAAAATCCCGCTTTAAAACCCTAAGTTCTTCTTCTCTTCTTGGGAATGAAATATTATTCATTCTTTCACAGATGCTTGTAAGAACCCTATCCATAGAAACACAAACTGACGACTTTGAGATTCCATGCAAGTCTGCAGTTTCGGAATAAAAATTCCCCCTGGCCAGGCAACGTAGTGTCACAAGCACCTAAAATTAATGAAACCAAAAAAACGTTTACCCCACATTAACTACAAATATTTTTTAATTCAAAATATTACCAAACAAATCAATATGCACAGGGGTGCAATAGCAGAGTTGCAGCATTTTACTAACCAAATCATTAAAGCGTAAGTTGTAACAGGTATTACATGCCAAATGAATAGGAAAATCTTTTAGAGTTATTGTCATCGCTCGGTGAAGATTAAAAATTAGTTCTTCAAATTTCTTTGAAATAATTAGAGGTGTCAAACAAGGAGACAGCTTGAGCCATACCTAATTGTTTTATAATTATCTTTATTAGATAGGACCATAAATAAAAAAGTTCCATATTTCCCCTTTTTTAACCCTTATTTCTCAACGAAAAAAAGAGAGACCTCAAAAGTCATTCAAATTAATTTTTTATGGTAAGGAACAATATTGAACAAAATACATAGCAATAAGTTAACAAGAACTGAAGTTATTGTGGAAAACAAATAAAAGTGATATTTTTTGGCCCGTTTCATTTCTAAATGAAAAAGGAGGGGACACCGAAATTATAAAATGATCCCAAATGGGGAGGTGTACATCTTCAATATATCTGTGATCACTGTGTAAATTTTAAGAAAGATTTAGTGTTTGGTTTTTGAGATTCAGATTACACAAGACAGACACCCAATAGCGCAACGGACGGACAAACGGGCGACGCAGGTAAAAATCAAATCCTGGACCCAAAAGGTGTAAAGTGGGTCCATTGTCCTGAAAATTTTAAAAAATGCATTTTGTACACTTCTGCTCATAATTCGCCACTTTCATATAAGAATCCCCCAAAGAAGGCCACGATAATATAGTATGTTCTAAGTCTAGAACATTTGTCGAAATGAATGTTTTATTATGTCTAGAAAGGGATCTTTTGACATATCAAATATTTTAAAAGCATATATCGGAGTCCGGCAACGCCTTTCGTTTGTCCCTGTCAACTTTGTGTTTATGTTCTAATAATATGTCCAGAAATGGGTCTTTCGTTGTATGTATTGTTTTTAGTTATTGGCTAATGCAAGACGGTGAGCAGCGACCGCTTGTCATGTTGAAGACTGCTGTTTTTTTTTCATCGTGATTTTTTTTAAATTGCCGTTTCTTGATGTTGGCTGTGTCGCGTTCACTTATTCCACATCTCAAATCGACTATCTAAGCAATTACCACTACAGAACAGTTGTTAAATGAAGTCAGACTAACCATTGGCACTGATTCAACGGTTGTAAATTTCATTTATATGACCATAAACGGGTAAATATTATTGTCATTCTTTTTCTTTTTTCCCCTCATTATTTTCTTTTATTGGCGGTGTCGTCAGGTAAATTTTTTTCTGATACTTTTTATAATTTATTTTGCTGCTTACTGAAGTTTTGGTTGTTTTATGAATTTGTCAAACAGTCTGTTTTTCCTTTGTTTTTCTTAATTCTTTTTTTAAGCAACATAGAAGTCTTGTATTTAAAGTACGAAATATCGCCGGATTTTTCCGGATTTTACTTCGCAACCTAGTTCTTCCTGGATAGCGCGGACGTGATAGAGAGCACATTTAAAACAACAAACTGGAAAATGCAACCAAAACAAAGTTCTCGTACTTGCAAGACTGCTGGAATTGAATGACTTCTGTTGGTAGGTCTTTCCACATCTCTCCTGACTAAATCCACCACTTCAAAAATAAAATAACGAGGCAACCGATATCTTTCTATAATCTCCCGATCATTTAAATAATCCAAAGGATTGCACCTGTCCCTAAAAACACGCGGAACGCGTCTTTTTACCATAATCCGTCTTTCTTGTCTAAAAACATTTAGCACGGCAGCCATTTTAGTTATGATATACGATCAAACTTACGACTTAAGGTTGCTCTATACCTGTCGCAAACTTAGGGGCACTTTTCATTCGCAAGTCGTAGGTCGTAAGTTTTGATAAAACGGTCAAAAGTCGTAAGTTCCGTCGTAAGACTAAAATTAAGATTTACGACCCTTAGTAAAACGGTCGCCTGTTCCTTATATTATTCCAACTACACAAAAAATTATTCCTTAAACATTTTAATAGTGATAATTTAAATTTATTTTTACTCATTTCTCTACATACATTTAAATCCAGGTTAAGTTTATTACAATATAATAATAATGTGGAGTACCAGCTACTACCTGTCTTAAGATTGTTTTTGTACTCATTGTATGCAGATTGTAGTAACTCACTGGGGTTGTGTTCTAGCTTGTACCAATATAACAAAAAATGTTTGATAATATCTACATATAAGGGGTATTTTCCTAACTCACTTAAAACACCAATATTTGTACATTGTTTTGAAACCCCTAAAACATATTTGCAGAATTTTATATTTAGCTTTTCTGCTTCCCAGTCTTTAAAAATGTCATACAATGATAAGGATTTCCTTTTTTCAGTTACATTTACAACACCCCAATTTTCACAACCATACAGCAAAATAGGTTTAATACAATGGTCAAATAAATGAAGATAAAGTTTAACATTGGAAGTAGCAGATTTTAAATCACTGTACATTTTAAAACATGCCTTCATACCTTTCTTATAAAGTTGTTTTCTGGCTTCATTAAATTTCCCTGTGTTTTCAATAATTAAACCAAGGTATTTATACTCTTTAACACATTCAATAAAATTGTCTCCCATACGGAAACTATCTTTTATAACTTTTCCATTATTATTGAATATTATGACTTTAGATTTAGTAAAGTTAATTTCTAGGCACCATTCTTTACAATATTCATTCAATAAATCTAGTTTGCTCTGTAGACCATCTTTTGTATCTGACAGAAGCACTAAATCATCCGCGTATAACAAACAGGGAATCTTTTTATTGTCTATCAATATAGAGTTTGTGTTTCGCTCTAGCTCAAAAGGTAAATCGTTCAAGAAAAATTTAAACAGGTTGGGGCTAAGAACATCACCTTGCCTCACCCCTACTTTTGAGGAGAAAAAACTTGTTATTTTATCACCTATTTTTACACACAGCATATCTTTGGAATACATAGATTTTATGATGTTATAAAATTTGCTATTAATTTTATTCAGTAAAAGTTTGTAAAAAATCCCTGAATGAATAACTGTGTCGAATGCTTTGCGAAAGTCTACAAAGCATGCGAAGAGTTTCTTACTACCAATCTTTAGGTATTTTTCTATTATACGTCTTAAAACAAATATATGGTCAGCTGTGCTTGCCTTTTTACAAAAGCCAATTTGAGTCTCATGAATAAGATTATTTACTGTAATACGGAATATTTATGAAATCCAATAGGTACCTTTAAATCTGGGTCTTCTCCTAGTCCAAAGGGACTTCCGGTTATCAGTGTAGTAAGCATATATTCCACCATACCTCTTGTAACTCTGCATACTCCACCGTGAATACCAAAGTTATTTAAGGTTAAAATCTGTAAAAAGTAGGAACAAATAACTAAAAATACATCTAATCAAGTGACTGTGTGAACAGCAATCTTGTCCATAAAGTAAATCGATGTCTTAGTCATATAAGTGATGTAAGTATTTGGAGGAATTGCTAAATATTTGCCAATCACACAAAGTGATTTTTTTTCAATTCACATCTACAATCCGATAATACTCATTTGTGAGGTTAACCGTTGAATAAATAGCTGAAAATTACAAATCGTTTGAACAATGTCATTTTATACTCATTTTCCACCTTTTTCATATTCTTCGAAAATTTGTGTCAGTTTCAAAATCTTATTGTTATGTAATTTACACATGCATCAGGACTTAAATGATTGTAGCTCTAGCAGTCAGCAACCCGAATTCAGCTATAATATATCAGTCAGGTGAACATGTAACAAGAGATAAAATGAACATGAAATGATGATAAACAAATCAATTTTTAGACCAACGGCGTACAAGGTCGGACAATTTACCTATTTGCAGCATATCATAACAAAATATGTACCAGTGTGGTTTAACGGGTGAGGAACGTGGAAATATCATAATCATTTGACACCACTTTAGTTTGCTATAGAGACCCTGGTTTGCAAGATGACAGGGCGAGCCTAGCAACCATGTACACATCCCTTTCACTATATGCGGCCTAAGTGGCAAGGCCCAACCTTACAATACTGGGCGCTCTTGGTTGATATTTTCCAGACAATCGAAGCTCTGCATTAAGTCTTATTACCAACCCGGAGCCACGCAAAGAGGAATCATGATTCGTGTAAAACTACCTACCACTTTTCCCATGGTTCGAAGACATGTATCTAGAATTCTGGCGCTCCATACTTCCGTTACTCCTTCGGGTACCTGAGTATCCATGTAGTTAAACAAACATAGAGCCAGGATGGCCACTACTAAACCAAAAACAATCTGTTTTATGCAGTTAACCCACCAGGACCCCTAAAAGATTAAATAAATAAACAAATTTAAAAAAAAAAACTATCGCAACAGGCAAGTACTAAAATAAGTGGAAACATTGATTTTTTTATAAAACTGTGCACATGCGCAAAAAAAAACGTGCTCCTTGTCCTGGTCATCGTGATCCACCTGATGGCATACTTGAATATGCTTGGAGAACTACAATATGACAAATAAACTTAATGAAAAGCCATCTATAAAAGTTTGAAACTACACAACATCCCCACTGAGCCTGTGTAATGTTTTTCTTCTCTTTTACAGTCTATTCGAGTTTTTGGTAAGACAAATATGCTTTTAGTATTCAGGGGCGAACCCAGAAATTTTAAAAGTCGGGATGTAAATACAGTCTTCCGTAGATGAAAAGTGTGGGGGGGGGTTCAAGACCAATATTGCCTAAAATGTACTGCATGAAAGTGAAAATGACAAAATCTTCGAAGGATAGGGCAGTTCCAACATCGGGAGCAACCCCCCCCCCCCAAAAAAAAAAAATGATTAAGACACCTACTAGTAAATATGTACATAGAATGCGTAGGAGATGAAAATAATAGGACTTTAACATGATTTGCTTCAGCATAAAATCGAACTTGCTTTGTCCATGTTGTAATGTACAGTAAATAAGCATGCCGAATACATGTAATAAGTACAGGCACTGTCTATGGGGTGTTTGTCGACAACAACTATGTGCAACCATATTATCAGTTGCTTGTCTTCTTTATACAAAATGTGAAAAGTAAAAAATGAAAGAAGTGAAGATGTAAAAAGCTTTATACCTTTCGAGTTACAAATCATACAAACTTTGACAGATGGACCGGCGGATGGACTTAGGCCAACTAACGGCTGCATTTTTTTTACTGTCATAAAATGTGAAATAAAACGTGTGATGAAAAAAAATACATTATTTAACCGTCCATGATTGTTGATAGGACTTATGATAAACATTAGGTTCAAGGACAGCTACCAGCTGGAAAAAAAGGGGTAACTTAATGGGTTAAAGGCGCCCGTTCTAGCAAACTAAAACATTGCTTGTTTGTTAAACATGCATTCATTTTAAAGGTCTAAAAATGATAAAAATTGATATGCAGAAAACAATGTACAAATATTACATCACGTTGAATAACATATGTACGTACATACAATATACCGGTTCACGCTACGTTGATTACAAAAACCATTTTCGTTATTTCTGACATTTAATGCTTTTTTAAATAGTTGCATACCTTTAGTTTAGAATCATGTTCATGGATAATTTTTCCCAAATCTTTTCCATCTTTCCTTTTATGTCCTTTGTGCAACATATTGAATATTTATTGCCTACAAAGGTAAAAAGATTGTATTTTAGCTGCGCATATGGTTTAACACGTTGACTAAAAATACATTTAATTGTATTTTTATAGGAAATGTGAAACATTCGATCAAAATACGTATTATGGAGTTATTACATTTTATAAGTCAATCTGCAATACTAGTATGTCATGTATCATATGTAAATGTAGCATAAATAAACAAAGTTAACAAAACAATATACACGAACCTAATGATACTTAATATTAGATAAGTATAGCAATATAGGTACAACGTATATGTTCATTAATTATTAGCTCCTAAGTAACGCGTTCAAGAGACTGAAGCTCAAAATCTGTTTTTATTTTGTTTCATTAAAGAGAAATGTTTAGCTCATTTATGGAAAGGAGTAGAGGAGCTAATTTAGTACCGGTATTCGGCTAGACCAGGCAGATGAATATGAAAGGGGTGATAAAATGAACATGAAATGATAATGAAGATGGTTAAATAAAAGGATGAATGGTGATTAGGATCGGGCAATCTAGCCTGAGGCTCCTGGATGGTTTTCTTCACATTGGTTTTCAGATTTTCCGCTATGTGGGCAAAGCGACTTGACCCAACGTCATGTTCTTGGCGTTTTATAGTGGACTTTTACAAGCAATTGATACCATTGCTGCGGGTCAATTCGCGACTCGGAACCCAGAGTAAGATAAGTAAAAATTTGAATTGCAGTTTATGCAGTTTGGGGAGGATAACGATCGTCAAATGATGAGTCAAGTCAACGCTTTTCATTGCTTTTGAAAAGTTAAAGTTCTCCGAGGATCCGAGGGTAAATTGTCTGACATGAATTTTACCAAATTGAATGCATGCATTTTTATAGAATATTTTTTTTAACGTTTATCATTTCTGTTTAATCATGCCCTTTTACATCACTTGAATGGTTCTTAATTTCCACATGATATAGTATAAAAATCGAATGCTTCGTTTAAAACTTAATTGACAACAATTACGTGAATTAATTGAATATAGAATATACATAAAATATATATACTTTTCATGTATATTAGAAACCTACCTTCGGAAACCGGTACTACTCCTACTCCACGTGGTTCAGAACCATTCTATGTGAACAAATGCCCTGATAAGACATAAGGCTCCTTATCATAGCATAAAGTTTATCATGGCATTTCTTAATATGGGATTATACTTCTTAAGTGTAAATAGATAATAATTCATTGCATCTGCTTTTAAGAAAAGATTAGCTATATAGATGGAAGTGAAAATTCCCAGAGCAAAAATGAAGGAAAAGAAAGTTTATCAAAATTTATAAGATGATACCCAGGAAAAATAGCTACGGATGTTTTCATCCGTAAACCCTCTGTATTTTATCCGTAAATGTAAAAGAATGAGCAAATGGATGTTTTCATCCGTATATAATCATCCGTAGTACGGACAGTTTACGGATGAATACGGATGGTATTCATCCGTATTATTTGAAATACCCTGTATTTTTGTTTCTATGTTCATGACCATTAATTTTAGAGCGGTTTCGGGAATTTTTTCTGTCAAATGGTATATTTTCATGATACGGATGAAAAACGGATGAAATACAGATGTTTTGAGCTATACGGATAAAACCGTATGGAATGATATTCATCAATAAATGATCATCTGTTATTTCATTACGGCAATTCAGACGTGCATGAAATAACCGTTTTACGCATGAAAAAAATGGATGATTTACGGATGGGTTGAGGACCATCTGTAATACATCCGTATAGCTATTTTTCCTGTGTACATGTGTCTTAATTATAGCTGTCTATTTCTTATTAATTTTTGGCATGTCCTTTAAAGAAATAACTATATATTTGAGATTATTGTCCAATATATGTCCTGTAAAATAAGCTTTTCTGTCCACAAACTGTAAAATGAATTGTCGCAAACACCCCTAAAACATTTTAGCTTCGATTCCAAATGTAAAAAAAAAATAGAATGGTCTTCTCGGTGTATTCAATATGAAATGTTAAGAGTATTGCATCCTTCTCGAATTTCACTAATTTAATCAAAAGTCAGAGATCAAAAGTACAATTGTCGCTGCCCTTCGCGCTGTAAATTTATGTCAGATAAGACACGGAGTTTTTGTTAATGACCAATGAAAAGGTTCTATTTTTGCAAAAAAAAAACCATATTTTTATCTTACTTTTCTGGAATAAAAATCCTTTTTTTTTCTTATATTTTTAGGCTTACATTTCCAATGACCCATGTACACTTCTAAGAACACGCGAATCGATTCAGGTAATTTTTACTTAACTCCGCAAAAAAAATTTCTCTAATTATCAACTGCGTTAAAAGCAAATCGAATGAAATAACTTTTCTTCAAAATCATTAAGGCAGCACTCGTTCGAAATATAAATTGTTCGTCAAATTATTAAATTGTCGAATTCATGCTTGGAACTTGATCATTTCCCCATTGACACCAATCATGCCAATTGTAAATAAATTGTTAATGCGGAGATTCACTACGGCTTTCCATGCGACATAAAATCGGGGTTTTGAAAAATCCTTAACATCTTTAGACTCTATTCGCTTCTATAAAGTGTTAGTAAAAATTACCTGGCTCGATACGCGTGTTTCTTGAAGCGATGTAAATAGAATACAACGTCGGGACGCCGGTTGTAAAAAAATCAATTAGTTTAATGAATTTGTACAATGTAAATATATGATAAATATATTTCGATAATGATCATTGATGTCTTGGTAATTTTTGTTAACACATACACAACAACAACGAAAAAAAAACTATAACAAACAAACAAACAAACAAACAAAAACAAAAACAAACAAAAAAAAAACAAAGAACAAAACACCCAAATTATGGGGTGTGTGAAAGTGACAAGCCCGGGCAAAGATTCAAGCAACAATACAACAAATAGCAAAATGATCGTAAGCCATGTGCAACATGAAATGCGTCAAGTGGTTTCGAAACCATTGCAGCGACAACTACTAGTGGATTTTCATAGCCATGACTGTATTGATACCCTCGGCCCCCACCTCCACGGCGACGCTGTGCGTCATGGGGCGTTCCCAACGCCTTGTTAGCTACTCTAGAAGACACGGTACGATGACCATCATTTCCGCTGGAACAGTGCTTGCTTATAAGCTTTCACTACGAGGAGGTACTGGTCAAAATTCTGGAAGACAGTGACAATTAGCAGGTTCTATGATATTAATTTGTATCTAAGGGAGCAACCCTTTGATTTAGATACTTTCTGTTTCATCCTGTCATTTTATTTTCAGAAATCGGAACCTGGATATTTTGCGTGGTTAAGTGCGCAATTTTTATCATAGTTTTTATTTGATTTGTTAATTTTCCATACTTTTTTAGCCCAAAGCAACATCCTGCTTCATTCTTAAGTGCAAGCCACCGGCCCCTATCATATACAAAGACGTGAATGTTTTCACCAGCGCATATTATTCGAAATAGCAATCTTTACATGTATAGTAGTATCCAAGTTACAACTTACATCGTAATCGAACTAAGGCCCAGCACTTGTTTGTATTCGAGCATGATTATAAAAAAGTAAATATATGATTGAGTAAGGTAAGCTAGACCTAAGCTACTGTAACTTCAAAGGCAAGACTAATGTTTGGCTGAATATTCCATAAAGCCCTATATTTTTTTTTCAGCGAAAATGGCTCAGTTTTTGCCAACCCAAGAATTTGCTTTAAAAATGATAAACTTAATCTAATCTATACCCAAATCTATACCCAGGCCGGAGGGATGGTTCGATTTCAAAAAAGAAAATAAAAATAAAAAAGCGGAAATCAGCCAAGAGCGCTCCGTAGTAAGTGAGAATTTACATTGATTTTCCTATTTCCGTTTTTAGTTGCTGCGAAATATTTCGATTTTTGTATGTTTATAGACTGAAAACTCTTCACAACTACCATGCATAATAATGGCTGCTTAAAATTTTAATCACAGACTGCAGTTTCTTGTTTTGAATTGTAAAATGTCTGCCACAAAAAGAAATGATACCAGCACGGACCACATTAACAAGGTCAAAACGGTTGTCAGTGTTTTGCAGAAGAAAGGCATACGCCTCATTGCTTTAGATTTTGACCAGACCTTTATTTTAGTTCATTCCGGTGGCAAATGGAAAGATTCCATGGAAAACCTGTTGAAAGAAGTCCGCCCATGTATGAAAGATCTGATCCCTGCAGCCCTGGATAAGGGAATTTATGTTGCTATTGTTACATACTCTGCTCAAACCTGGTTGATCAAAGATCTGATGAAAAATCTGTATAGTAGGTGTGTGTATTTAAAGATATGTAAATAATGTGGTCAGTTACCTATGAAGTTGTTTAGCATTGAAAAAAATGTCATACAGTCATACATGTGACCGACTCTTGATGACAAAGCTGGAGATTTTGATTTATTAGGCTTGAGAATGACAAAGAGCGGAGATTTTCAAGGCTCTTTTAAATCGCATTTAAATGTCAATTGGGGGCACTAGAGTGTGCCTTACATACCTGGCTCCACTGATTAATCTACAGCTGTTCATACAACTACAGTATCAGGTCAATTATGGCAATAAACCTTTAATTAACACCTTTACCTGATAAATTAACGTCTGTTTAATTTACAAACCCCTAAATCACCGGAAATGTTTTATGATTGAACAATTACAATGTTCTATAAAATATAAATTTTGTCCAGTCTTGAAAAAACGGGAGATTTCACAAAAAGTAGGGAGAGAGTTCTGGAGACGGGTCTAAAAGTTGGGAGATTTTGTCTCCTGATGGGAGAATCACATGTATGTACAGTCAAACATGTGACCAATCTGCCATGATAAAACTGGAGATTTTGATAATTTTAGCTGGAGATTGGACAAAAATGCGTTAGATTTTCAATGCTCTTTAAAATTGCACATCAATTTATCGGTAAAGCCAAGTGTGCCAAATACAACTATTTATAAAATCATTAGGTCAATTATGACATAAAACTTTTAAATTACCTGTTAAATTAAGATCTGACAAATTGATTAACCCTAAATCACAGGACATTCTTTATGACTGAACAATTACAATGTTCTATAAAATATAAATTTTGTCCAGTTGTGAAAAAATGGGAGATTTTACAAAGAGGGGGGAGAATGGGAGATGGGTAAAAAAGTCTGGAGATTTTGTCTCCCGCCAGGAGAATCACATCTATGATATGTCCAACTTGCATATTTAACAGGACATGTAGTATATGCATGACATGTAAAATTATTCATGTCATAAATATATGACGAAAGTATTTCTTATTGATTCATACAAATTTGACGAGTTGTACAAATTTTGTAAGAGACAAACTGGTATTGCTCCTCTTTATTTTCAGAGCAGAGCTAAGCTGTTAACCAAAACAAATTACTAATAAACAGATAGGATAGAAATATTCCAGATAATCAGGATGTCTCTCTAGCATGTCTTGGGTTTAAAAGTTTTCAAAACAGCATTTTTGGACTAGGATAAAACTTTCATCACTGCCATGACTGCAAAATCCCAAAATTTATTATTATATATGCATGAATTCTACATTTATTTGGCATTGACCTATTGACCTGAAAGGAAAAAAAATACAAAGTTTCAAGCCACAGCAGATGTTAAATTTGTAAAAAAAACAGATTAACTCACCAGAAATGTCAAGACCCCAAAACAGAAACAATTTAACACATGTTACAGCAAACCAAAAGAGCACAGTAAGAAAACAAAGTGCAGGACAGGTCACAAATGTGCTGATGCCTGAAGATCATATTTTTTAAATATTGAAATAACATATAAACCATAGTCGGATTGTACATATATCATGTATATACACATGTACTTTAAATCCCTTTTTATCAATGTTTATTTTATTTTGTTTTCTAGAGATGCGTCAAAAATAGTCATAAGAGGAAATACTTCAGATTTTATGGCCAGGATTAACTATGAATTGAATGGTAAAGAAGCTCATATAGCAGATGTTCTGACTACCCTTTATAATAGCAGACAGGAAATAATTAAACCTAACCAAGTTATCCTGTTTGATGACGATGAAGAAAACATTGCCTCAGCCAAAGAGTTTGGACATTTAGCAGTAGAAGTCAAAGAAGATTTCAGTTATGACAATTTTACTGAAATATCAGCAATGTTTCCAGAAAGAAAAGGGTCAAAATGATATTTCTTAGTTTATCTTTCTTTTTGTTATTTCACGAATGAATTTAGATGTTTTAAAGATTAGAAATATTATCTTCAAGTCTATAAAATATTACTCAACTATTTTGATATTGAAAAAAAAAACGCTTAAATTCTAATTATCTTTAATTTTTTGTGTCTTTTCTATTTTTGTATTTTTTAGAGGCCAGCATCAATCCTTAAGATGTTGAAGCCCATACTTTTACTTTTTCCTTCCGTCCACATTCATGACATTTTTTCCAAGAATGCTATATGTAAAGCTTAAAACTATAACAGTGCTATAGATATGAAATTTTGTAGTAATAAAAAGTACCATTTATGGATACTCATATTGAATTTTATGTGAATCCATCAAATATTTTGGGTACAACTTTTTAAGTTTTTATTAATGTGGCCCTTTTGTTCTTTAGTATTCTAGTTTTATCTATGACTTATATCTTTCCTTATACAATTACCATACTATCCTTAGTATTGTGATTATATTGTAAGGGCTGTTCCATAATTTGACGTGTGTGTGGGGGGGTCGGGAGGAATTTCTATTACATTGTACATTTATGGTGGGTGGTGGGTGTTTGAGAAAGATTTTGTTAAGAAACAATGACAAAAAAATAATAATTATTACTAGATGGGTGGTTGGGTAAAGAAAAAAGTACCTCCCGACCCCCCCCCCCCACATTTAATTCTGGAACAGCCTTAAACAATTTGTAGTGCAGATGTGAAAAAATATTCATAATTTTTTTTTTTTTTTTCAATTTTTTAGTCCAAATGCTTCTAAAGCATGCTCAAGTGTGTGAAAATTTGTGTTCTCCCTAAAACCTATTCTGTGTTTCACTGGATCATATTTTTTCATTACTACATGTGTTTTTAATCAAATGAAAATAACATAAAAAAATGATAGTAAATACATATAGTAGTGTCATACCAAAAAGCAAGGTTGTACATATTGCTATTTTGTAAATATTTACTTGGTTTTTATAAAATATGCATATTCACCAGCAATATTATTAATATTAATTGTATTATTTTTGCTAGGAATTTGAATTTTGAATATTATAAATATTATTGATTGTATAATTCAGTTGCAAAAATTTATAACAACTTTGTCATTATATATTGCAAGAATTATTCAGATGTATTTTGGAAAAAAAACTGTTTTACTTTGTATATTATGCAAGAAATACATATTTGTAATGATTTATACCCAAAAACTTTTTAACAGTTAAGAAAACCTTTCCATGTTACATTTGTAAAAATTTATTGGTTTTAAAAAGTTCCTTATATTGTTATTTTGCCAGAATTGTATTTGAAAGTGCATTATTTGTTAACATGTTTGTGCCATTTTTCTTGCAAAATATTACTATTTATTTTCTCCCATAAAAGAAAAGTGTTAGTGGATTGTAATTGCCTGCCAAGATGACTTTGTGTATGTTTTGAAGGAATGAAGTTTATTTTCCTAGATATTTTGTACCATGTATTAAATAACGATTTTGTTTTTTTTGTCCAATTCCAATGAACCTGTATTTTTGTATGTTCACCGTTTGTCTTTCATGTTAACCAGATATGTTATCATTCATGTCATTACACATTTCAAATTTCAATTGATAAGTTTATTGGGTTTCTGTCTCAAATATTTAAGTTTCATCTACAACATTGAATTTCTTATGACTTGAATTCTTTATGAACTTGAGTTATCTCCCCTTTTATCTAATCTAGTGATTTTCTTATCTAAACCTTTTGTTGAATATGTTTCTCATTTATCATCTAGAAAAAAAGCAAGAGGTGAAATTCTTCACAAGAAGGCCAGGCTGCCCTGACGGCAAATTTTCTATGTTTTTGTAAATTACTTTCCTACCTGTAATTTCCAACTCTAGTAATAGTAAAATTTTAACACTCATGTTTTTGTTACATGTTTTTTGTTTTTATTAAGTTTTATCATTAAAGTCATTACCAATTGCACAATTTCTACTCAATTACCAAAGCTTGCTGTTTTTTCCTAACTTTATTATAGAAAATGATATAAAAAAAATTGTTTGCTCATTTATACGCCTGTACACGTACATGTACATAATCATATTTAGATAAGGAATTCTATTTAATGCACAAGTTTGTAGCTCAATTTATACAGTGTGTTAACTTATTCAAAAAATATATGCAAGCACAAATACCTCACCCTTTAAATTATTTTTATGCATATTTTGAATGTTGTGCTGAAAACACTTAGAATAATAAAATTCTACTTAAAAATTTTGTAAGAAGTTTTTCATGTTTTAAATGCTCTGTCATTTAATATCAATAGACAAAAAGTATAATTGCATTACTATTTTCCTATTGGCTAAGTTATAGGTCCTTTGATAGCCATGTCGGCTCACCCTGGGGCAATTTGTTACCCTTGGACCTAAAACTAAGTGAGTATGAAAAGGCCAAATAAAAAAGTATGTGTGTTTCCTTTTTCCCTATCTACCTTGTTTTTCATGCCTACCCTAATATTTGTATTGCCATTTTTGCTAAAGCCCCGTTAAACTTGAAATTTTGTGCCCCTTCACTTATGGTAAATAAATAAATAAATGCCAGCCTATCTAGCCTATTTTTTCAAGCATGAAACAGGAAACACACATACTATTTTATTAGGCTAAATGGTTAGGAAATAATACTCTAAAATACCAGACTTATAGTATAGTATCTTTAATGAAATAATAGATAAGCAATAAAATTGTATTAGTATTATTGGCCTTTTGTAAAAGACTAATATCAGACAAAACCTGCTCAATATAAAAATTGTGATTTTTGTCTCGCCTGCGAAGCAGAGCAGGACATAGGTGTTACTTTACCGGCGGCGTTAACCTTTTTGAAAAGTTTTATGAGCACCTCCATATCTCAAGAACTATAGGTCCTGGATTGATGAAACTTGGTATGCATATGCCCCAGTAGTAGCTTAGCACAGTTGCATCCCCATCTTTTGACCTTGACCTTGATTTTCCGGTTGAGTGACTTTGACAATTTTCAATACATAAAATAGCAATGAAAAAGTTTTGCGAGCACCTCCATATCTCAAGAACTATAGATCCTAGGTTGATGAAACTTGGTATGCATATGCCCCAGTAGTAGCTTAGCTCAATTCCATCCCCATCTTTTGACCTTGACCTTGATTTTCCGGTTGAGTGACTTTGACAATTTTCAATACATATAATAGCAATGGAAAAGTTTTGCGAGCACCTCCATATCTCAAGAACTATAGGTCCTAGGTTGATGAAACTTGGTATGCATATGCCCCAGTAGTAGCTTACCACAGTTGCATCCCCATCTTCCAACCTTGACCTTGATTTTCCAGTTGAGTGACTTTGACAATTTTCAATACATATAATAGCAATGAAAAAGTTTTGCGAGCACCTCCATATCTCAAGAACTATAGGTCCTAGGTTGATGAAACTTGGTTTACATATGCCCCAGTAGTAGCTTAGCACAGTTGCATCCCCATCTTTTGACCTTGACCTTGATTTTCCGGTTGAGTGACTTTGACAATTTTTATTGCATATATTTTCAATGTTTAGGTTCTATAAACATCTTTTGATCTCAGAAACTGAAATCCATGTAAATTCAAAATATAGTGGAAGTAAGAAAGAATAATTGTTTCTGATGGTGCCGGCAGGCGAGACATACTTTAGTGTTAACTCTTGTTTTGCTTTAATAATTACTTTACTGTAATGTTTTAAATATATTATACATAGGGCATTTAGTTTTTAGCTCACCTGGCCAAAGGCCATGTGAGCTATTGCCATCACTTGGCGTCCGTCGTCGTCGTCCGTCGTCGTCGTTAACTTTTCTTGAAACTTCTTCTCCTCTGAAACGGCTGCACAGATTCAAACCAAATTTGGTCTGGTGGTACTTTAGGGTATCCCCCACAGAACTAATGTGGGGATTTTTGATTCGTCGAAAAACATGGCCGCCGTTGCTAAAAATAGACCAGGGTGTCAGACTACTGTTTTTGGCTTGTAAATCAAAAAGTATAAGAGATAGATGAAATCTGATGCCACCCTACTGCTTCAGCATCAAAAGCTCTTCAAAAGTCACCATTGAGTCGAAGTTGTCAGATGATGCCTTATGGGAGTTACGGCCCCTTAAAGGTGAAAAATAGCATTTTTTCATGTTTTTGGCCTATGGAATGAAAACTATTGCAGATAGAGAGAAGCTGTTGCTTGCTTAAATGTTCAGCTCATTAAGCTCTACAAAAGTTTCCATAAGGTCAAAGTTGTCAGATGACCCCTTATAGGGGTTACGGCCCCTTAAAGGCAAAAAATAGAGTTTTTGGCCTATAGCATGAAAACTATTGCAGATAGAGAAAAGCTGTTGCTTGCTTAAATGTTCAGCTCATTTAGCTCTACACAAGCCTCCATAGGGTCGAAGTTGTCAGATGACCCCTTATAGGGGTTACGGCCCCTTAAAGGCAAAAAATAGTGTTTTTGGCCTATAGAATGAAAACTATTGCAGATAGAGAGAAGCTGTTGCTTGCTTAAATGTTCAGCTCATTAAGCTCTACAAAAGTCTCCATAAGGTCAAAGTTGTCAGATGACCCCTTATAGGGGTTATGGCCCCTTAAAGGCAAAAAATAGAGTTTTTGGCCTATAGAATGAAAACTATTGCAGATAGAGAAAAGCTGTTGCTTGCTTAAATGTTCAGCTCGTTTAGCTCTACACAAGCCTCCATAGGGTCGAAGTTGTCAGATGACCCCGTATAGGGGTTATGGCCCCTTAAAGGCAAAAAATAGTGTTTTTGGCCTATAGAATGAAAACTATTGCAGATAGAGAAAAGCTGTTTCTTGCTTAAATGTTCAGCTCATTTAGCTCTACAAAAGTCTCCATAGGGTCAAAGTTGTCAGATGACCCCTTATAGGGGTTATGGCCCCTTATAGGCAAAAAATAGAGTTTTTGGCCTATAGAATGAATACTATTGCAGATAGAGAAAAGCTGTTGCTTGCTTAAATGTTCAGCTCATTTAGCTCTACAAAAGTCTCCATAGGGTCGAAGTTGTCAGATGACCCCTTTAAGGGGTTGTGGCCCTTTATAGGTGAAAAATAGTGTTTTTTGCATTGGAATGAAAACTATTGCAGATAGAGAAAAGCTTTTTATTGCTTAAACATTCAGCTCATTTAGCTATACAAAAGTCTTCAAAGGGTTGACATTAAACCAGGTGAGCGATTCAGGCTCCTGGGAGCCTCTTGTTTTCTTAAGCTGTTGCATCAGTATATATTTATATGTATCGCAAAAGTATTAATATGTTTCTACATTTATTAAGTATGCTTCGTTTAAAAAGAATCTCCATAGGCAAGAAAAAAATGTGACTTGCATACATGATAACTTTCAGACAGCCTCTCAAGGAAAATTTTAACTATTGAGAGAACCTCTTGGGAAGATATTTATCCACGAACCAGAGAATTATGTAAAAATGCAAACTGTTACAGTCTGCAACTACACAATGTTGGTTGAGTTTTCTTTTCCTATTCAGTTTGCTTCTTACTGTAATGACAAAATGATTATGAACATTGTTTTTTATTAATTTCAAAAATAAAAATACAAACAATACTTATTTTATTGTTAAATCTTTTGAAAACTATTGTCTTAATCTAAATCATAAATGTAATACATTTCTAACAATGACTTGAAGAATAGAACCAACTATTTTTTGATAATTATTGATTTTATTAAAAAATAATAGTTTTTACCTTGAGGGAACATAACTCTACACTGTATTTTCATTATCTGCCAAAATTAAGTACTACTTTTTCTAAGAATCAGGCAGATACCATTAATAGGGTGGCACATCAATAATAAATACACAAAAAAATTCAACAAAATTAGGTAAAGCTACCCCAGTAATCTTCGTTTTGACCACTAAATTTTTTCAGTTGATCTTTGGTTTAGGAGATATTACCAGTCAACATTTAGTTTAATTTCATTGTACAGTGAAAAGTACGGGAAAATTTCCCACCATAATTTTCCCTATATAACCAGTAAAAAATATCAAGGCACCAACTACATTTTAAAATGTAGAAACTGCATTGGGTTTGTTTTTATGGTAAAATGAATGCATCTATACCCCAAAATCTAAAATTGGAAATTATCAATGTGCCACCCCCTGCCTGATCCTAATACGGAATAGTACTAAAATGATTCATGTCACTGTATGTGAATTAACCAAATTTATTTGTCACATGAATAAATATTTAGAAATAAATAGATATTCTGTATGTATAAATTGAATATAACAATGTCTTTTGTTGTTTTGTTAAATTATTGTTCATAATTCTCATTTGTTTATATAAAAAAGCTGTTTTTGCCATTGAAAGTGTGTTGTTTAATTTTTTGCTTTGTATTCAAGTGCTTTTTAGCTCACCTTGCCGAAGGCAATGTGAGCTTTTGCCATCACTTGGCGTCTGTTGTCCGTCGTCTGTCGTCTGTCGTCCGTCGTTCAACTTTTCAAAAATCTTCTTCTCTGAAACCGCTTGGCCAAATGTAATGAAAGTTAGTAGGGTTGTTCTGTAGTATGTCCTCTACAAAACTATCGTTTGAAATTTTGATTCGACAAAAAACATGGCCGCCATGGCTAAAAATAGAACATAGGGGTAAATTGCAGTTTTTTGCAAATTACTCAAAAACCATAACACTATCAAAATTCTGGCATGGGTGAAAGTGATCAGCACCTCAAGATCTACCTGCCAAGAAATTTTCAAGAAGATCCAACAACCGATGTAGGAGTTATTGCCCTTTTTCTGGATTTTTTCCAAAAAAATTACTTATTTAGCCCTATATCTTGAAAACTATACAAGATATTGCAAAAATTTAAATTGCATATGACTAAGCACATCAAGATCTACAAAAGTCGTAACAGAGTCAAAGTTGTAGGATCGTTCCTTTAGGAGTTATACCCCTTGGATTGTAAAAATTGACCATTTTCAGTTTTTTGTTAAATTTTTCAAAAATCTTCTTCTCTGAAACTGCTTAGTCAAATGAAATGAAGGGTTGTTCAGTAGTATGTGGTCTACAAAATTATCGTTCAAAATTTGGATTCGACAAAAAACATGGCCGCCATGGCTAATAATAGAACATAAGGGTAAGTTGCAGTTTTTTGCAAATTACTCAAAAATGGTAACAGATATTAAAATTCTATTTGGATAAAAATGATCAGCACATAAAGATCTACCTGCCCTGAAGTTTTGAAGAAGATCTTACAATGGTTGTAGGAGTTATTGCCCTTTTTCTTGTTTTTTTTTTCTTCAAATTTTGCTCTTTTAAGACTTATATCTTGAAAACAATACAAGATATTTGAAAAATTTAAATTGCATATGGTTAAGCAAATAAAGATCTAAAAATTATGTAATGGGGTCAAAGTTGTAAGACCTTTCTTGATAGGAGTTGTTTCCCTTAGAACATTAAAATTGATAATTCCACCGAGTAGCAGTCCTTTGTTAAAATATCCAGCATATAAGTATCATCGAATACAAGGTGAGCGATTCAGGCTCCTAGGAGCCTCTAGTTAGTTAATGGTTTATGATTTACCACTGCTCAACTTTTTTACCCTGTCACATAAATATTGGTTTGTGTTTGTCTTTCAACATATAGTTTGGGACCATACTTGCTTGAAAATTGACACAGCTATTTTATAGTACAATAAACGAAGGTCAATTTCGATTTTCAACACAAAAAATAAAAGTCATTTTAACATTTATTTAAACTGGCAGAGGTATAATAAAAATTCCCATTAGATTTCATTTTCAGCTCACCTTATTTGAATTTTGCCATCACCTAGCGTCAGACATCAATATTTGTTGAAACATCATGTCCTTTTGAATCGCTATACTGATTGGAACCAAATTTTTAATGTTTTTTTTATTTGGATAAAGACATGTATCCTGATATAAACTGATACAATAGAAGTTGAGAAAGGCGGTCACTTGGTTATACATATTTTTCTTAAGCATTTTTGGCACTTCTTGGTTCGAAGTGTTCATTTGATTTATTTTAGAGGTCATGTTTGACTTTTTTAACAATTTGCCATAGACATATACAGGTCTATGCCATAGAGCATGAAAACTGGTATTGTGTCTCTTTGCCCCTGTTCCTGATTCCGTTCATCTGGGTTCGTTCGCCCTCTATTATACATGAGGGATTTGATAGAAAATAAAAAAAAACTGGCGCAAACATTGAATAACTGTTGTTTGTTTCAATGCTTTAAATTATCTCTATAGCATAAAACGACCTTTTCCTGCTACTGTACATTAAAGACAAGGTTTGTTAAGTTCTCACAATAATTTTAAAGTCGTTGTGATATTGATTTAATACATGTACATATCTTTTAAGAAAAAAAACAACTTCAAACAAGTAATACTGTGAGCAAGCTCACATAAGGATACCCACGGCTTCATATTGGATTTTGTACTGTAAAAAAAAAATCTCAAGTCCAGCTATCTCCCCTCAATGATAACCAACAGCAATACAAATTCTTCATGCACATCTACAGATGATGTATGACAGTACTTCCTTCCTGTAAAGTTTCATCAAAATCCATCAAGCGGTTTGGGAGGAGTTGCGCTTACAGGTCCAAGTCCAATTATCTCCCCTGAATGATATCAGATTGCGATACAAATTCTTCATGCACATCTACAAATTATGTACTTCCTTCCTGTAAAGTTTCATCAAAATCCTTGAAGCGGTTAAGGTGAAGTTGAGCTTACGATGTCTCCCATTTAATAATGTATTTAAAAAGTCTAAGTCCAATTATCTCCACTGAATGATATCCGAGCGCCATGAAAATTCTTCCTGCACATTTACATATGATGTACTCCCTTCATGTTAAGGTTCAGCAAAATCCTTCAAGCGGTTAAGGATGAGAAGCGCTTACGAGTTATGTGGACAGACGGACAGACAGACAGGATGTTTCCTATATACCCCCCAAACTTTGTTTGCGGGGGTATAGTTAAGAAATGAGAACTTTTCTATAATTGCTCAATTGTTAATGTTTGGAAAGACTTTAAAAAATACTTAGGGTGTCTATGGTCAGATATCTGAGTTGTTTCCTGAACAAATGTTGAATTTGAAAAGCCTGTGTTCTAGATTTAGAAACGCAATATATACATAATGTATCAACATTATTTTAATATTAATTTCTAGAAGTGTCAGAGAGCTATTGCTTTCATTTGGCGCCCGTCTTCGTCGTCGCTTTCTTGAAAATCGTCTCTATAACCAATGATGGTATTGCTTTGAAGCTTTGCACACTTAGTTTCTATTATGTCATCTACCAAGATTGCACAAGTGGTGACTTAACAATATGGCTGCCGTTGCTGAAATAGATTTCATTAGGGGGACAGATTATGAATCAAATTTACTTACTTCCTACAACGATGACCAGTAGAAAATTTCCATTTTGCAGTGAAATCTTCTGCAAACCAGGACTGAATCACAATGCCAGAGTTTCAACTTTCTCAAATACCAAACGTCCGACTTTATCTGCTTCACGCAAAATTCAACATACATATAAACATTTTTAACAAAGACTACACATTAAAGCTAAATCGAAAAACCATATCCAATGAACATTGCAATTTCAATCTAACAAAAAAAAAAAAAAAAAAAAAAAAACAAGACAAAGTGAGCCAAAAAGAAAATACTTTAATACAACAAAGGTTAGGGGGCGTGAAAAAGTTTTTGCCAAGCGAGGCGAGGCGCGAATTTGTTTTAGCGTTTTTTTTCATATTTTTATGCAAAATTTGAAAACATAATTTTACCTGTTTTAGCCCTGTACACCCTCTCTGTATTCGCGCATAATGTTTGGCTATACTGGTATTCGTTATACCAAAGCCCGTACTGATTAAAATCAGATCTATTGTTCCCTACTGTCTCTACATGGTAGCATTTTACTTTCTGTTCTAATGATCTTTTAGGAATCCTCTTGATTATTCATAAGAAGTAACGCTTCCAAAATCTTGGAAACTGCAATCTAATTGGTCAATTCAAAAGGGTAACAGAACAGAAAGTAGAATGCAAGATATCTTCAGATTTACCATGCAGTGATAGTAGGGAACAATATGATAGATCTGATTTTAATTAGATTTGACAATTTGATAGATGTGATTTTAATTAGATTGGCAAAAGCCTTCATAGGTCAAAGCTGTTGTTTGCTCTAAAAGCGTACTTGCAGCGTACTGCGATAAGTGGAAACTTTCAGTAAATACTAGTAAAACAAAAGTGATGATATTTTGTAAACGTAAAATGCAAAGATTACCGCAATTTAAACTTAACGATGCATCGCTTGAAATTGTCGACAGTTATAACTATTTGGGACTTTTATTGAAGTATAATTGGATCGTTTACAGATACAAAGTAAAAACTTGTTGGTTACAAGCAGAAAAGGCAATTTTTGGTGTATATATACTAGAATAAGAAATCTAAACCTTCCTGTAGATATTCAATTAAAACTTTTTGATTTTATGATTGCTCCTATGTTTTGTTGTACGGTTCAGAATGATAGCAAAAATAGAATACATTCCACGGGTCGATTGGGCGACATAATAAGGGACGATGAGATAGTATTTCTCGCCATTTTAATACGACTGCAAAAAAAAATGCGGACGTATAATGGTATGATGCTATCGTCGTCGTCGTTGTCGTCCGCGTTGTCTGTTAACTTAAGTGTAACAACAATAACTTTAGTTCTAGTTATCCAATATTGCTATGAAATTTGAGAATGATGTTCCTTACCACAAAAGGATGGGTGAGATTGATTTTTGGGATCCCCTTTTTACTCGGAAGTCT
Organism: Arcuatula senhousia; assembly: GCA_963971305.1. Classification (NCBI taxonomy): domain Eukaryota; kingdom Metazoa; phylum Mollusca; class Bivalvia; order Mytilida; family Mytilidae; genus Arcuatula; species Arcuatula senhousia. The sequence continues at coordinate 28,309,046 of OZ020308.1, read as the reverse complement.
TCGGCTTCCGAGGAAGACTTCCGAGTCTTGCCAGAGAAAAGATAAATGGAAGAAAAGAGGGAAACTGGTACAATGCCGTATTCACGTTATTAACTCTCGTGGAAATGGAAAAAAGGTCCAGACTAAAAAAAGCGATATTGCCTCATTGTTTCCAAAATTAATAATATTCAATAAACCTTCCGCAATAAGAAATATTACGATGAATAGTTATGCGATTCTTTCATAATGTACGTTCTATAAAATGTTAACATGAACCATTGCATTGAACTTGTTATACCCGGATCGCGTGTTCCAAAATAGCCGCCATTTAACCCCAGTTTTACTGGAAAACTTGTACCTACTCTTTGATGGATAAAACGGGAAACCTGTTCCTTTCTCTCCAATCCCTTGGACATGTTTGTATTTATATTTCTTCAATCGTTACAAATTGACGAACAAGACTTTTTATTCAATTTTCTTTCAATTTTTCTTGAAATAAATCGATAAACATGTTGCTTCCATTGCCCCCAATGCTCTGACGTCAGATCTTACCTCAGTTGACCTTTGACATTTGGACATTCTAATATCCGGAAAGTTCCGGAATGAATGAACTCGCGATTGGTCTATTATTAAACATTTAAATATCATTATATTCTCATTTATAAAGTAGGGTAAATGGGAGCCAAAAATGCTACTTTTTGTTTGTTCCAACAATAACTTTTGTTCTGGTTGGAATTACCAAATGCTGTGAAATTTTACAATAATATTCTATACCTTAAAAAGATTAATGGGATGGATTTATCGGGTTCCGCCTACATTCGTTTAAAAATTATGGGCCCTAAAGGGGCAAAAGATTTGTTCCCACAATAACTTTAATTCTGGCTATCCAATTATTAAGAAATTTGACAATGATATGTCATACCTTTCAACCATATAGGGTATTGATTTCTTTTTTTGGGGGGAGTCTTCCTTTTTTAATTTAGAACTAAGGGTCTAAAAAAAGGGACAAAGTATGCAGCTTTTTTATTTCTGGTCCGATTTTAAATATGTTTTTTTGCATGTTAAGTCTTGTCAAGTAGTCAATACAAAATGGAGGATTAATTGTTGCAACCTCCCCCTTTTCAATTATGAAATTAGGGACCAAAAAGAGCCAATATCGAAACTTGTTTATATATTAACCGATTTCAATTTGTTTTTTTTTTGCTTATCAATTCTTGTCAAGCGGTGAATATACAAAATTAAAGAATAATTTTGAGACAACCCCTCCTCCTGATTGCCCTTAGGGACAAAAAGGGGCAAATATGAAAGATAGCAGATACCTTTAATAAGTGGTAAAAGGGATAATATTTTGAAAATTGTAATCTATTTTGGTCTGGTTTGAAATTCCTTTTGAAGTCCACCAAAGACAACATTTGTTACAAACCTTTTCAGTCCACCATGGGTGCATGTGTCCAGAGCAATTGGCTATCAATATTGAGCCTAAAAAATACAGAGTTGGACATGTTGCGGTTGTATCATGGTACGCTCGGCGAAGCTTTTTTATTATTCTAAAAGTATTTATTCGGCGGACTATCTGATGACCCCTTAAAGGAGTTACGACCCATAAATGTCAATGCTATTTTTTTTTCAGCAATATGCTTGCTATAAAGTTTAGCTTTATATGGCTATAGTAAACTATGGCTTCATATGTTTAAGTTGTATATGTATGATTATCCTTTATAGGAGATTTGCAGTTATCACTTGCACTAGTAGAAAAGTTCAAAATTGAGTTAAAAGATATGGTGGTTAATTGTTTTAATTAGTGTTTGACTGGTCTGCTATACTGAGATGATCACCTCAATATCCCTATTGTGCCTCACAACTAAGTTGTGTTCTATGGTCATTACCGGATCCTAATATCGCAATGGAAGAGGGAGGTATGGCGCCATAAAACCTGGTTTAATCCACCATTTCGTTTGAAATGCCTGTACCAAGTCAGGACCATTGCGATCCATTAATTCTCCGGTATGACTGATTCATTTTTGCCATTTTCTCTGGACTATGAGATTGATCATTCAAGTACGGTAGTTTTGTTATTACCTTTATTTTCAATTAATCAGATGAGTCATTTTAATCCGTATAGCGATTTAGTCTACTCTTGTTATATGATGTTTCTTGATATTTTTGGCAGTCTTTTACTTCTAGAAGTAAGACGGCTGATAAACCCTCGGTTTGTTAGCAAAAGGCATGTATGGTGCTTCATTATGCTGTTTAGTTGGTTTGTCCGGCAGCTAGAACGAATTTGTCCTTTGGGCATATTCTGGTTTATCCTAAAACAGTAGTACGTGTGACATAAGTTTTTTTTATATATGCATTAGCTAATTTTTGTAAGGATCCAAATAGTCTTGTTGGTCTAATAATATTTTGGCCGTAAGATTGCAATAGAAAAACCTAGTTCAACCCATACTTTTTTTTGACATGTCTGTTCCAGATCAGCAAGTTTCTGATCAAATTATGTGTGAACCATCAAATTACGATAAAAGAGGCAGGTTCTGCGCCATAAAATCTGGCTTATGTATTCATTTTTTTTGAAATTCGATACCAAGTCAGGAGGATTGCTGTTTTAAAATTTTATCTGGACTTTAAAGGGCTTGTTTTGTCTTTTCTTCTTGAATATTTAAAATTATCAAAATTGGGTCATTGTCTTGCATGCGAATCTGAGCGAGACATAGGTGAACAACATTACTTTACTGGCGGCGGCGCGTTAACTATTTATGTAAATGTTTTATGAGCGCCTCCATATCTCAAGAACCATAGGTCCTAGGTTGATGAAACTTGGTATGCATTTGTCTAAGTAGAAGTTAAGCAAAGTTTCATCCCCATCTTTTTACTTTGACCTTGAATTTCCAGTTGAGTGACTCTTACAATTTTCGATTCATAACAATAGCAGTGTTATTTTGTTATGAGCGAGAACTATAAGTCAAAAGCTTATTACTCGGTGTTTAACTTTAACAAAATTATCTTCATCTTTCGTCCTTGATTTTCAAGTTTACATTTGATAGTTTTCATTGGTATTTGGACAGAATGTGAGTTCAGGTTTGTTGGGCCATCCAAGTAATTCATACATTCATTGTAAAAAGGTGACAAACAACAGAATAGCATGCTGTCAGGCCACAGTTAGAAAAAAGTTCAGTTTGCAAACCCTACCAATGTTTCATTCTCAACAATAAATGAATAAATTAATTGAACATGTGGAATAAGTAGGTACTCTGATGGTGCCGGCAGGCGAGACGTACTAAAGTGTTAGCTCTTGTTTTGTTATAACTTTCAATTCCGCTTTTAAAGCATAGACTATAGAGACAGTTATATAAAAAAAACACACAAAAAATGGAAGAAAAGTGTTGCAGAGGTATGACACCATTCATTACTTTAATATAAACACATGCTTGAAATAAAAATACGTGAAATAAACAACTGCACATGACAATTTCTAACATAGTCATATTCAAATATAGTTGTTTGTTCTTCTCCTCATTATAGGATATTTTAACATCATTCTAGGTTGTTAAGGATAATTGGGTACTTAATTCATTTAAGTGACGTGTCTGGAAAGTTTTAGACTTGACCTTTTATAATATACATTGAGGGTCCTGATTAGGTCAAAAGAATGGAAAACAAATGGTAAAAACAGTTATAGAATAATTGCTCAAGATGAAAAATAGACAGTAAACGGATACAAATATAATGAAAATAATTAAAAATAGATAAAAGAATAGATAGAAAGAGCAGAGAATTAAATGATAAAGAATTGTGGATCCTTAACCATACCCTCAAACATGAACAATATTCTTGGCTTGATTTTGACACTACTCGGAAAACGTCATTATGCCTACATTTACTGAATGATGTAATGATGGTATAATTTGAACATGACTCCATGATTATGTTGACCTTTTCAGAAAAAAAATGTGTAATTAAATACATGTTGTTTCTTCATGCACATCTACAAATTATGTACTTCCTTCCTGTAAAGTTTCATCAAAATCCTTGAAGCGGTTAAGGTGAAGTTGCGCTTACGAGGTCTCCCATTTAATAATGTATTTAAAAAGTCTAAGTCCAATTATCTCCACTGAATGATATCCGAGCGCCATGAAAATTCTTCATGCACATTTACATATGATGTACTTCCTTCATGTTAAGTTTCAGCAAAATCCTTCAAGCGGTTAAGGATGAGAAGCGCTTACGAGTTATGTGGACAGACGGACAGACAGACAGGATGTTTCCTATATACCCCCCAAACTTTGTTTGCGGGGGTATAGTTAAGAAATGAGAACTTTTCTATAATTGCTCAATTGTTAATGTTTGGAAAGACTTAAAAAAATATTTAGGGTGTCTATGGTCAGATATCTGAGTTGTTTCCTGAACAAATGTTGAATTTGAAAAGCCTGTGTTCTAGATTTAGAAACGCAATATGTACATAATGTATCAACATTGTTTTAATATTAATTTCTTCAGAGAGCTATTGTTTTCACTCGGCGCCCGTCTTCGTCGTCGCTTTCTTGAAAATCGTCTCTATAACCAATGATGGTATTGCTTTGAAGCTTTGCACACTTAGTTTCTATTATGTCATCTACCAAGATTGCACAAGTGGTGACTTAACAATATGGCTGCCGTTGCTGAAATAGATTTCATTAGGGGGACAGATTATGAATCAAATTTACTTACTTCCTACAAGGATGACCAGTAGAAAAGTTCCATTTTACAGTGTAAACCATTGTGAAATCTTCTGCAAACCAGGACTGAATCACAATGCCAGAGTTTCAACTTTCTCAAGTACCAAACGTCCGACTTTATCTGCTTCACGCAAAATTCAACATACATATAAACATTTTGAACAAAGACAACACATTAAAGCTAAATCGAAAAACCATATCCAATGAACATTGCAATTTCAATCTAACAAAAAAAAAACAAAAAAAAAAAAACAAGACAAAGTGAGCCAAAAAGAAAATACTTTAATACAACAAAGGTTAGGGGGCGTGAAAAAGTTTTTGCCAAGCGAGGCGAGGCGCGAATTTGTTTTAGCGTTTTTTTCATATTTTTTTACAAAATTTGAAAACATAATTTTACCTGTTTTAGCCCTGTACACCCTCTCTGTATTCGCGCATAATGTTTGGCTATACTGGTATTTGTTATACCAAAGCCCGTACTGATTAAAATCAGATCTATTGTTCCCTACTGTCTCTGCATGGTAGCATTTCTCTCTGTTCTAATGATCTGTTTCGGAATCCCCCTGATTTATCATAAGAAGTAACGCTTCCAAAATCTTGGAAACTGCAATCTTTGGTCAATTCAAAACGACAGCAAATCAGAAAGTAGAATGCAAGATATCTTCATATTTACCATGCAGTGATAGAAGATCGAATTTTAATTAGATTGGACAATTTGATAGATGAGATTGCAATTAGATTGGCCAAAGCTTATTCTTCTTATTTTTAAATTTTATGTCTATAAGCAGAGGTGTAGAGACGAATTACTCTTTCTCCCTGCTCTTTAGGCAGATATTTACTGCTACTACAAGCAAGAGCAATATAGTTCCTTAGTCAATGGAAACAAGGTGTCCTTTGACAAAAAATGGGAGAAATACAAACCTTTATTTGACGAATAAGAAGAGAAACATATAAGAAATGTTACAATTAAATTTTTAATATCTTATGAAATTTATTTGTATGAAATGCCCATGCTCTAGCAATTGGTATTATTAATCAATAACGACTTTCTGAATGAGTGTGAGTGTGAGAGCTTGTCTTTGTATTTCATATATATTGTGAAAATGTCTGAAAAACAAAAAAAATATTTAAAAAAAAAGATTGGCCAAAGCCTTCATAGGTCAAAGCTGTTGCTTGCCCTAAAAGCTTGCAATGATAGCAAAACTAAAATCCATTTAACAAAATATGCAGCTTTTTTATTTCTGGTCCGATGTTAAATAATTTTTGGCAGCTTTTACTTCTAGATGTAAGACGGCTGATAAACCCTCGGTTGGTTAGCATAAGGCATGTATGGTGCTTCATTATGCTGTTTAGTTGGTTTGTACGGCAGTTAGAACAAATCTGTCCTTTTGGCATATCCTTGTTTATCCTAAAACAGTAGTACGTGTGACAAAATTTTTTTTTTACATATGCATTAGCTAATTTTTGTAAGAATCCAAATAGTCTTGTTGGTCTAATAATATTTTGGCCATAAGATTGCAATAGAAAAACCTAGTTCAACCCATAATTTGTTTTGACATGTCTGTTCCAGATCAGCAAGTTTCTGATCCAATTATATGTGAACCATCAAATCACAATAAAAGAGGCAGGTTCTGTGCCATAAAATCTGGCTTATGTATTCATTTTTTTTTAAAATTCTATACCAAGTCAGGAGGATTGCTATTTTAAATTTTATCTGGACTGTAAAGGGCTTGTTTTGTCTTTTCTTCTTGAATATTTAAGATGATCAAAATTGGGTTATTGTCTTGCATGCAAAGCTGAGCGAGACATAGGTGAACAAAGAAGCAGAGGTACCAATTGGGTATCCGAATATCAAAAGTCCGAAAGGGTAGAGACAAAACCAGCAAACACCAACAAGAACGGGACAAAAACAGACAACATGTAAAACATGGAAACACAAAACAACTGAATATCCATCAACAACGCGAACTCCAGTCGAAACCAGAGTGAACTCAGGTGCTCCGGAAGAGTAAGCAGTTCCTGCTTGCTATAGCACACCCGTCGCGTTGCCAATAGTCCATTCAGCGTGTCAAATCCGGTAAAGGAAGACAAAACAACACCCTATGACAAACCAACATCTGCACTAATCTGAGAGATCGAAATCCCATATTTGTCTATAAGTGCATGATGTCTTCCGTAAAATTTCTTGAGTGAAGACAGCAACCGAGGAGCAACATAACCCTGTGTGAGCAATTTTTGCGTCAGACGTGTCGCTCTGCTAAGGAAATCGATGTAAGTCCCGCACGCTCTGGAGTAACGAATCAATTGAGATACGTAAACTCCATAAGCTGGAGCGGACGGAATGTTGCTACACAAGAAGGGGAAGTTGACGATTACAACATTACTTTACTGGCGGCGGCGCGTTAACTTTTAATGTAAATGTTTTATGAGCGCCTCCACATCTCAAGAACCATAAGTCCTAGGTTGATGAAACTTGGTATGCATTTGTCTAAGTAGAAGTTTAGCACAGTTTCATCCCCATTTTTTTACTTTGACCTTAAATTTCCAGTTGAGTGACTCGAACAATTTTCGATTCATAACAATAGCAGTGTTATTTTGTTATGTGCAAGAACTATAAGTCAAAAGCTTATTACTCGGTGTTAAACTTTACAAAATTATCTTCATCTTTCGTCCTTGATTTTCAAGTTTAATTACATTTGATAGTTTTCATTTGTATTCGGGCAGAATGTGAGTTCAGGTTTGTTGGGCCATCCAAGTAATTCATACATTCATTGTAAAAAGGTGACAAACAACAGAATAGCATGCTGTCAGGCCACAGTTAGAAAAAATTCAGTTTGCAAACCCTACCAATGTTTCATTCTCAACAATAAATGAATAAATTAATTGTACAGTGGAATAAGTAGGTACTCTGATGGTGCCGGCAGGCGAGACGTACTTAAGTGTTAGCTCTTGTTTTGTTATAACTTCCAATTCTGCTTTTAAAGCATAGACTATAGAGACAGTTATATAAAAAAAAAACACACAAGAAAAGTGTTGCAGAGGTATGACACCATTCATTACTCACTTTAATATAAACACAGGCTTGAAATACAAATACGTGAAATAAACAACTGCACATGACAATTTCTAACATAGTCATATTCAAATATAGTTGTTTGTTCTTCCCCTCATTATAGGATATTTTAACATCATTCTAGGTTGTTAAGGATAATTGGGTACTTAATTCATTTAAGTGACGTGTCTGGAAAGTTTTAGACTTGACCTTTTATAATATACATTGAGGGTCCTGATTAGGTCAAAAGAATGGAAAACAAATGGTAAAAACAGTTATAGAATAATTGCTCAAGATGAAAAATAGACAGTAAACGGATACAAAAATAATGAAAATTATTAAAAATAGATAAAAGAATAGATAGAAAGAGCAGAGATTTAAATGATAAAGAATTGTGGATCCTTAACCATACCCTCAAACATGAACAATATTCTTGGCTTGATTTTGACACTACTCGGAAAACGTCATTATGCCTACATTTACTGAATGATGTAATGATGGTATAATTTGAACATGACTCCATGATTATGTTGACCTTTTCAGAAAAAAAATGTGTAATTAAATACATGTTGTTTTACTTGTCATGCTTGTATACCCTGTTTTGGGGAAATCATTGCCTATATGGAACAGTGTGGGCTGTGCAAACAAATAACAACAATTCGTGAACATGGGATGGTTCTAGTCATGTCTTGCATACAACTTAAAAGCCATTGTAAATTGCCATATTTGATGATATTTCTATACGATTGTGCAATTAGATTTTAATATATGGTTCAATCTCGTGAGAACAGTTATAAATGTCCTCATATATATAGCATCATTACCTTGATGGATGTTCTTAACACGTAGTTTACTTTAAATGTCGATTTTTAAGTCTGCAACAGACATTTTCTTGGATATGAAATAAGACAAAGGTTATACAATTTGTCTTTGGTTATTTTTTTTTGTGCTAACCAAGTCGAAAGAAGACCAAAATGGCAGATCTGGACTACGATTTTGAATTGGAAAATATAACATTTACTCTTCCTAATGATAACCAATCATGCGGAACGGATGGATATTTTTTCAACATGCGTTCTTATCGCCCATGGGTATTCCATATAGGATCAGTAAATACTTTTTTCATAATAATTTTTAATACAATGGTTGTAAAGGCATTTAAGCAGAAAGGATTGCTTTCCTCGGCGACAGTACCTTTGATAGTGCTTGCCATTTGTGATATTATGGCTTCTATTTTTATGTTTTGGCCGAAGGAAGCTGGCTTTTATTTTCATATGTATCATATTGATGCCAGCATGGAAACAGACGTGTTTTTACGTATTGCTAAGGTAAACTATCCATTTTGTATTGTATCGGAAGTTTCGTATTATTTGGCACACGTGTTTCATAGCTCTTCATTTGTAGTGACGTCACTAGTAGCTGTGCAAAAGGCGCTTGTGATTCAATTTCCCCTTTGGAGTAAAGTCAACTTGATGAAGCAAAAAACTGCATTGGTTACAACTTTACTTTTAGTGTTTGCTTGTTTTTGTTTAAACTCGTCTTTGGTTATGTACACGATTTATCAATCAGAAAACTCGCAATGGTGTTGTAGAAGATTAAATTACGTAAAAACATGGAATGCCAATGGGCATAAACAGGTTCTTTTTGTGTGCTATACGATATGTTTTTCAGTTCTAGTGATATCGTCATTGTACATAGCGTTTAGATTAACCTGTGACCGACGTCGGAAGAAATACGATTCAAGATTTATAAGAAAAAAGCATCGACGGTCGGCCCTGATTGTTATGCTAGTAGCATGTTTTTGCATAATGACGGAGTTAATTCCCTTTTCTTGTCGCTCTATTGCTCATCTGAAACAATTGTGTACAAACGACATTCACCAATTCGAACTTTTGATCCTTCAGTTCGGTTTTGCTGTAAATTTCATCATTTATATTGCAATGAGCGAAAAACTGCGATCAAAGATAATTTTCTGTTGTCGCAAGGCCGATGACCATAGCAATGCAACGAAGAGCAGCCGAGTACAGATTTCGAGCCTAATAAGTTTAAACCATAATTCTATTTATACAAATGGCTTCAAAGACATCAATTCTCTTGAGATCTTACCTGAACCATAAAGTCAACATTTCATGACAATATGTTATTAAAATACTATTGCAAAAATCAATAGGTTTGTAGATTCTAGAGTGCTAGATATTTACTAGTAAACATTCTGGGTTGTTTTACTAATTGCATAGGGTCCGACTATATAACTGTAATTTTGTCTTTGTTTTCACCCGAAAAACATATTTTTAATTTGATACTGACAAAAAAAGTAACAAAGACAAAAATACTGTGAAGAAGGATACATGTTTCTGCAATATAAAAATAATCATTTTCATATTGAAAACAAATTCTGTCGTGACCCCTAAAATTAACAAATAGTGTTTGCACACTCTACTTGAAAATAAAATAATGACCTGAAATAGAAACAAGTTAGATGGTCGCTTCTTTAATTTGATATACTTTTACATTATATTATTAATCAAGAGTTAATCGAGCTTTCGGACATTTCGACAGACTTATCAAACATCGGACTTAATTGTTATACTACAATGAAACTAGGTGTACAAATATGTTTTGTAGTAATGAAAGAACACATTGGAAAAATTATAGATCGCAAGGGTCCTGACATTGTACAGGCAATTCAAATCATGGTGAATTAAATCAGGTTTATGGCGCACCAACCCCCTCTCTTCCATTGCGATCTTAGGGTCCGGTAGTAACACAAAACGCATTACGGTTGTGAAGTCATAATAGTGATAATAAGATGTTCATACAGTACAATAATCATCAAAAGACAATAATCAAACAATTACTAATCATTCATTTATCATAATCCGTTCTGGATTTTTACATGGCCACTGATTTATGTTATTCAATATTCTTCTGTCTTTTAACAATCAAAACCAGTAAGAAGCATACAGGTAATCAAAGCGCTAAAGCGTTAAAAGCCACTAAAAATAAAGATCGATCTGTGTTTCATAAACTTGAAACATAGCACATCAGTTTTGTTTGTTTCATCCGCACATTTTTACTTTTGTGAAGAAATCTGTAATTAAGCTCCGCCCACTTGATCAAAGGTCAAAGTATTGATACACGATATGTAGTGCACATTTATATCGCATTTATGTTGGGGTATAAATGTGTACCTCTTAATTCAGACAATCCGTATAACATTTAAAATACAATACACGATTAATATACTGTAATAGATCCTCTGGTAGCAATATTGACTGACTGATTTATCCTGTCTAGACGGAAAAAATCGCGAAAATCAGATAGCTATATGACTCTATAAGGCTTTGCCTAAAAAAGGGACACTGGAATGTCAAAATACGAAAGGACAAAGATAACAATCAGTAGACACAATTGAGTACAGCACGATAAATAGACCAAACAAAAATTAGAAGCAATTAACAACGCGATCTCAGGTCGTAACAAGAGTGAACCCAGGTGCTCCGTTTGTCGTGTTAACGCTACTAACCATAAATTCATCATGTCAAATCCGGTTAACGAAAATTAAGTGAAGAGTAACTATACCCAATGTTAACAATTTTTGTGTCAGACGTGAAGCTCTATCGTGGATGTTTTTGACAGATGGAACTACACCATACAAATTTCAACAAATGGCTTTGATGTTATTCAAAGTATAATAAATTAATGCAAATTTAAACAATCATAATAATTAAGTTCACGTTGCTTCTATTTTTTTTTAACTTATTGTTTCGACTTTGATACGTTTCACAGTTAACATACATATACTTTATTTTATATTCGATCTTGTTTCGTATCCTACTTTTCACCGTAATATATCGTTTTAAATTCCCCAATTTTACTTTGATTCTTCAGGCAAATTTCATCTACCATAAAAGCCTTCTAAAAGTAAGTTTGGTTATTTTGGCATGAACACAACGTACAAAACTAATCGTTGACAAAGCTGACTGCATCACACACAAACTATACTGTTTGAGTAACTGGATATACTCCTGTTTTGACATGACTTATGTGGTGTTATGTTTTAAAAAATGTGCTTCGTGGAGTTGTTTTCCTCACAGATATTTTATTTATCGCCTGGTATTCTATTTCCTTAAAATTTGTTTCGATTTGGTGAAATTTTCCTTCTGATATATCCCCTAGAACTTCAGGTACTGAACAATTCAAACTAGAAAGTCAGATTCAACTCAAAATTGACATTGAAGAATAACATTTAACAATGCTTTATACAATACTCGATATCCATGATAACAACAACAACATTTTTATCGTCATCTTTCCATTCTCGTGTAGATATACATTCAGTCTGCTCCTGCTTATGGAGTTTAACTGTCTTAACAGTATCTTTATTCTAGTGCTTGTGTGACTAACATTGATTTCTTTGACAGAAATATTTCTCAGATGAAACTAGACGTTGGCTTGACTAACATGTTATATAGAGGTTTATTTTAATATTGTAGTCTTTAACTGTACTTGATCCGCACTTAATCGATTGTTGGCAACGAAGCATATGTACTATACTAAACAGGAACTGCCGACTCTTCCGGACAGCTACAGTACAAGTATCTCGTTTCTTCCCGAGTTCACGTTTGGTTATAATGTGTTTTTGTTCGTTATGTGGTTTATTTGTTGTGAGGATATTATTACTATCAATTATGTAATGTGTATTTTCGAATTCATAATTATTTGATTGCCCCATCTTTGCTTCTTTCGATATTTTGACATGGACGTCAATGTATATATTTTTATACTGCAATTGTTCTTTATAAGTAGTCAAATTTTACTGACCATACATATATCGATAAGTGATATACGGTCAATGTCAGTAAATCGCTTTAAGAACACGCCCTTTTTCTATCGTTTCTTACATTTGGGCCAACTAATTTGGTCAACACGGGTTACCCGGTGGTCACAATGATTTTATGATCAATTTACACATGCGTTGAGCCTTTCAAAATCGAATCCCAACCTCGACCTTGTAGTTCCACATTCTCGACTTGATAACAGTTGCAATCGAAGAAATTTTAATTTTTTGTCATGTTTCCAGTAGAAATAAAGTAGGAAGCTTTCGTATGAAATGACAAATATTGGCATGATTTACTGTTTGAAAATTACATTTAAAATTTACAACAGACTTGTATATTAGCAGATGTTCTATGAAGTTACAAATATATAGCTTCTAACATTGTTTTAAGTGGATTATCAGATTTCTCAATCAAGATAGTTAAATGATGGAATTTTAAGCTCGAGACTCTGTCGAGAACTATCGAGATTGAGAAATCTGATAATCCACGAGAAATGATGTAAGACGCTGTTTCTCTAATTTTCCGGAAAACCAAAATAGAAAGGAGATTCAATTTGGTTGAGTTTAAATTCTCCTTACCTTTGATTTGGTCAGAATATCATTACGCTTTACCAAGAGTTCCAAATTAATAAAAGTAATCTTAACATTTAGGTTTTTATGATAATCATAAACATAATTTATAATAACATAATAATAACAATTGTGTTAGAAAATATAATATATCAAAAATAAACTAAAATGTATTGTAAATGTCTAAAAGAACTATATTTATCGGCGAATGTTTTTCTTGCAGTTTTCGGTCGCAATGGCCACGCCTACTGTAAAATTGACCAATCAATTAATGAGAACTTAAATTTCTCTAGAGAGAAGAAATATTTTTTCACAACTGGCTGGGAAGTAGCTAAATCGGATGAAAATTAGAGAAAAGGTAATTATCAACCGGAGCTTTGGCGCAACAATCATTTCCAAATATTTTTCTCTTCCACGTTTCAATTTTGCGCTACTATGGCTTTATGTATGTGAGCATTAATTTTTGGCACAACCACTTGTTCCAATACAATCGAAACACGAAAAAGAAATGTTGCATAAAGATTAAGTCTTTGGCTGAAAGGCGATAGAAAAAAAAATGATCTATTAACGTACACTTATACCATTTATATGTAGGCATTGATGAGCATAATTTTCCAGAAGTGTCAAAACCAAGCCAAGAATTTTGTACTTCTTTGAGGGTGGATAGGGATCCACTATTCTTAATTATTGAAATTCTTCGCCCTTAAGTTATTTATTTTTATTCTCATTATTTTTGTATACATCATTACTCTCTGATTTTCATTTTTCTATATCCGTTATTTTCAATTCTTAAAACGACATAAGTACCCTCAAAGTATATTATAAAAGGTGAAGTATAAAATTGTCCACACATAACTTTTAATAACTTAAGTATACCTAATTATTCTTTACAACCTAGAATGATGGCGACTAATCATGTAATGAAGGGAACAACAAACAACCATATTTGAATATGTTTATGTTCGAAATTGTCATGTGCAGTTATTTGTTTCACGTATTACAAGCCCGTAATTATATCAAAGTAAGCAAAGAATGGGTTCATGCGTCTGCAGCAGTGTTCCTCTATATTTTGTGAAAGTCATTGCCTACATTGAACAGTGTGGGCTTTTTCAACGAAACAAAAATAAATATTCGTAAAATTGCCAGGGATGGTTCTAGTCATGTTTTGCATACAACTTAAAATCCATTATTAATAATCATATTATATTTGATGAGATTTCTATACGAATGTGCAATTAGATATTAATATATAGCCCATTCTCCTGAGAACAGTTCTTTTCATCATATACATCATCATTACCTTGATGGATGTTTATTAAGCGTAGTTTACTAAATATGTCAGTTTTAATTCAGCAACAGACATTTTCTGTAGATGAAATAAGACAAAGGTAATACATTCTATGTCCTTGGTTATTTGTTTGGTGTTGCATTAAAGTAAGCTAACATGGCAGATTTGGACTACGATTTCGAGTTGGAAAATATAACATTTATCCTTGCTAATGATAACCAATCATGCGGAACGGATGGCTATCTTTTAAATAATCGTTCGTATCGCCCATGGATATACCATATCGGATCAGTAAATACATTTTTCATAATCATTTTTAATTCAATGGTTGTAAAGGCCTTTAAGCAGAAAGGATTGCTTTCTTCGGCGACTATTCCTTTGATTGTACTCGCCATTTGCGATATTATGGCTTCTATTCTTATGTTTTGGCCAAAAGAACCTGGCTTTTATTTTCACATGTATCATTTCGATGACAGTATGGAAACAGATGTGTTTTTACGTATTGCTAAGGTAAACTATCCATTTTGTATTGTTTCCGAAGTTTCGTATTACTTGGCACACGTGTTTCATAGCTCTTCATTGGTAGTGACGTCACTAGTAGCTGTGCAAAAGGCGCTTGTGATTCAATTTCCTTTTTGGAGTAAAGTCAATCTGATGAAGAAAAAAACGGCATTGATTACAACTTTAATTTTTGTTTTTTTGTGTTTTTGTTTAAACTCGTCTTTGGTTATGCATACGATGTATCCATCCAAAAATTTGCAATGGTGTTGTAAAGGATTAAGTTATGTAAAAACATGGAATTCCAATGGGCACAAACAGGTTCTTTTTGTATGCTATACAATATGCTTTTCAATTCTAGTGATCTCGTCATTGTATATAGCGTTAAGATTAACTTGTGACCGACGACGTAAGGAATACGATTCAAGGTTTATAAGAAAAAGGCATCGACGGTCGGCTCTGATTGTGATTCTAGTAGCATGTTTTTGCATAATGACGGAGTTAATTCCCTTTTCTTGTCGCTCTATTGCCCATCTTCAACAATTGTGTACAAACGACATTCACCAATTCGAACTTTTGATCCTTCAATTCGGTTTTGCTGTTAATTTCATTATTTATATTGCAATGAGTGAAAAACTGCGATCGAAGATAATTTTCTGTTGTCGTAAGGCCGTTAACCACAACCTTGGAACACAAAGCAGCAGAAGACAGATTTCGAGTTTGATAAGTTTAAACCATAATTCTAATTATACAAATTGTTTCAAAGGCATCAATTCTTTAGAGATCTTACCTGAACCATAAAGTCAACATTATGTAATTAAAATACTGTTTCAAAAATCGATAGGTTTGTAGATTCTAGAGTACTCGTAATTTCAGTTTTGCTCAATTTGATACACTTTTACCTCATAGCGAGTGAGTCCTGCCTTCAAAAATGTCAACAGACCTATCAAACATTGGAATTGTTATACTACAAGGAAACTATGTGTACAGTTATGTTTTGTAGTGAAAAAAAAACACAAAAAAAACAGTCATGTATTTTAATGTTTCTTTTTAACATGGCTGACTGAAGAGAAAATGAAAAAATAAACCGTGTACGGAATATTACAGTATAATGATGACAGTAAAATGTATTAAAACGGCACAAACAAAAACACCGTAATAATTTTTGTGGAATTACAAAATTGTATGGTGATTTGAAATTGCATCATGATACTTTTATTTTACACCAAACCTTTTTTAGAAAGATGCATGATATATAGTATGTGCTGACATAAAAATATCCTTGTTTTGATATCAGCGTCCATTCACAGATTTGTATAGGTAGAATCCATTATCATTAACCGAAATGGAATTTGAATTGAACTTTAATATTATATTGAAACATAAAGTCCAAAATATGTGGTTCTATACCGAAGTAATTTAAAATCAATCATCAATCACATTTCTATGGCAAAGCATTATCATGTAATTTTGAACAAACTCTTGCTATATGTATACATGCATCAATTATTAATCGTTACTTTAAATTGTACATTCATTTATTCAAATTATAGCAGTTATTCAAGCATTTTCATGGATCATATTGAACAAAAGTTACAAAAACAAAAAAAATTTACATCACAACAATTGTCAAAATATTATCAGTTGCACATAATACACATTACTAATATTTGTGGCAATATTCAACAGATCGAAAAAAGTTATACATTTATTATTAATCACAACAGTCATCAGCTCTATATAAATAGCTGCACAATACAAAGTGGCACAATATTAGTATATTTAAGAGCTAAATTTACATATGCTGTACATGCTTTTGATATATGTAACGATGAGTTACACATGTAATTCTAGGCATATCATCTCTATAATTATGGGACCGCTCCTTACTGTTACAATGGGAAGTAAAAACAATAAAAAGTTTTAAAGGGAAACATTTCAAGAATAAAACGTTAAAAATAAAAGCCTATTTTAGCTAAACTATCTGCAGTAAAACAAAACTCAAGTCGTAACAAGTGTTCAATAAAGTGAAACAGCACACCATTCGCATTTCTGACTGTCAAAGTAGCATGTCAAATCCGGCCGAAGCATGGTCTTTTAAAATGCTATGAGTTTCAGGAGTTTAATTAGAATTTGAAGAAAAAAAATCTCTAAACGAAATATGAATTAATAAGCCTTTTTGACAATCGGAATTATATTTACCCAAAAGGGCGTTTGAGGCATCTGTGTTAGACCCAGTGATTCAATAATAAAATAAATAAATAAATAAATACAAAATGTAAAAAAAGCACATGTACATGTAGATATACAATATATATTGTAATAGATTGTTTATATAGTCAATGTTTAATTAGCTTCAAGGTCCCTCGCCAATTGAGAAGGCTGGTTTAACAGGAAATCGATACGCAACAGATCTCAAAACGCACTCTATCACTTGGGACACCTACCTGAAGCTGAATACCAAATATCGAAAGCCTATGATAAATTGTTGCTGAGTAAACTGTTATGAAAAAAAAAGTACAAGAGCTACTTACAAAGAGGGGACATGATTGAAATATAAAGACAGATTAACATGACAAACACTACATATGTCAATCTCCTAGCTGTCTATATGCCATATTCAGTCCGTATTGCTACGGTTATATTGCAAAACAATTATACTCTGTGAACTTTGAGGAGATGGACCCATACGTTCCCTTTTTGTGAAATTGAAAAAAATAAATAAAAATGGCAGAAAAAACTACATAAAATGCAAATAAACATACAAGAACGGCTTTATAACTTACAAAAATGCCGTAAAGATGAATGAATGAGACTAGTTACTATTGGTTTGCTTTGGTTATGTAGTCAATAATGCCCGTGTTTTGAACATCTGAAAGATTTTTTTTAATGGATAATTTTTTTTTAATGTTTTGGTGAGAATCTGACAAAAACTGAAAAAAAAACTGAAATAAACTGAGCACAAAATTTTAAATTTGGAATGTCACTTGTTTAGAATTCTATTTGTGAATGTATGATATCATTTTTTGTAATAAACATAAATTATATAGAAATAATATGCCAAGTACTTGTTGTAAAATGCTATATAAAATAGCAGATGTGAGTATATACATATAATGAAAACTTAAATGTATCATTTTTATGTAACCTGCTAAAACAACAAAGTAAAAAGAAGAATATGTAGAATGCAGACACATTCTAAATGAGTTTATATTAGAAAATGTAAATCAGATATGAAGCATAAATTGACTTGATAATATATGATGAATGTAAAAGTGATGTTTATGAATGTTATCAGATATTCACAAATTAACACAAGTATTGTCTGTTTTTCCTTGTAATGGGAACGTCTCCTTTTTATCTGAAAATAAAAGATTGGAAAGACAATTAAACGGTATTGCAAAACAAAAAATGCACGAACTAGATTTCTTGAACGAGTTTCAAGTCTGCAGGTGCAGTAGCTCATCCGTCCAGGGAGTGCGTTGATCCGAGGTTTGAAAGCCACTTTTTCTTCGAATAGTATGTTATTTTTGTTTATTTTCGTCAAAATTTATCTGAACCCCTTTTGTTCCGTGTACAATCTACATGTTACGTGGACTCCTTTTTTCGAAGATTTCTGGATCCACTTCTGCTAAGTCTTTATTGCATATGAATATAACATATTTGATACAAAATATTTTTTTCGACTTAATTGATAAATACATGTAAAACCAAAATATTGTCTAAAGAAAAAGAAGAAACTATTCTCCTTTGTTTGTTTCCATTTCAAATAAGACATATATTATAGATTTATTAACTGAAATTGATTTGCATGACTTCAAATTTATAGATAAATTGTATTGTATTGTATAGGTTAAGACTTCATATGTAGGGAATACTTGTTTTTACACCTTTTTGTATTTTATGCAAATAAAATATGTTTAAATTAAGTAGCTTTTCTGATAGGTTAAACTTACCATTTTCATTAGCCGATACAAAAGAGTACCTGTCTTTTCTACCAAAATATCTATAATAACACAAATTAGATTAATTTGTTCAATAGAACAAAAATAACGTCCAAAGACAGACGCAACATTGTCTAATATAGCATATAAAATATTAAGTAATTCGACACTTAAGTCAAATGTCAAGGTCATTTTTACACTTGACACATTATCAGTTGAAAGAAAAACACTCGTAACCAAAAAATTCGAAAAGCTGAGGAAGCAATAGCCAGCACTGAGGGTATCGACCATATCAAGCACAATTAAGGAACATAATTTGCGTGGAAAAGGAATTTGAATTAACAAATCGGAAAAAAGTCCAATAATATTAAAATGTATTAGAAGGATAAAAGGTTTATAAGTGAACATGTCAAATGGATATAAAGATTTAGGTAAATCATAACACCAGTCGTTAGAGTGATGATGGGAAATTTTTCGTACCAGGTTTCTCATTTTCTAGTAAAGGGATTGATTTAAAATTTGGTACACAGCTTAAACATGATGAATTTTACCGTGCCTTTCCTTTCCAGGTCAATCGGCCATCTACTTCTTATTTTCCGAGCCTACTTTGACCTTTTAACGGTCAAAAAATGAGAAACTTCTACTTAAAGGATTGACTTTAAATTTGGTACACTTCTTAAACATCATTAGTTTTACTGTGCCTCTATTTTCCAGGTCAGTAGGCTATTTATTTCCTATTTTCTAAATAGTCGAATTGGGGTATGCTTAGCACAACTTAGTGCAACCCCTTGTTGTTTTTGAGAACATATGAAAATAGATAATACATCAAATTCTGAAAAAAATAAAGAGAAACGGTATAAAAGGTACTTTCCATTAAAAAAACCTAATTAAAATAGAAAGAAACACGTTCTACCTTTTGTAGATTATCACACCAGCTACGATAGCAATAACCACTCCAGCCAAAGCAAATCCTAAATACGCAAAGCTAAATGTGTTAGGATTATTCTGTTCATCCTTCGTCCGTTTGCAAACAGGACTTTCAGCTCTATGGCAAGCTCCATCCATTATACAAACGTCTCCCTATAAATGTAAAAGAAACAAATCATTTACTCAACATTTAGTCATGTTACACATTTATGTCACAACTGATTTTTTTTTAATATCAGGGATTTAATGAACAGTGGTGGAAAAAGGTTATTGTCAAATACATTAAATGAACAAAAGTATTGTAGGCCTGTCTTCTCATTTTTAAGATACAATGAATATAACGTATAAAATTGTTACAAACTAGCCGACCCTTCTTGATATTTCACAAGTTAAACATTATGACGTTTTTAGGCCATAAAATCGGAAGTATTTTCCAAGATTTCAAGACATTTTACAGAATGGTGTTTATAGGCCTATGCAATCAATAAATACAGTACAAATGCAGTATCTAAAGATTAAACCAATTTTGTTATAACAGCATACTTCTCTGATAACAGTTCTTAAGAGTGCTCATTGTTTTTTTTTAACTCCTGTCTATATTTTCGGAATCCGCTGGTTTTAACTATAAAGAGGGGTTAAAAGTTTTGCTTTCGAGAACCCCATATTTTTTTGTTAATGTCTTTATATGTCATAAAAAAGTAATAGGTAAAATTTTATCAAATGCTATTTATTCTGAATAATGCTTATACTTTACATATGAAAAAGTAAGAGAAAGCCTTTTCCTGCCCAAATCTTAATGTCAATTATTTTGAAAACGAAACCTATCAAAATTTCTTGCTTATTTTATATGTTTAAATAATATATTTTTATTTGTGGCATCAAATTTGAAACCTTTTTTTTTCAATAATATTAGCGAAAATCCTTTAATCTAGTTGCAATAGATCCTACAGATCAAGGTAATAAACAATGCAATGTTTTTATTAAATCGAGACCTACCCTTATTTTGCATGTAAAACTTTCATCTGCAAACACTAAACATTTTGTGCAAGATGAATTGTAAACTATTATTGGAAACTGGGTCTCGGAATACATCTGCTCGTCAAATGAAACTGAGATAAGGTAAGCATCTATTCCAGAGAAGCTTTCTGCATTGTTTAAATTTGATCCAACCTTCAAATTCCTTAATTCAGCTATGGGGCATTTTACTTCAGCAAATGAGAGGATTGAGCCACTTCCTGTTGTATCTCGTTCTCTTTTACGTATTTGTTGACCAACAACCTATAAGATCGAAACGAAAATCAACACTAACAATCCATGCATACCAAAAAAAAATCAAAATGTTTTTGATTTAATAAATTGAAATCAAATCGAAAAAAATATAACACACACGATGCAAAATTATGCCATGTGAAGGTAGGCGTAAGCAAGAAATGGCAATACGAACGTTTATCAAAATTTATGTATAAAAGAAATTATATAGTGAAAAAATTCCAAAAAATAAAATAGTTTTATCTTTAAGCTTTAGGAGTACTTAGACCATGTGAATCGTTTTAAACTAGCATGATTTATTACATGTACCACAACAAAGCAAAATATTCATATTAAAGTTAAGATAATTTACATTCGTATTTTCATTTGCTTATAAATATCGTTTTTGACTTTCCCTCTTCGTATAAAAATAATCTTTTATCGATTTACCAGTAGATAAGTTGTCCATAAGATTTAAACTTGTACAGTACGTACAAGACTTGTTATTTCTTCAGCAAAAACAGTTAAGTTGTATGAACAGTTATGAGCGATACTTGACACTCTTTTTCCAAGTTCAATTGAAATTTGGACACGTTTTTGGGCGGTTTACCTTTAAAGACAGAACATCCATACTATGTATAAATGGAAATTAAAACAAAGATCTATGCAGACAATAGATTTTGCCACGACTGTCTGACGCGCGCGTTGTCTATTAAAGATCATCGGAGGAGCTCAATTCAAAGAGTATGTTACAAATTTTAATGACATTCGAACCTCTGCATCTGATATTCGACATGTTACGGTGTCCGATTCATAAAACCCCTGCCCAAACACAGAAACAGATTCACAGGCCCTGACAGATATGTCACACAACGACTCAAACAGCATGCCGTATAATACTGGAGGTTTCTTTGTGTCTATTGAACAGTCATCACCCGTAAAGCCATTATCGCACTCACAGATACCTAAAATACACAAAAGTATCAATGAATAACATTAATGAAATAAACGTTTACAAGTTTAAGAGTTCAAATCTTTGATTTAAAAAGTGATATAGCTTGAAATTCAACCATTTTCAAACACATGTTTTTGTATTTAGCAACCAACATGAGAAAAATACACAATGGAAATCATTTTCCTTTATTTAGAATACCTATTAGTCACCTGAAGGCTATTTCAAAGCTTCTTACCAAGTGTTCAACATGTTCTTCATGAACCTTTGAGAGACTTGTTACAGCGTTCGTAAATTTGTTATTTGCTTTTCGGGCCTTACATATATACATGTACAGCCAGACCGACTTAATATTTCTACAGCTTTAGATAAGGACAAGGTATGATTAGAGCCCCCATATGTTGAAATTATCTTCGTAAGCTTATATATTATAAATTAGTTAAAATTTACTCTATCAACATTATTTTGTTCAAAGTTGTCTATTTTGATGTTAAAATAATTAAAGTGACTAAAACAATTGATGAAAAACTTTCAAAAACATCTGCAAATTTTGAGTGGGGAACTAAGCTGATCCCTAAGCAAGTCAGATTAAAACATGCCGAAGGTTTTTGCAAGGATTCTAAAAATAAAGAAGGGTTCGGAAAATCGGACCCTAATAAAAATATTTATTTGGTGTGACTCATCTTTCACTTGCTGAAGCAATTTAACAAGGAAAAAAATAATCAAAAGTGTTAAATCATTCAGCTGAAATATACTTCATGGGGATTGAAAGAAAATGCTCAAAATCAATGCAAATGAATAAAATAAAAACCTACAGCATTTGTGTCAAAACATCAATTTTGCCCTTATTGACATTTTTTCCTGAAACGGTAAGAAAAACACACTTAGATTCTTTTAATGATATTGCATCAAATTCAAAATTTTATTACAATCGGCTGGACCACTGACAACAAATAAAAGTTTTTGCATAAAATCATCTGTCTAGATGAACACCGAAAATTGACGTTTATTGCCCCATAATTACTCGAAAACAGCAAGGATATTGCAAAAGCACAGGCGGGTAAATGCACAAGGATTCCAATAAAAAATAAAAATTTTCGGACCATCATTAATAACAAAGTTGATTTTAGGAGCGTGGATCGTCTTAAAAAAAAGATTAAAAACAATGTATTGCTGCAAATTGCATTAAGAAAAATTTTGCTGTCGTATTACGACATGTACGAGAGGGAAATTTGACTTTATCAGAAAGTAAACCGAACGGTTGTTTCTGTTTTATTGACAATGCATGCTCATTTTGTTTATTTCTGGAAGCACTGACCAAAATGCATGTAATCTGTTTTTCTAGACAAGATATGTAGCGATTATCCTTATACTTTTGCACTTTATATGCAAACAAATTACAATACATTAAAAAAGATTAACTTTATTGTAAATGTATAGTTCCAAACATTTTTAATTGATGTTATCATATTTGTCTGTGTCATAAAATAAAACATTTAAGCATCTGCATGTACCTTTAACACAACGGCCATGTTTTTCACAGTTATCAGGACAATCGATGTCAAAAATTTCCTCTGCAAGATTCAATAGATCATTTATTCCATCGCTTATTTCATCAATATTTACGACTTCGTCAAATTTAGGCTCAACAGGACTTTCTGTTACATTTGAATTCGTCACATTATAACTTATCGCTATTGCATTAGACGAGTAAATTCGAATATCCGGCCTAGGGACCCAAAAAGTTGTATTGGTTTCAATTTCATGTAAACAAGCAGCTTTCAATCTATCTAAAGAGGATGCCAAGTAGTTTGTTGTTCCAGAAACCTACA